>JARHVA010000062.1:3757500-4357500 GCA_037957365.1 Torreya grandis
ACTCTTAGTGTTTGTTCATTAAAACTAGATGTTGAACCTATGAAAAAATTACACTAATATAATGTGTAAGACCTTATTAAATCATTCCTATATCCTTGGGGTCTCATTCATATTTTTTTTACTAGTGTGAACATCCAAAGATAGCCTATTGAGCTCTTTAAGTGTGTTATGCATACCCTGAGGTGTCTTTAAGTCAAAAAATGAATTTATTATAATCTAATATATATAAAAATATCTCTAGACCATATAATTACTTCTCCAAAATCTTATAAAATTCACTTTAAGGTTCATCTATTCATATAATTGATAGTTAGACCCCACTAGGGCTTTAGGCCTAGTCTAGACCTAATAAGCCAAAACTATGTTTATGCATGTTTATGCCACCCTATGTAGTTTATTAAGACTATGAGGTATATTATATATTTTTTCATGTTAAAATAAAAATTATACATCTTATTTTAGTGCTCTAACACCTTATCTCTCATCCCCTTACATCACTCACCCAATCTTGTAGTATAGACTACTTGGGAGTGCCCTCTATCTGAGATAGAATAAGGGGTATATCTCCTATCTTCCTAGGAAAAATAAAGTTATGAGAGGATATAATAGGTCATAAATACCATTTTCACCAAAAATTAGGGATTGGTCACACTTTTATCTCCCTAAAACCTTGAAACTTCTCAAAACTACTCATTTGGTGTGTGATTGTGTTCATGAGCTTAATACTGCCTATAGGTTGAGTGTTTGAGAACTTAGTTTACATCTTATTTAATTATTATAATTATTTCATGAGTTTTTTACCACATAAATTATAATTATCCTCAACATATCAATTCATCTACACTTATGCCAACCTTCTCAACAAGTACTCTTCACTTGATTAGGCCCAACTAGCAGACTTTAGCATATTGTAGGTGTTCATTTCCAAAAAATGAGACCATTATATGTTGTTATGAACCATGTTTATCATGTTTAGGTTCCCCTTAAAGTTATATAGGCTCATACCATATTTTCACACATTCATATCATGCCCTAAGACTAATCTAATCTCTAAACTATCATGTTCCCAATGCATTATCATACTATAGTCAACCTGTAGATGCCATTTTTAGATCAAAAGGGACCCTTTTAGGTGATTTTTATCAAATTAAACCTTGTATTCCATGAGATAGGATAATTTTAGGTCATTATTCACCTCTCATCTAAACCAAGTCACCTTTTTAGCAAACTATGATTCCATTGTGTGACATGGTAATGTAAAGCCATTTGACACTCAAAACATTGTAGAAAATACTGACATTCTATAGTGAAAGAATGCATGGGATAAAGGCCTCATTTACGTTACCTCTTAGGACCAAAAACATATTTTATTTTGTAATAAAATGCCCCTATGTCTGGTTTTCATGATGGAAACCACCAAACTTGTCTAGACCTCAAATAATTTACTATGGAAGGATCAACAGAAAGGTAAAATCCCTATTTTAGAGACTTTAAGGTAATTTGTCCCTTTAGCAACCTTTTTCACCTATGAGCATAGTTTGGGGTTTGTCTATAATCATGTGATATTTAAACTATCTCAATGGCACTTTTAATGCTCCTAAGCCTCAGCGGAGGTTTAAACAAGATCAATAACCTAATATTCAATTGCTCACTCTTCTATTAGGACCATTTGTAGGTGTATATGCAAAAGGTCTATTGTGAAGATATAATATATGACTGTGTGTATGGTGAATTGGTTCTACAACCAATCTTAGGATTATTTTAAGTCTTCAAACTTATCTTATCCACCTTGGGATTCTTCAAACAAGTTCAAATGCTTTCATTCCAATATGCTCAATCTTCTGTGGAGCACCTATAGGTGAATATTTGTAAGGAAGTTGACTATATCATGTTTTTGATTGTGTTATTTCTATAGAGATGACTTTTAGGCTACATATCCTTGGAGAAGAATAATAAATTTGAATTTAAATATAAACACAACATGTTAACCCTGCATTAACATTGTTATGAAGGTGAAAATAGGGATATGAACTTTTATAAATGATGAAACCAGCTACAGACTATGATGATGCCCTTCACTAGCAGACTAAGATGATTTTGCTCATCAATTATCCTCTATAGGTGAAATAAAATATGGAAACCATGAGATAAGGAATAAAAAATCTCTAAAGCCATGTATAGTACTTGGTTTGTATGGAATAGTTTAAATAAAGAGGAAACCATGAGGTGATGGGGATGAATATGCATAAATGAATAGAAGACCTCCTTAGCAATGGTTCATAGATCCTAGTACACCAATCCTAAATAATAAAAAGAGTAATATCTCCCACTAATTTAATTTTACCTAATTCAACTTCTCTTGGTCGTATCATTTAAAAATTGGTTGACCATTCTTACATGCCAAGGAGAGTGATGGAGGAGTAGAATAGTTTTATGGCATTTTTTGGATCTTCAAGGTTGATCAATCATGGAAATGAGTTTAGGGGAGCTGAAGAGACATTTTATAACCTTCCACACATGCCAAAACTCTTACATAATCCCTATAAATATAAAAAAACCACTTGAAATTGCCTCTTTTCAACTATTTTCTTATCTTCAACATGGAAACTTACAAATCTCACTTAAGGATTACCACTTCTAACAAGAATCTAACATGGAGGACATTGAAAAACACCTTATAACACTTTTCCTTCTAGTAAAATTGTACAAGATTCATAATGACCCTAAAAGTGACCTTAAGTGACACAAAATGACATAAAGGACTAAAGTGAATATGACCAAGGCTAATGACACATTATAAGATCCCTATCTAGGACCATGGAACGCATTTAACCTTATTATATCCCTCTCTAAGTTTTCAAATATAGAGAGGTTGACCTATTTTGATTTATGGTAAAAATAGTCAACATGTCTATAGTAGTATTATAAGTTATGAAGTCATCACAAAAATCATTATTGATAGGGTTTGTGTCTAATAACAAGACTGATACTAATTAAAATATGATTAGTTGGCACTTTAGCAATTTTTATAACATAATATTTAAGTTAAATTCTATGAGTAACTTGACCCATTTCTTAATATAGCCTAAGAGATGAGATTTTGACATAAGCAAAATTTAAAGATTAACTTTTGTAATAACTTGTGTTTCATTATTAATCATGTAGTGTCAAAGCTTTTGAGTAGCAAATACAAGTTAAAAACATAGTTTTTATATTGATAGATAATTTCATTCATAGTAAAAAAGTTTATGACTGATGTAGTAAATAGATCACTCTTTATTTTTATCATCATTTTCTACTAGGACTACATCAAGTCCATGGTCTGTTACTGAGAGTTAGAGGAGAAGTGGTTTATTAGGTGTTGGTGGTACCAATACAGGTGGGTTAAATAAGTATTGTTTAAGTGCATCAGATATTTCTTGACATGTGATATCCCATTTTAATTTTTTATCCTTCTTAAGTAATCTAGTGAATGATTGAGTATCATCTGTGAGTTGCACCATAAAGTTGCATATTACTTGAATCCTACTTTGTAGGGAACACAGTTGTTTTAAATTTTTAAGAAGAGGTATGTCCATTATATATTTGACTTTATTTAGGTCAACTTGGATGATGCATTGGTATATTATTAATCATAAGAGTTTATTAGATGAAACCCTAAAGACACATTTCTTGGGATTTAGTCATGTATTGTACTTTCTCAATCTTTAAAAAATCTGCCATAAATTTACTACATGGTGTTGTCACTCTTTTAATTTTTAAAGCAAGTCATCAACATAATTTTTAATTATCTTATGAATGATATCATGAAAGATATGGGTCTTTTTTCATTGGTATGTTTCCCCTATGTTATTTAATCCAAAAAGCATGACTATATAGCATAAAGTGCCCCATGGTGTGGTAAAAGAAGTTTTTTCTTGGTCTTCCTCAGCAATCATGATTTGATTATAATTGAAAAAACCATCCATGAAAGGGAGAATTTTTTAGTTTTATGTAGATTAAAATATCATATCTATGTTGGTTAGAATAAAATTATGCATAGGACATGATTTTTTTAAGTATCTAAAATCATAACAACATCAAATTTGGTCATTAGGTTTAATAACTAGGATAATGTTAACAACCCATTATGGATGAAAAAAATTGGTCATGTGAAACTGGTGTTAAGGAGATACTAAATATCATCTTTGACTAAACTAGATATCTTGGGATGCATTTTTTATTTTTTTTGTTTAACCATCTTTGCATTAGGATAAAGTGTAATCCTATGTACTGTGATCAAAGGTTTAATGCCAGGCATATTAGAATAGGCCCAAGTGAAAACCTTAGGGAAGTTTTTTAAAATCTATAAAATATCTATATTTTCTTATTTAAGCAAGGAAAAAAATAAAAATATGATTCAAGGATCAATATCAGTGTCATAATTGAACTCAACTATCTCTTTGTTAAGTAATGTAGATAGATCACTAGTATATAGTGTTGTGGTGATAATACCATCTATCTTAGGTGAAATGTCATTTGAATTGTCTAAGTGCTCACCAAAGTATGATTGGGTATTTATGGAATGAGGAAACCTATTATTTTTATATAAATAAGGGATATCCTCATATTACCCTAGGAATTCTAAGAGAGCCTCATCATTATCAAATTCTTCTAAAGTAGATAAATCCTAAGAAACAATATCATCAATATGATTGGGTAAAAAATTGCAAGTTTAGAAACATGATTTACTATATTATCTACCAATGGAATGGGTAGACAAAACACTATATGGTGAGAATCATGGTGATAATACTTTGCATTAGATGTGTTATTTTTATAACTAGGTCCTTTCAGACCTTGTTGATCATATACCTCAATAGCATTAATAATTCCCTATTCATGTTTTTTGAGGCCCTATCTTTTGTAACTTATTTTTAGGAAATATCTCAATATAAATGGAGAAGTGAACCTTTTATCATGTGATTTGGAGGTGTCAGAGGTAGTTATATGTGAACTCTGAATAGTAGATTAGAGGGTTGTTTTAAAAAAAACCATGTGAGGAATATAACTATGTGAAGGCTCTAAATGCTGATAATATTTTAAAAGTTCTTGATCCATAGGGAATGTGTAGATATGACCTTTGTAGCTAAAATTTAAACATGCACGTAAAGTGGATGGAATTGCATGTATATCATGAATCCATAGTTTTACAAGTAATATATTATAATAAGGTCATTAGGCATAACTTGGCATATTTTAGGCAGTGTTTTAGGTCCCAATGAAAGATTTGGCGTGATTTGACCCAAAAAAATATGTGGAATATTATCAAACCCTCAGATGTTCATATTATAAGGATTCAAATCCTTAGCATGTATATTAAGAATCCATATAAAAGAGATATTAGAAATGTTCAACCTTAATCCATTAAACACATGTTTGACACCCACCTTCTTAATTCATAATGCAATGTAGATACGCAAGTTTAGATATATGATGTGCTCAAGTGGGAGATCTTATTTTTCAAATGAAATATGTTCTTTGATTCATTTCACATTATTGATTATGGAAGCAATATAATATGGATCTATTGTGTAGGGCACTTTAGTATCATAAATTATTGCATATAAAATATATTATGTGTGTCAACATGCTATATGAGCTCTAAAATGGAAACTATGGCTGAAGAAACATTTATTTAGTTGATAAAAGTATATCCATGCTTTTTGATAACCTACCATGCTTCAATACCACATATGGACATCATAGCATGGACCGTATGGTCTAGTACAAGTAAAAATCTAATAGTAGAGGTGGGATAGTAGATAAATATGTAAGGTCGAGAATAAAGAGAGATAAGCAAGACTATTGATGTTCTCTTATGTCTAGTAGTGATAGGTAAGGAACCAAAGTGAACCAAATTACCAAAAACATTTAAAGGAGACTTATTAATTTTAGGTAATGTGTTTGGTATCTTATATAATATATCCTCGATGTGTTTAAATATTTACTTCTTAATTGAATTCCACATAAGAGAAAAATAGCATGCGAGAGAGATAATGAAATAGACATATAATTCAACTGATATAAAGCATCATGTATACATGTGTTTATGTCTTTTTTAAGTTCATTCTGAATCAAAGAAAATAAACATGCAAAAGAAAGTATTAAACTTTGCATTAAAAAGTGATAAACTTCTTTTGTCATTATTATCATGATTATACCAAATAAAATCACAAGATATATGGATATAAAATAAGAAGATGTGTTCTAGAAGCTTGGGAATAGAAACCCTAAAGGCAATTTAGGGTTAGGATTTGTGCAATATTCAAATAAAGTTAGGTTTACCAAATGAAATGAATTTTTAGCATTTATGGATTATAATCCCTAAGTTGGTAAATGGTATAAGTATAGTAAATCAATATTAAAAATGTGTAATAAATACAATCACTAATTTGTGAAATAATTGAGCTTAACTGATATTATAATAATATAAATAAATGAAACAAATGAATACTTACCTAGAAACTACCTAAGATGAAGGATTCAAAAGCTCAAAACTAGTACAAGAGTTGGTCTGAGCATCACAAATAGGACTTAGGTGTCAGAAACCTTGCCATAAAATACTTCCCAAATAGGATAGTAGTGTTATGGCCCTATTTTATACTTATAGTTCTAGTGTTCTCTGGGTAGGAATTATTCTAAACTTTTGGGAGCAACTGTTTCTAAGTTTGCCAAGTCTATTCTTATGTGGAAAAATCTTGATTCACTAAATGTGACTTGTAGTGATTAATTTTTTCTGAAAAACTTATATATCCATGTGATTAGAGCATTTGATTTAGCATAAGTAGTAAATGTTTAGTGTTAGTTGGGTAGGTTGGACATCCTCAACACCCCATTATGATGAGAGTTGGCTACATACCAATAATCTGAGGAGAGATCAAGATTGATGTAGTTCTCCCCACCTAAAAGTTGGTTCAAGTGAAAGTGAAACTATTATTAATGTTAGTTTGAGTGATTTAAGTAAATGTTGAGATTTAAAATCTATGTATTATGAGCTTAGGATAGTTGTAGATGACTATATACAGAACCAGGAAAAAATAGGGATTAATAATCTCAATTGTGCACAACTTATTATGAGCTTGATTTTGTGTATTTGCATTTGATTTACATCTAGTGAATAAAGGGATAAAATTCATGTATATATATATTGATCTGGTGCTTTTTCATGGTTTTAAATAGGTCTAGTCTCACCATAGGTGTCTTAGAAATTGAAAATATATCTATTAGAGCTAAAAAAAGGGAAAAGGATAATAGCACAAAATTGGGACACTAGGGAGGGGTGCTAGTGTCCAATTATGGTGCTAGTGTCTAGGTAGTAGAACCTAAGGTACTAAGGGATTAGATGCATAAATAATGCTTTGGGAAATGTCTAAAGATGTGTGTGGCTTGCACAAAAGCTAGATAAGTGTTTAAATTGGCCCTCATATAGGTTTAAGGATAAGCTAGGGATGGGTGGTAACAAGTAACACTTTTGGTACTCAAGTGACACTTTTATATGATTAAACTACATTATTTTTTGAGAAAATATTCAATTTAAAATAAGATAGCATGCAAAAATTCTAAACAAAACTCAATATATGAGGCTTAGGAAGGTGCTTGAATGAGGTCTTCCATAGGGTTTTATTGTAATAAACTCTGCACTATCAAAAATTAGGTTCCCAAAATGTCTCAAATTCACTTCAACACGTTCATATTAGAAACACAAATTTAAAACAATAAATGATAGCTTCTTAAGCCTCCCAAATCATGAGATACGTCTCAATGAGTGAAGATGGGGTCAAAATTGCCCTAAGAGGGAAATATGACTATCTTAAGGGATAAATATCTTGACCATTGATTATATGGATGTTTAAGGGGCTAATAAAACATATGAACAATAGCTATTAGGACATGTACTAGTCAAATGTAATGGCTTGGTGTGGTGTTATATAGGCATAATTAGGCAGAGTGGGTGGTCACATTGAAAAAATACTTATATGCAAGATTCTAATTATCCTAAATGGAAGGAAAATATAATATAAGAACTTATCTCACCAAAGAATTAAAAAAACTTGGGATTTAGTTCTAGTTACAAAAATAATAAAACTAGTTAGGTACAAGTGGGCATTGTAATAAGTATGTAGTAGATGGGTCCATTAATAGATATAAATCCCAACATGTAGCAACATGAATTTCACACTAGTAAGGTGAAAATTAGTGACATGAAAGTTAGGTTGATCCATACTCAGATGATGTTATGTAGAGTGTAAGTGAAAACCTAGTGAAATAACCATTATATCTACATGAGTGATATGAATACACCCCTCAAAACACTGAAATACTATGGTAATTTTTAAACCATGAATAATGGCTACATATTGGTCATTTTTAATCCTAAAAAACATTATAGATATTAGGTGTTGCTTAAAATATATAAATACTCATACTATGAAGGAAAGTGTGAAAAATACAAAAGAGTACACCAAATTATCCCTTTGAAAGATGAGACACACTAAAATATTAATATGGGATCCAAAAAATAAAGTGCCTAATAAGATACGTATGTACATGAAAATAAACCAAACTCATTATTATGATATAAAAAATAAAGGAAACATGCACACAAAGGTGATTATTTGTTGAAAATAACTATGATATCTCCTAAGAAATGTAATGATGTGCATAGAAATGCCCCTTGGATGTCTAAAAATAAGAAGTGGTAGATTAAACTAATGGTTGATGCATGAATATATATCACAGGTGCCTAGAGTGCTTAAAAAACACTTCTCATTTATGAATTCTTGAGAATTCAATGCATGAGTTGGAGGTTGTGATAATCCTATTATCTATTGATGGAATAGAGGCAAAACAAATGATCTATTTCATAAATTAAATTAATTTGGTGGTTGAGAGCCACCGTAACCAAATAACTAATCTATGTAAAATATGAAGTATTCTATGCTAATAGTAGTTAATAATGATCAAATTATAATCTAATAACTAATCTAAGATGGATATTTACAATGATAATTAAACTAGATTGAATTGATTAAAAAGGAGCAATAGGAAGGGTAGGGTAGAGAAGAAACATGTTGCTGATCTTCATTCTGAACATCATGACAAAGTTCAAATTTCATCTAGACATTCACTTAACCAATATATAACATGACTTAGCATAATCTCAAATTCTATCACACATGATGTAAACATCTAAGGATAGTGTGAAATAATGCAAATAAGAATGAGATTCACTTTAAAGATTTACTCCTATGAGCAAACAACATTAACCCAAATGCAAGAAGAGTAAATAAAATTAAATGAACCTAATAACTTTAAATTAACCTAGAATTGGCACAAGTTAACAAATCTACATTCAAATGTGCACATCAAGAATTCATAAGAACAATTCAAATCTAGAAATTAAACTAAGAAAGTGAGAGAGAAGCCATGTTATCAAACACAAAGACAAATATTAGAAAAACTTTGTAGAATTCCTTTCTTGTACTAATTTCTCCAATTTTACAAAGTAATTTTATCTCTAAGAATACCCTCCCCTAATATAATTGGCAATACTTCTTTATATGGACGCTTCATGAGGTATGATGGTCATTCCTTCTCAACATGTAATTAGACAGGTGTCAGGGACATCTATCCCTTTTATAATGTTCTAGATATTCCCTAATGGATTGACCCACATTTAATGTGATTTAAAAGATGTACATTCCTTTAAAAAATAATATTCTATTTAAAAAATATACAATTTTAAGATACAAAAAGAATATTCCTAAGTCAACTAATTTGAATTTGAGAACTATCTTTTGCAATTTTGTCTCTCTAGTAGGATCTTCATTCTATAAAACTACTCCTTAATTAGCTCAAGGTCAATAATTTATTTAATAAAGAGCTTATTCATTTAACTTACTAAGCTCTTGTGGTATTTATCTACCCTTATTAATGCCTCTTTGATGTTTCTAGTTTCACTATTCTTTTCCTTTGCAGTTAGAATCATATCCATGATCCCATTATTATCAACAACAATCTTGCCTATGCTTTGGTTCCTTACCCCTTGCATAAATTGGGATGATATTTTCTTGAATTCATCATATGTAATTAGACCAATTATAATGGTTGTGGTGGGATCCTTGACTAAGCTTCCCAATGCATGCACTAATCTATCCTATAATTATTTGAGATTGTTTGAAAGATCTCCCATCTCCTAGGACCATTTGCTCACATCTTCCCTTGAAAAACTTTTTTACACTATCATTGCTAGAAATTCTATTAAATTTCTCACTATTGGACTATAATTCAACTTCTAGGTTAAATTCTCTTGAAAAGATGATAATTCAATCTTCTTTGGCTCAATTATAAGGCTCACAGGGTCTAATTAGGGTTCTCGTGCTTGCTAGGGTTTTTTTGAAGGTTTCCTTAAAGATTTAATGGTGGTAACTTGTCAAAATCATATAAAATTCATGCCTCATATTTTATTTAGATTGCTTGTTTATACCATTGCCTTGCCATGAATCTATAAAATCTCTTAAGCTGATTGATCTAGCTTATGTGGCTTTACATGGCATCTTTGTGGCATTTTATTCATCAATATTTAAAATGGTGACTATTTCCCATTGAAAATACTTATTTCATTTCATACCATCCAATTATCCTTGCATGAATCATCGTAGACCATTGATATCAATCTGAGGGATTAAACACAATTAGATGCCCACTATTCTTGCTTTGTTAAAAGGTCTACTTTGATCATGCATCATTAGATCATATTTTTAAGATCAAACACATGCCATTGATCTAGTGTATGATGTTTGATCTTTAACATGGGGTTCATGGCTTGAAAAGTCAACTTTGATCTCATGCTATTAGATCATCTTCATCCAGATCAATGCACTCTATTGGATCTCAATACAAGGGGTGAATCATCATTGGTTGTTCAATGTTTTGTTTTAGAATTGTGACATTTGTTACCTTCTCGCTTGTCTAGGACTTTGTTGAAGATTTGACCTATTATGCACTATTAGATCAATTCTATTCAAGAAAATTTAGACTATTGATCCTATGGATAAGAAAGATATTTAATTCAAGCTTGGGAATTTTAGGATAAAGTCCTAAGACTAAGGTTTTTATTCATATTCATATATTTGAATTAAAACCTTTGAATTAGGTCTTTATCCTAAGTTTATGATATAATAAATGGGACCCCATAAATAATAAAAGACATCTTAAAGTCTTATGCTAAAGTTTTTATTATGTTAATAAACACAATAGAAGCTTTAGGATAAAGCTTCTTAAGCTAAGTTTATAACAAAGGGACCATGCTAGTAGATAAAAGGGACCAAGGGCAATGTGATATAAAGGGGATTCAGTATGAATTTTTAGACTAAGGTTTGGTCATGTTAATAAGAATGATTAAGCCTCAGTATAAAAATTAAACTAAATCCATGGCATATTTAAAGTGTTCACACATAAATTGTTCTTGCCAATTTTGAATTTAAATCAAAGGACGTAAGCTAGGGAAATTGGAATAAGGGTTTTAAGATACTCAGTAATGAATTCAAATAATTAATCAAAGGTAAAAGGTCAATAAGAGGGTCAAATAATCATCAAAGTAAGAAACCCTGAACATTGCACATTCCAAATTAACTTCATTAAACCTGTAACCTAGAACGTCGAGGTCAAATGTTAGTAGATCTAGATAAGATAAAACTAGAATAATGTGTAAATATGTCAATCCAACCATGGTGTGGATGATATTCAAATAAATATAACGTGTTAAAAACTCTAGTGTACTCTCATCAGTCGAATTTTCAATTTAAAACACAAATTTGCATAGTTTGAAACAAGGGTCCCCATTTTTAGGAATGGAGGTATATTGACCTTAATAAATGGCAATTTCTGGGGGAAACATAGCAATATATTATAATTTAGATACTCTTGGTTTAAACTAATAACCATACATATCATATCATATGATCAAGTACCATTATTAAGATCAAATAATAATTAAAACAAGTTTTACATGTGTAGAATTAGGCTTAAACATCAAAACTCGGCCATGATGTGTGTGTGCTTTGATTTCACTTACTATTTGCCATGGGATTTAGAGAAAAATTTCTAGACTTCATGATTTCAACCATTAACACCGACTTATATCATATTGAGGATCATGATTTAGCTTATTGAAGGCTTGGGCATTACTTTACTTCCAACCAAGCATCTATAGCCTTGACAAAGATGCCTTTTGATCAACTCAAGGCATTGCTTCCCTACCATCTATGCGTATATAGCCCCATTAGAGTTTAATAGAATCACCTTTGCTTAGAGAGATCTTGAATTTTATAATAAGGTTCTTATTTTTGGGCATTTTTCAAGTCATTTTAACTTTCTAACAAAGGTTTGGAACCAAGTTAACCAAGTTTGGGGATTTGGTCAAGTATTTGATCTTCAGACAATCATCCCTGGTTGCAAACTTTGTCCTAGAAAATAATGTTTATTAAGTACAAACATGATCATGTTTCAATAATTCAAAATTTCACCCAATATGTGAAATCATTATTAAAATCAAATTTAGATAAAAAAAAGGTTTAATATTTTAAGGAGAAATTAACCTAGATATCAATTTTTACCAATTTATCCAAATCATAACATCAAGTTCAAATTTTTGGAATCCATGATCAACCAATGTTTAAAATTCATACCTGCATTATTTATTTGAGAAGGTACCTGAGCATTTAGGTGAATTTGGAGCTTAAAAACTATCTTGTAAAATACTTATTAAAATAAGTGAACAAAGCAAAGGAAAAAAGCAAACACACCATGTAGACACCGAAATCGTGTCGACTCCCCTGGTCATCCCTCATGTTATTCTCCTTCGCCTATTTTACCTCTATCGACCATTTTTCCCACTAACCTTGACCCTAGCAGCATGTCAAAATGAGCAGAAGGCTAAAGTTAGTCTCTGCCCCCATTCTGCATCTGCCGACCACGGTCACCACCCGACCGATGTCACCGACGTCGGTCACTTATCGGCCTACGTCGGCGGTCCTGCCGACGTCGGTTCTCCTTAGCACTGCGTTCTCGATCCAAACGTAGGAACCGTTATTCCGTTACCCATTATCCATTCGGTTGCCAATCCATTTTTGTGATCGGTTATCGAACCGTCCTTCGATCAATCAGTAAAACCATGAACCTCTGGCAATCAACCGATTCATTATTCGATCAACTAGTTTATTCATTCAACTAACTCTGACAATCACCCCAAACTATTACGATCAATCAACTCCAGCATCCAACCAATCTACATTCACTTTCTCGAGTTTTGTTTCTACTTCAATCAACTTCTACGGCACATCAACAATGTCAATCATGTCTCCGACTTCATCTTCAAGCGTATAACAGGTAAGTATCTTGCTCTGTGTTTTTGTTTCTCTCTAGTTATTATTTGTTTATTACTACTATCACTCTATTCAGACTACAGACCTGAGACTTTAATCCTTCCCTTTACACCTCTGTCTACCATTCCAAAATATACAATCACTCTGCCCAGATCTCAATAAAATCCCCTGACTCCTAAACTGACTCCTAAACCCCAAACAAAACAACAGACCTTTCTACAACCTGACCAGACCCTGTCCCGACTCGACCAGACTCGACTAGACCCACCCACACTCTGTCCAGAATTGTTGCCCCGACCGATGTCGGTCATTACCCCGACCGACACCGGCATTTTAAATGACGTCGGCACCTTCCCCTGACCGACGCCAGCACAGAGACCGACACTGGCGACTGTGCAGAAGCAATTTGCTACATATCAGGTACGCACTTTGTTTTCTATCTTTTATTTTCTATCATTCTGTCTTTTATTATATCTACTTCCGTCAAATATTATATTTTAAACTAGTGGGTTGATATCCTTCTAGGAAGTCTTCGTACTTTCAGGATCAGGTGTTTGCCTGATAGCCCACCATATCTTTGACTAACGTTTTTCGTGTTTAGTCTCTTTTTCTTCACAGGTGTCATTCCTCCACAGCCAAAGAGGAGTACCTTCCAACGTCTGATTAGGTTGCTCACGACTACAATCAGGTATCTTCTAACCTTGACCATTTCTTAGTTTCTCATTTCTATCTTTTGAATGTGAAAGCGAATTTTGCGTAGAAACATTCTGGCACGCCCAGTGGGACCCTAGGTTCTTCCGTGGGTTCCTTTTTCTTTTCATTCATATAGGTGCATTAGGTTCCTTCCTTTTTGCCTCCTTTTGTCTCTTCTTAAACGACATCATAAGCAGGAATAAAAAGAACTTTTCTTTCTTTCTTGCACTTTTAGACTAGTCAAAACTCATATTCTTCGACTCTTTCTCCATTCGTCTTCATACGAACAAACATTTTGACTTGGACTTAAAAAACACTTTGCATTCATTTCTATTTGCTTGCATCTCTTAGACCACACATAGTAATTAACAAACGCATATTGAATTAATCTAGATCACTTGATGTTACACGACCAAACCACTTGCACAAAACAAACATTTTAACTTACCTGAGACAAGGCCCGACTGGGATTTCATCCCCCAGCAGATACCTTACCCGTCCCGGCAATCTTACTTGGATTTCATCACCAAGGGGAAAGCCCACTCCATTCTTTGGCAGAGCCTAATCTCTAGGGGAAGTATATTTTGGCTAAGCGAAACTAGCTAACCACTGGAATCGTGAAGTGAGGGGAGCTTGCTCCTTAGCACCAGGCCTTGTACGAAACCTAACACAGACTTCTTGAGCACCATAACTAACCTAAAACCATCCATAGACTATTTCTTCTAGGACCCGACTCAAAATCCAATCTTCCTCTACACATATTCTAAGGCATAAGCCACTATAATCCTAATAATTTACTCCTAGGGTTTTAGGATATGCTTGTGTTCTTCATCTTTTTAGTTCTTATCTACTTGTTTGAGCTTGTGAGGACATTCTTTCTTACCTTGAATGGTTTTGACTCGTAGTCAAACCAAGGCTCTTCTTGACCACGCTAGCCATCAACCACTTCCATCTACCCCGTCTATAACCAGTCCTATAATGGAGTTCCACTCAGAGACTGAAAGAACTCCTACAGGACTGACCCTGACTCAAATTCCCATCATCCCTGAAGGGGACCAAGATTTTGAAATATTCTTGGACCTCAATATCACAGCCCTCCAAAACTATCTTGCAAGAAACCCAACGCGAGACCTCTCGGGTGAAGTGGCGACGACATCCACACCATTCACCACCCAACCTTTTACGACTCAGCCTTTCGCCTCAACCGTTAACCTGACCATGGCCAATACGCAAAGTTTGGCCTCCTCGTCTATTTTTAGACTGACCTCCATCGGGGTTTCATTACCCCCTCAACCACATGCAATTCAAACAAGTTCTACATCATACCAGAACTTGATTGTCTCGACCCCACACACTCTTGCACCCATATATGCAGGAGTGCCTACCTCCTCTTTTGCCCATGCCACCACACAACCTCCTTTGGCATTATCTAGTCAGCCTATGCCTTTTACCTTCATAACCCAACCACCTTTAGCCTCCACTTCTGTCCCTGCGACTAGTCATCCATACGTTACGCCCTTACTGGTACAACCGAGTACGTCGTACGCCTCTTTTAGCCTCTTTCAAGTGCCTTACAACCTAGGGGGCACTCCATCCACCAATCCATCAACATACATCATCAAAATGCTGATGGATAAAATGTCTAGTCTCGAAACCTCTATCTCTGGTTCACGCAATGCTCTCTCGTATGAGCAAATTTGCAACGAGCCCATCCATCCTTCCGTCCCTATCTGAGCATACCCCAACCATTGGGAGCTTCCTAAATTTACTCACTTTCAAAGCAAGGAAGACCCACAATAGCACTTATGGGCATTCAGACATGCCTGTTACCTTATTGCCTACGATGATGCGTTACTTCTACGCACGTTTCCTATGTCTCTTTTTGGCCCTGCCCTTGACTGGTATAACTCTCTTGCCAGACATTCTATCTTTTCATTCATTCAACTCACCCAATTATTTGTTGACCATTTCTCAATTAATATCACTAAACAAGTCTCGATTACAGACCTCTACTCCATTAGGCAATTTGACGACGAATCAATAGTCAATTTTGTCGCCCATTGGAGAGGCTTGATTAACTAGCTCTCCTTTTCCTTGCCTCAATCTGAGCTCATTGAGCTCTTTTCTCGAGCATGTGTTAGCCACATCTCCTCCACATTACGGATTCAGACATTCCACACTTTTGACGAAGCTTTCATCATGGCTCGAAAGCTTGAACTCTGTGCCATTGAAGAAGATAAGGTCAAATTGCGTAATACTAATGCAAGAACCAATGACCATTCTTCTTCCAGACCTTCTTCTTCTGCCAATTCTGAATCCAAAGGAGTGGCCAACACTGTGGTCATCAGATCACCATCTTCGACAACAACTAATCAACCTCAACCTTCAACATCTCAAAGCATCACAAAACAATTCCAACAATGGTACATACAACCATTCCTTAACCGTCCTCCTAGCCACAACAACATTCAGACCATGACCAATGACTCTTATGACCATCATATACACACAGTCAACATGGTTTCACCTCTTGTCCCTGACCAACCTCCATCACAGGTAAAAGAGCCATCTTCTCCCATTTGTCTTCCACAAGTAGAAGAATCTTCTTCTCCTATTAGTCCTCCATCGACCTCTCCCATATTAGAGGACGCTTTGACCACATCAACACCAGTTGTCTCACCTTCATCCTTATTATCATCCATAGATGATCATACCTTTTTGACTCCTCAACCACACGCAGAAGCCATGACTACTCCGGCACTCTTTCCACTTAAAGAGCCCACATCTTTAATCCCTTCTCCATTGAGAGAAGAACCGTCCACATCTAAGTCCAAACCCGCGCAGGCGTCCATCATGCCCAAAGAGATTAAACCTCTTGGTGTTCGCCCCACATCTAATCTCACCTTGTACAAAGGTTGCCCTCAACCCAAACCAAAGAAGGCTACTAAACCACACCGGAGGCCTCCTCCCCCACCTTCGTCATTACCTTCAATCTTGGGCCTACATCCGTCCACTTTACTCGGAGTGCTTCTCACTCCCATACTTCACAGAAGCACGCCGCCTCCATTACTCCCTCAACCCATTAGACATATATCTCCTCCAAACCATCGACCTATGCCTCTTATGCCTCTCAAACTAAAATCACCAACCCTCACTACAACAAAACATCTAGACCTGTTAGCAGGTTCTTATGCCTTGCTGTTACGGCAATTGTTGCAGTCTTCTCGTATCTATCTCCCACCGCTTAGACCATATCAATCTCTCAGACCAAAACCCCTCTGGTTCGATGACACTCACATTTGTGCGTATCATCGCACACCTGGGCACGACACCGAGCATTATTGTGCCCTCAAGGTTGTCATTCACCAATGTCTGGGGAATGACACCCTTCTTCTTGACCACATCGTCAACAAACCTTCAACACCACCCCACTCATCAACTCTCAGATCAAAGCCATCTTGGTTCAACAACTCTAAATTCTGCCACTATCACCACACTCTGGGACATGACACTGAGCATTGTTGCACTCTTAAAGTTGTCATTCATCAACACCAGAAAAAGGATTCCCTTCTTATCAAGGATCCTCTTGACCACCCCTCTGACAAATCATCAACACCAACCCATGTTTCTCAAACCTCGTCACCTAAATCGGGATCTCCACGCCAGACTAGGGCCCCTTCACCACCTTTAACCCCCTTATTTGACATCAACATAGTCCATCTGACCACTAAACCTCAACTGACCTTAACCAATCAAACATTCTCCCTAGCCGCTGGGGGAATTCAACCTTCATCCAAACCTTGATCAATTTTTCAACCCAGTCTCAATCAAATATCAATCACTCCTTTAATCCTAAACCTCGACCAAGTGTCCATCGACCCTACCTTCGATCAAACATTCAACCAATCAACAATCAAATATCAATCAACCAAACATTCAACCCAAACATTCAACCAACCTTTTTATCAAAACATTCAACCAGTCTCGACCAATCAGCGACCATATCAACCAACTTCACATCCACTCATCAATCAACACCTGACCAATCTAGAAAGAGGTAAACGAGGCAAGTTTGCTCCTAATTGGCTCGGACCTTTCATTATCACGCACAAGTATGGATCAGGGACTTATCGTCTATCCTCTCTTGATGGACGACCAGAACCTGAGCCTCTTAATGCGTTGCATTTGCGACCGTTCTACTGCTAGTCAAGTACTCGTCCACTTGACACTTAACTTGAGCTCATCCCTTGAGCAATCCCTGTCCTCTTAGTCCTAATTCCTTTCAACCCTATTCCTCTTAACAATTCCTCTATAACTCTTTTATGATGTATGGATGCTTTGTCCTAATGAAAGGGAGCCCTTGACCTTCTATAATCTTGTCCATGACTCACATTTTTGTAAAAACAAATCAAGATGTCAAAATATCCATGATCACTATATCAATATCAAATCAAAAGGCAGACTACTCCCTTGAAGGACAACTGTACTATCATTGCTGTAATTAATAGACTGCTCCCTCGAAGGATAGCTATTCAAAAGCCCTTATATTAAGCAAAATTCTAGACCACTCCCTCAAAGGATGGCTATGACTAACTCTAGCAATGAATAGCACTATCTTAGAAGCTTCCCGCATCGATCAGCTTCACAACTGACCACCAAGCAAATGACATCTCTATGCAGACTTCCTGTATTGATCAGTCTGCGCAAAAAAGAAAAAGAAAAAAAATGAGTCATGGACTTGACTTATAGTTGTTTCAGGGTCTCCTATAAAAAGGGGCAAAATTATCTTTGCTCTTAAAATGGGTTACCCTTTTTCCTCCTCCTATCACCTGTTCAAGGGACTTCGAGCTCACTTTAATGTCAAAGTGATTCGATTACCACTCTAACATAACTATGGTCAATGATGTAACGCATGAATAGGGCTCTTGATTCTAATAACCCCTATCTATGCTGTCCTTTTGGTCCTTGTCAATGAAAGAGCAATATGCCTTTCACTTCTTCTGTACTTTGGTCACATTCACCTTCATCACTTATCAATCAACTCAACTCAACTCTCTTTTCAGACCACTCCCATAGCATATTCACACTCGTTTCTATGGACACCAATACACATGGAAACTATCGACCAGACGCAATTTATGTTAAGCATAAACCAATACTTGTTGAAGCATAAATAGACCTCAATTCATTTTTAGCATACATCCATCATGACTATGGAAAATTGCTAGGGATGAAAGACCTCTCGACCAATGTTGTAGAATACACCATCACATAATATGGAAAAGGCTGCAACATCTTCTTCCCCTCATCATTTCATCATAACCAAGACCAATCTATCAACCACTTTGACCACCTGTCTACCACTCGGACCCTTTGTCTGAACTACATTGGTCTGAGGCCCTATGACTTGGGCTATGTAGGTAGCACTCAGATGATACAACATCATCTGGGGTTAGCTCGACCACCCTCATTTGTTCATCTCTCTGATGGACAAACCTTCTTTCCTCTTTTTAAACATGACCTTGCCCTCAACCAAGCCCAATTCCAACTCTTTGACCCTTCCTCCCTTCTAGGGAGAACTACATTGGCCTGAGGCCCTTCCACAGGGGCTATGTAGGCAACACTCAATTGACATGGGGTCATCTGAGGTTAGCTCGGCCACATCCTTTCGTCCATTCCTCCCCTCAACCAATAACCATTGGAGATCATGCCTATCTCCTCTGACCTCGACCACTTCCAAGACAATGTTGCCTTGGTTGTTTTTGCATATATGTTACCTCATGACTAGTTAGCAGAATTGTGCACAGACTTTTTTAGACCCTCACAAGTATAGGATCGCAAGCCGGTTGATCTACACTACTTGTGACTTTTTTGTGTTTCTAGGAGCACTTCCTGAGCCCGAGATACCTAGAACACGATGACCCATTGGAGCTTCAGCTTCGATTGAATAACCCAATCAGCAGATGACTAAATGCTAGGGCCCAGTTATTTCAATTTTGGAACTCCTCGACCCTTGACCTGTGACACTTTGACCTGACCATCTCATGACGTGGTATGCACACAATCACGACTTTTGTAGCATTCACCCTCACCCTTTTTTCATCCACTCTTTGTCAAATCAGCACCTGATTCCCGGTTCCCTTCCCTCGACTCTTGCTTTGAGGGGGAATACCTCATCCATAATTGGGGCAATCTACCTCCTATTTTTGTCTTGCAGTTCATTCGAACAACCAACAAGATGAAATCAACCTTATCCCTCACCTGGGGCAATCACTCCTATTTTTGTCTTGCAGTTCATCCAGAACAACCAACAAGACAAAAAGGGGCAAATGTAGACACCAAAATTGTGTCGACTCCCCTGGTCATCCCTCATGTTATTCTCCTTCACCTATTTTACCTCTGTCAACCATTTTTCCCACTAACCTTGACCCTGGCAGCATGTCAAAATGAGCAGAAGGCTAAAGTTAGTCTCTGCCCCCATTCTGCATCTGTCGACCACGGTCACCACCCGACCGACGTCACCGATGTTGGTCACTTATCGGCTGACATTGGCGGTCCTGTCGACGTCGGTTCTCCTTAGCACTATGTTCTCGATCCAAATGTAGGAACTGTTATTCCGTTACCCGTTATCCATTCGGTTGCCAATCCATTTTCGTGATCGGTTATCAAACCGTCCTTTGATCAATTAGCAAAACCATGAACCTCTGGCAATCAACCGATTCATTATTTGATCAACTAGTTTATTCATTCAACCAACTCTGACAATCACCCTGAACTGTTATGATCAATCAACTCTGGCATCCAACCAATCTGCATTTGCTTTCTCGAGTTTTGTTTCTACTTTGATCAACTTCTACGGCACATCAACAACATCAATCATGTCTCTGACTTCATCTTCAAGCATATAACAGGTAAGTATCTTGCTCTATGTTTTTGTTTCTCTCTGGTTATTATTTGTTTATTACTACTATCACTCTATTCAGAATACAGACCCAAGACTTTACTCCTTCCCTTTACACCTCTGTCTACCATTCTAAAATATACAGTCACTCTACCCGTATCTCTGTAAAAACCCCCTGACTCCTAAACCGACTCCTAAACCCCAAACAAAACAACAGACCTTTTTACAACCTGACCAGACCCTATCCCAACTCGACCAAACTCGACCAGACCCTATCCCGACTCGACCAGACCCGCCCAGACTCTGTCCAGAATTGTTGCCCCGACCGACGCTGGTCATTACCCCGACCAACGCCGGTGACTGTGCAGAAGCAATTTGCTGCATATCAGGTATGCACTTTGTTTTCTATCTTTTATTTTTTGTCATTCTGTCTTTTATTATATCTACTTCTGTCAAATATTTTGTTTTAAACTAGTGGGTTGATATCCTTCTAGGAAGTCTTCGTACTTTCGGGATCAGGCATTTGTCTGACAGCCCACCATATCTTTGACTAACATTTTTCGTGTTTAGTCTCTTTTTCTTCGCAGGTGTCATTCCTCCACAGCCAAAGAGGAGTACCTTCCAACGTCTGATTATGGTGCGCACGACTACAATCAGGTATCTTCTAACCTTGACCATTTCTTAGTTTCTCATTTCTATCTTTTGAATGTGAAAGCGAATTTTGCGTAGAAACACACCAAACAAACAAACAACAACTAAACATATATTTACAAATAAGGGATATGAAGGAAACAACCAAGAAAAAAACTAATCTAAATCCCTACACTAAATCCATAAATAACCTACCTCTAGGATCAAGTGTAAATTTATTTAGTCTACTACAAAACCTTGAAACATGATTTCTTTCATTCAATGGCCCCTTCTTGTGGATATGAGAACTTGTATGCTTGTGTCTTTTATATGATGCAACTTGGATTCCCACCTCCATTCTCAAGTACATGGATTGAAGATATGTATCCAAGATCCAATCATATTCTTCCCAAATTCTTATTTTTTGCATTAGGAAAGCTAGCTTTGCTTCACTCAAAGACTGATCATGTCTTGTTTCATTCTCCTTTCATGGTTATATTGTGAACTCAGCTAGTATACTTGGATTGAAGTCTTCATTAGGATTTATCTCATATTTTTTTGGATCTCTATAATATCATTACCTTATTAAATAACATATAAAATATTACTTTTTATAACACATTCCTTAATCTCCACATGAAGTGGGGATGGGCTATCAATCCTTACACAAAAACTCTCTAAGTCATTCCAAAAGGCTTCTTCATCATGATCAACAAAAAGGATATGATATTAATTTATAATATTACCATTTGACATATGTTAATCACATATTTATAACTCTTTTATGGATTCATATAAAAGTTTTTGATCTATTGCATTTGCTTCATCTTCATCTTATTTGCCTGCAAGTGTTTCCATGACATCTTTAATAACTCCATTCATCTCAGGTACAACTTATTCTAGTGTTTCAAAAAGGATAGGGTCTTCCTCCATAATTAGTGTACTAGATCCCTCCTATAAAGTATCTTCAAAATCATCTTCATCTTGAAATGGAAAATCATAGCTTTCTACCATAAGAGCTATTTCAAAAGATGTAGATGTCTTATAAGAACTAGATGACCATACAACATTATTAGGAACCTTGCAATAATTATCCAAAATCACCTCATAAGTTTTTATGTCAAGAACATTCATAATTTTATATGGCTCATTGTTATATTTGTCATTGTTTTTTTGAAACCTAAATGTAGGTCTATTGAACTTTTGAAAAGAATAGTCTCTGTTAGAACTTTCCCCATTATTACCTAATTGATTTTGTGTCTCAAGAAAATCAATGCCCAGTTTTTGAACCATTTTTAACATGGAGTCATTTATAAATTTAGATGCATCTAAATTGTGAACTTGAGGACTACTACTAGCTATTGGCACCATATCCCTTTGATCTTGTGATGAGATCTACTTGCAATATTATTCAAGAATTCTAGATTTTGGCTAGGATAAGCATGACTCAAAGGTAATTGGTTTAAAATTGGAGATTGATTTAAAGTAAGCATTCTCTAATTAAAATTAAGGATGACATTCACCATGGGAAAATTATGATTGATATTTGGAATGGTATATGCCATTTGACCCTGGGGTTTCACTTGGTCATTAATTAACATAGCCTCAACATAGGCTAAAGATAATGTATTAATTACTCTAACAGATATTTTTAAAAACATATAAGTTAATGAATCAAAAGCATATTTATAAATATCTAAAGCTAAAGCCTTAATAGGTCTATAGGGAGATATAGTTCTATTCAACATCTTTTTAAATCTAGCATTAAAAGCTCTAATGGTTTCATTTAAACCCTTCTTCATAGTAATGAATTGTTGATAAAGGATATATGGGTTGATGGTCTTTCTAAATTGACCAATGAAATGATCATTGAAATCATTCTAGCTAATAATGAAATCTTTAAGAAGGTTAAAAAACCAATCATATGCATCATCTCTAAGAGTAAAAGGAAACAATCTACAAGAAGCATCTTCATGAATAACATTTAATAATCCTAAATTAGTTTTAAAGCACTTGATGTGTTCTTCAGTAGCCACAACACTAGTAGGAATAAAAGAAGGAAAATACCTTTCAATATTTCAAGGAAAATCATGTACATGACTAGCCACATTGATAGAAGATCCATCCTAACCATTGCATACCATGACGAAGATATTACTTGTGGTCATTCCAGCTCTAAATCCTATTTACAATACAACATAGAAACCAAATATTTTCAAATAAAAATGGATCCTTAATGAAGCTTAAACAAATTCAAAAAAAAATTCACATTAATTTTCAAAGAATAGTAATCTTTAGCTAAATAAGCCTAAAGACTAGTCTAAAATCATTAAGATCAATTATATTTAAATAAATATGCTAAAAGAAACATAAATATGCAAAGAATACATCAATCTTTGAACAAAATTCACCAAAATTAGCAAAGATACTTCAAATTCACAGATCTTTGACTAAATCCCCTCGTTATAGCACCATTAAAGCCACTCATATTGATGCCTACATATGTATCATATGTGCTCAAAGTGTTTAAGAAACACTTCTCATTTTTGAATTCTTGAGAATTTAATGCATGAGTTGTAGGTTATGATAATCTTGTTATCTATTGATAAAATCGAGGTAGAATAAATGATCTATTTTAAAAATTTATATTAATTTGGTGGTTGGGAGCCACTATGGCCAAATATCTAATCTATGTAAAATATGACTTAGTATGTGCTAAGAATAGTGAATTATGATCAAAATATAATATAATAACTAATCTAAGATGGATATTAATAATGACAATTAAACTAGAGTGAATTGATTAAAAAGGAACAACAGGAAGGGTAGGGTAGAGAAAAAACATGTTGTTGATCTTCATTCTAAATATCATGACAAAGTTCAAATTTCATCTAGACATGCACTTATTCAGTGTATGATATGAAGTATCATAAGCTCAAATCCTATCACACATCATGCAAACATCTAAGGATAATGTGAAATAATGCAAATAAGAACTCGATTCACTTTAAATATTTACTCCTATGAGCAAACAACATTAGCCCAAATGCAAAAAAGAGTAAATAAAATTAAATGAACTTAAGAAATTTTAATTAACCTAGCATTGGCACAAGTTAAAAACTCTTAATTCAAAGGTGCACATCAATAATTCCAAATAATAATTCAAATATATAAATTAAACCAAGCAACTGAGAGAGAAACCATGATAGCAAACACACAGATAAATATTAGACAAAATTTGTATAATTCCTTACTTTTATTGCTTGTTCCAAGTTTATAAAGTAATTTTAGCTATAATAACTGCATCCCCTAATATAATTATCAATAATTCTTTATATAGAACCTTCATGAGGTATGCTAGTCATTCCTTCACAACATGTAACTAGACAAGTGTCAGGGACAGTTGTCCATTTTACAATGTTCTAGATACTACCTAATGGACTGGCCCATAGACAATGTGCTTACAAGATGTACATGCCTTCATAAAAAAATATTATATTTAAAATATATACATTTTTAAGCTACAAAAATAATATTCCTAAGTCAACTAATCTAACTTTGAGAACCCTCTATTATAATTTTATCTCTCCAACAAGATATTCATTCTATAATGTTGCTCCTCAATTAGCTCAAGGTTGATAGTTGGTTTCATGAAGATCTCCTTAATTTTACCTACTAAGCTCTTGTGGTATTATTTTACCCTTATTAATGCCTCTTTGATGTATCTGGCTTCACTATTCTTTTCCTTTGTAATTAGAATCATATCTATGATCCTGTTATTATCAACAATAGTGTTACCTATGATTTGGCTCCTTACCCCTTACATAAGCTAGAATTCTCTTTTCTTGAATTTATCATCTATAATTAGACCAATTATATTGGTTATGGTGTGATCCTTGACTAAGCTTCCCAATGCATGCATTACTCTATCCTCCAATTTTTTGAGATTTTTTGAGATATCTCTCATCTCTTAGGGCTATTTGCTTGCATCTTCCCTTGAAACACTTTTTTGAGTTGTCATTTCTAGAAATTCTATTAAATTACTCACTAGTGGACTATAATTCAGCTTTTGGGTCAAGTTCTCTTAAAAATACAATAATTAAATCTTCCTTCACTCAATTATAATGATCATAGGGTCTAATTAGGGTTCTCATGCTTGCTAGGGTTTTTTTTTCAGGTTTCCTCATAGCAATAATGGTGGAAACTTGTTGAAATCACATTAACTTCATGCCTCATATTTTATTTAGATTGCTTGCTTATACCATTTCCTTTCCATGAATGTAAAAACATCTCTCGAACTAATTGGTCTAGCTTATGTGGATCCACCATGGCATCTTTATGGCATTTTGTTCATCAATATTTAAAAAAGTGATCATTTCCCTTTGAAAATCTTTCTTTCATTTCACACCATCTGATTATCCTTGCATAGATCACCATGGAATATTGATCTCAATTTGAGGGATCAAACATGATTGCATGCCCACTATTCTTGCTTTGTTGAAAATTCTACTTTAATCACGTACTGTTGGATCATCTTCATCCAATCAAACATGTGTTGTTGATATAATATATGATGTTTGATCTTTAACTTGGGGATCGAGGCTTAAAAATTTAATTTTGATCTTGCACCATTAGATCATCCTCATCTGGATCAATTCACTCTATTGAATCTCGATCTGAGGGGTGAATCACAATTGGTTGCTCAATGTTATTTTGCTAGAATTGTGAAACTTGTCACCTTTTTGTTTATTTGGGACTCTATTGAATCCTTGACCTATTATGCACTATTAGATCAATTCTATCCAAGAAAACATGTACCATTGATCCTGTGGACAAGAAAGATATTTAAGTTATGCTTGGGAATTTTATGATAAAGTCTTAAGACTAAGGTTTTTATTCATATTTATAGACTCGAATTAAATACATAGAATTAGGTATTTATCTTAAGTTTAAGATATAATATATGGGACCTAACAAATAATAAAAGACATGGCTTAAAGTCTTAGGACTAAAGTTTTCATTGTGTTAATAAATACAATAAAAGCTTTGGGATAAGGTTTATTAAGCTAAGTTTATAACAAAAGGGCCATGCATTAGTTAAACCATGCTAGTAGATAAAAAGGGATCGAGGGCCATGAGATATAAAGGGGATGGAGTATGAATTTTTAAAATAATGTTTGGTCATGTTAATAAACATGATTAAGCCTTAGTATAAAAATTAAACTAAGTCCATGGCATATTTAAAGTGTTCTTGCATAAAGTATTCTTGCCAATTTTGAATTTAAATCAAAGAGCCTAAGCTAGGGTAATTGGAACAAGGGTTTTAAGATGATCAGTCATGAATTTAGATGATTAATCAAAGTTCAAAGATCAATAAAAGGACCAAATCATCATCAAAGTAACAAACCTCAAACATTGTCCATTCCAAATTAACTCCATTAAACCTACAACCTAGAACACTGAGGTCAAATATTAGCAGATCTAGACAAGATCAAACTAGAATCATGTGTAAATATGCCAATAAAACCATGGTGTGGATGATATTCAAATAAATATAATGTGTAAAATACTCTAATGGTACTCTAATAAGATGAATGTTCAATTTAAAGCATACATTTGCATAATTTGAAAGAAGGGTCCCCATTTTTAGGAATGAGGGTATGTTTACCTCAACACTAATTATTGAATACTAATATTGAGAATAAACTCATAATTCTATACACATAATATTATCAAACTTTTAAGGTGCATCAAGAAATGGGTGGGCATACCATTGGTGCTTTGCAAGATTGTTGTCCCCTATACCACCACTTATTATCTAAATAAACATCTCATATACACTTACCTAAGCTTTACCTCCTCTATTACACACTCCTCCAAGAAATTCACTTCCTTACTTATCACCTTTCTAAGCCAAAAACTCATTTTTACATTTATCATACACTAACATCATGGACCGACCCTGTATTCTATATGATATTTGCATGTCATGGGTCTAGGTTAGCCTTGGTCGACCTTGACCAGGACCTAACTTGATTTTATCAATTAATGATACAAATTCAAATTAGGCCAATCCTATCATCTAAAATTTATTTAAGGTTTGGGGTTAAATTTAGTTATATATACACATTCATTTCACCATTTATTAGAGAGAGAACATAGTTAATTATTCATTTATGCTTCATTATAATCTTCTCTTTGACCATTATACTTGAGGACTCATTGCTTAGGATTTATACTTGGATACAAATCTTATTTTGTGGAAAGGTCTTGGATGTTTAGTCCTTTCTTAGTGATCTTTACAAACCACAAAAACCTCTTACAAAACACCTTTAGTTAAGGGAAAAATTGAGTCTTGATGGGTTCATCTTCAAGGTAAGTATCTCTAAATTTACTCATTTATTTTAGTAGATATAATTAGAATAAGTAATGGATTTTGAATAAATTTCTCTCTCTATGCATTAGGGTTATATTTATACATATTCTAATTATAATTATTCTATGCATGTCTATTATTCATGTTTATTACCCCCACTTTATGCCACAATATTTGGTGAGCACGAGTTTATATTTTACTTTACTTTGCATTTACTTAGTGAATATGAAAACATAGGACCTATCTAAGGTTATTGCATAGTGTTTATTGACTAGAGGCTTTGTAACCCTCTTTAGTGATGTTATTGTGGTAAGATATCCCTTGGTTAGGTATATTAGATCCATATTGGTCATGACCTCAAATATCTATTATATAAAAAATAGAAGTGTAAGTAAGATTTATCTTCTCTGAACTAGGATTGATTAAGAGGTCAATTGCATTTCCCTTTGTATACATTATGGTGAACCCTATGTGAATCAAACCCTTGTAGGTTTTCTTTCATGCATTAATTTTTATCATCATATTATATATTTTTATTTTTGTAGTACTATATTGAACATATTAGTATAGTTTTAATAGTTTGTGCACAAGTTTAACACACAGTCACCCCAAAATGACTCTATTCTATCTGTGCAGGTCTTCTCCAAATATATGTGACTGGATTGATCAAAATGATATAATTTTCTTCTTTAGCTATAGGATTGCATACATAGTTGAGCTAATTTACTCTATTTATAGTTTTTTTTTAACATACAAGTTTATAGACATAGTTGAGCCAGTTGACTCTATTTGAAAATTCTTTTTCATCACATAGGTTTTGAAAACTCCATCAAGTTAGTTGAATCTATTCACAAAATATTTAATTCAACACTTGAGAAACACAACATAAATTTTGTAAACTAAGCATCTTCAAAACCACCAAAGTTCATTCTTACCTTCTTTGTCATTTTAATTTTTTAATTTATAGTACTATTTTTCACACGTTTTTAGTATATAAAACTAAAACCCTATAGTGAATTGGATCAACTAGATAAACATAATTATATAGCATGTCTTCTATCTAGAAGATAGAGTTGACCTATTCAACTATGTTCTTCTAGATCTTACTTTCACAAAATAGTAACGACCTTATCAACTCTATTCTATATTGTTTGCATATAAGGTCACCTGAATTGAATCTATACTCTTTAAATTCAATGGAATTAACCAATTTTTGCTAGTAATTAATTCAATTTCATTTCAATTTCTTGCATTCTTAGAGTAACAAACATAAATTAAATAGGTAGTTTTTCAATTTATTGATTTAGTCACACTATTTTTATCTTTTGTACACACTTCCAAATCACTTTACATAAAAAACATTAAACATATTGTTCTTCCCAAGGCCTACCTACTTTAATTTCAATAGTAAGTGAGGAGCCAACTTGGTTTTTTGGCCAAGTATAAACACATGGTTGATGGTATATATTCGAAAATCACCCAAAAATCTTATCGAGATTGGGAAGTAAAGGGGTAGGCCCTAATACTAAGTTAATACCATATCCAATATAGATCTCTTTCTACCTAAACTACTTGAAACCATCCATATATTACTTTATAGTTCATTCTTAAAACCAACTTCCCATCACATTAATTTTAAATTTTATTATAACTTAACAACATTTAGGAATGACCATTAAACTAGTAGTTACATTCAAGCAACTGCTTTCTCTTTGATCATTATTTTTTGTATTGTAAAACTTGTATTAGCTAGCATTAGTGCAAGGTTTGTATTGTGTGTTCTAATTAGATCGATCACATTTATCTAATTGATTATGTGCTTCATTTCATTTGTTTATATATTATCATGTAAAAGTTTTATCTATTTTTAGAACGTTATCATCTCTATCGACATAGCCTCTTATAGACTATTTATCTTATTTCCCTTCAATACACAATGGACCTATTCAATTATGTATCTTATCATCTTATTCTACTTCTTATCTTGTAGTACATAGTCAATTTGTCTGATCGTGTCCTATTTTTAATTTGTCCATATGCATTAAATAGTCAACCCATATGAAAGTGTATCCGTCTATCCTATTTTAGTTTTATCCTTCATAAAACATAGTTGACCAGTTCAACCATGTCTTTTACATCCTATTCTATAGACCTTTTCACATACTCTATCAACCTAATCGACACTATACCTATTATCTGATATCTTTCTATGTGTGGTTGACCTTATCCCTATTTTTCCTCCTTGATTCATGATCTTAGATTCTTTCTTTAAGCATCATAAAATACACTATTAGAATATTTTGGGATAATTTGAATCCATTTAAATGCTATATGAGATATTATTTTATTCCTACCTTCACTACCCAAGAGGATCCTCACTCTTAGATCACCTCTTCTTCTCCCTCATCTTTTAATTACAACATGGTTCAAATCACTCCAACAAATGAGATTGGTGGATCATATTATTTTCATACTTATCAAGATAATTCCCACCTTCAAACATCTTACCATATTGTGGGGGTAATTGATACAAACCTAAAAAATAACCCCACAGGAAATCTTCCACATAGCAACCCTCCCCCTAATACCAATTTGGGTAATCCTCCTATCAACACCAACCCACAAATTAATAAAACTCAAATTCCTACAAAAATAGTGAAATAAATGAACATCATGCAAACATATAACACCTCTAAAATGATGAAACTAAAACATCATTTTATAGATATGGATAATCAACTTCCCATTCTTCTTCCCCAAAATAATCCAAATTTTATCCCTCCACCTCTTAAAGATTCTATGGGAAAAGTTATTCCCAAACCTATCATGCATAATAATATGATTCAACACATTCAAAATGATCCTTTATCCCATTTCATTATCTCTATTGATATTGGTAATATGTCTCCAACTATTAAATATGATGGGACTAAAGACTCTACATCTTTTATTAAGGCATTCATTAATCTTTATAAAGAGTGGATCCAAACTAATACCTTTGCTACAACTAAAATTTTAGGTAAAACCTTCACTGGTGATGTATTATAATGGTATAAATAGATTCCCCAACATTCTATATGGCAAAGTAAGGATTTAGTCAATCCTTTAGTTAAAGAATTCCAACACAATGATCTTCCCAAAAATTATCTTAGTCATTTCATCAATGGTAAGCAATAGCCTACTAAATTAGCTCATGATTTTATCAAATGATGGAAATATTTATCTCAAAAGGCCAATCACAACATGACTTATGATAACTTATTTAATTTTTTAATAATGACATTAACACCTTCACTCCAATAAAAGGTTCAAACCTCCACTCCCCAAACTCTAAATGATGTTCTTGACCAAGCTAAGCATCAAGACTTCCTAATTAAATATTTCAAACCTAGATTTAAAAACATCAAGGGATCTTTCCAAAATTCAACCAATGCAATAACATGCAATCCTCCTCAACAAAAATTAGGAGTAACCAAAGCAAAAAATCCCCAATATTCTCATATGACATTTATTGTGAAACAAATGAAACAAAATGTAATACCCTTTAAACCATTCATGTATCCTAGTAATCCCCCAAATGGTATGATCCTAATCAATTTTTTTGGTTTCATTATGATATAATTCATTCCCATGAAACATGTTAGGGGATTAAAAAATTTGTCATTTCTTTTATGCTAGGTGATTATTTCAATCATGATGCTAAGATTAAAATATGTCATCATGATTATGTTAATTCTTATCAAAATAAACAAGATTCCAAATATTCTTCCTCTAACAATCCAAAAAATCTCTTGACATCCAACCCTAAACAATCAAACAAGGACATTTATGTGATTACTACTAATTAGGATCAATATTATTCTAGTTCCCAATATGTGAATGTTGATAAGGTCAATTATCGATGCAAACCAACCCACAAATATCCCATCACCAAACCAAGGAAACCATCTTTAGAATAAAAACTTCTCAAATATACTACTTCCAATAACTTACCTTTTCAAACTAATGAAAAGCCACTTCTTCAATCTGAATCTCTAACCACTTTTCTTCCTCCTAAAAATATTTGACCTTCCAAGCCTCATGTGAGTTCTTCCTCCTCCAAAACTCATGGAAATTCTTAGAGGAACTCAACTCTATGCCTTGAAAAATTCCTCTCATGGAGTTAGTTCACACTTCTCCTTATCACATTAAATTCCTAATTCAACAACTCCAAAAAATAAAATAACCATTCTCCTTATAAGAGGAACAACCTTATCATGAGCCTCAACCAACAAGAGTTCATACCATTTTAAAATATTTGTCCTTATTCAAAACCTTTCATATAGTTCCTTGAAAAATAGATGATCAATTATGAAATTATCTTTCGAGCCAACAATCCACCTCTCTCTATAAAATATCCATTAATACCACCCTCATTCACTATTAGTAGATGAAGGGTAAATAATTAATGTGACAATGCTTTGGTTGATTCAACAACTTAGATGTAACAAAGATCATCTCAATTAAATGTGTTTAACATGTCATATATTTGATAAGACCAATCAACATTTGCTTAGTTGTATTTGACTCCCTCTTACTATTGGACCCAAAACTATACATACTAAGCTTATGGTTCTCAACTTACCATTATCCTATAATATACTCATAGGATACCCATAGACTCATCAAATGAGGGCTATCATCTCTTTCAGAATCTAATGTATAAAATTTATTCATAATAGAAAATGGTATAAACATGAGGCTGATCCTAACCTATGGAGTATTCATCTCTCCAATCCTAAATCTCAATATCAAATTCCCACTATTCCAAAAATTAATAGTGCACCTTTACCCAAATTTGTCAATATGAATCCAGATTTACAAGTCACTCTTGATTATTCTAATGTGATGAGCCAAACAATTTACAAAACACATGTAATACTACCAAAATACCTCCTTACATTTTGGAGTGGATTTTTCCTTCCTTGTTACCTCGTGATCATATCATCCCTCTTATTGATGAGATCACCTATTTCTATCCTCCATGTAATGCACATGAAACATATTATAAAAAATATTATTTCACTTATAATGATTATGGAGTGGCCAAGTTATTTCAAGATCCTTTAACCATGTCACCTCATAGTCTCAATGATCTAGGCATCTCACCTTCAAAAGTTTATTTAGAGAAACAAGCATGTACTATCTTTCCCACTTATGATGATAACTACATTATAGCCCATGCTCAATCAAGAAATTTGGATGTTCTACACTATCAAAAAACCTTAGCTAAAATACATGATTTTAACCATGATTTTCACACTATTTCCATGGATATTGAGTTATACATTGAAGTTCATGTACCTCTAGTTAATTCTCCACTTCTTGATACTCTTTGGGTGGTTAAAAAAATATTACCTCTCACACCTTCAAAATTTTTAGAACTTTATATACCTCCTATCCCACTAGTTACTCTATAGATCCTCTACCCATCATTGATTCCAAATATATGCCTATTTTCCAACAAATTAAATCTAATCAAACTTCTTCCATAGTTCCACCTACTCTCAAGATCACTCTTAAGCCAAGGCCATAGATGTATTCCAGATACATTCTAAATATGATCACCATGATATAAAAAAAGTATTGATCTTGAAGTAGACATGGAATATTATGGAACTATACCTATTTTAATTAGTGATGAAGCCATCCTTCAATTTCTCCATGCCTGAGAACATCAAATTCCTAAACAACATCACAAACTTGGGAATTTAAAGTGAAAGGCCCTTCATTTTGATAAATTCATTGCTACCATCGATCCTAAAACCAATCCCATTTCCTCTCTTCAAAATGAACCATATCATTTTCAAGATATAAATTTGACACTTATCAAAGAAACCATGAGAATAAAATATGGCACACCCTCATGTTCTCAACCTGTAACAGTTTTTAGAGAACTCACATAGATTGAGCATGATAACTTTAGTTTATTATTTGATAAATATCATGATAAATTTTCTTGGTCATATGAAGACATGCCTAACATCAATCCTAGTATCAAGGTGCATAACATAATCACATACCCATAAAAAATTCACATTTTCTACAAGAATAGATTGAGCAGATAGTTGTAAAGAAAATTCGGATGAAACTTGAGAAGATTTTGCATGAAAGAATTGAAGAAATCATTATACAAAAAAAAATGTAATTTATAATTGTAAATTTTACTAGTGCAATATCACAAATGTAATTTGTGAAAATGCACTATGCAAACTTTTTAAATTTTAATTTCACTTTTGTAAGTGGTGCAATTACACCAACACATTTTTACACCACTTAAGTGGCACATTTTTGTAAACTCAATTTTGAAGATTTTAAAAGATAAAAAGGTAGTTACACACCATATCCACTTCCCCAAACTATATGAGTGTAAGGATCATTGTAAAGGGAATTTTCGGTAGTGAGACTATGTAGAGATTTTGTTTGAAGAGCTGAGATTTGTTATCAACTCAATAAATATTGAAATTGGGAGATTTTACAGCTTTGTATTCAAAATTTCTTCATGAGTTATATCTTCATATGTGACTCACTTATTTCTATATCTACACTTCAGTTCATCTACATAATCATTAAAAAATTATCAGATAATGATAATTTCACATTAAGTATTTATTTTAGAATCTTCTGGTGTTATTTTTATGAAAGTGAAATCTTGGTGAGGTTTAAGCAATATTTTAATTGTCTTTTATGGGTAAATATGGAATGGTTGTCTTTAGTCTATTATCAGCATTAAAAATTTATCTTACTGTATATTTTACACTCCTAAGGGTGTAATTATGTCTTTACCACCTATTGAATGAGATATATTTCCATGCACATGGTGTTTTCCCCTTCTTGGACTATTTTAGTAAGTGTTTGCATTTAGCTACCCAAAGTTGTCTTTCATTTTTCCTAGGGTTATCATGGTAGTTTATGTTTTTAACTGACTATAAAAAACTTATTCTCCCTCATTCCTTTTCTTTCTCTATTCTTCCTCTCTTTCCATTATTCCATTCTTTACCCTCATTTCTATCTCTTTTATGTAATTTTAGGTTAAAAGTATGAAACCCCCAATATAGAAAATGTTTTTGCTGTAAATTGTTGTGAATAACTTTTTCCTTATTTTTCCCTTTTTATATTTCATTAAAGGTAACTCTACCTACTAATAGGAGAGGGAATTTGTCCTACGTTGTTGACTAACATAAGGGATTAGTTCCCACACTACTAACTCAAAGTCACCAATTTGTCCCCCTAACAAAATTTTGAGCCAACACAAATACAAGTACTTAATTTCAAATTAGCATTTAGTTTTGTTTTCTAAATTTACCATTTTTATAATATAAATTATTTTTATAGGGCACCCTTAATCTCTAAGTAAAATTAGCATATTCATTGTCATTATTTACATCCTCTCTATTTATCATTATATTACTAATGCCTCTTCTTTCTATTAGAGAACTCCATATTGCCAAAGATCTTTAATAAATAAACATGTCCACAACATAACATGAAACATACAATCTCAAATAGGTTTCTAAATTTTTATCCAATTTGTTTCAAAGTTTTGACTTAATGAAAGATAATGCACTAAATACTCTTTCATATTCCATTGAGCCTAGAATCATTATTTTACAAAGCTCATATAATTAGAAATATTCATTAAGACTTTCTTACATGATACTACTAGGATAAAGTTTTTTCCATATCTATGTAATTGCCCCATTTTATGTTATTTCACTTAGAAGGTGATATTGTTCAAACATTGTAATTCCAAAATGAGTTGACTAAGATGTTATTAAATACTTTTCCAAAATACCTTTTATTTCAACTCCATTAATCTCTGCATATTTACTAAAATTCTTAACAAGATAACCCATGTATTTTTGAAATAAATTACTAATCAAATTTTGACGGTTATTACTATTCTAACAAATTAGCAGTCAAAAATTTATTATCCAAAAAATCATGGCCTCCAACACATCATGGCCATGGCCTCCAACACATCATCCCTTTGAAAATTATCTCTGTTCTATACAGATAAGTTTTGTAAAATTTTGCTTATTTTCATCTGTGTTTTAGATATAACAATATCATACAAAATATGTGTTATAAGTAGTTTTTCATATTCAGCTCCCACAATATTAGTTCTTCTATAGAGAGTGTGTAATGTTATCTCCTTGCCATTAAAAATGACACAAATATGATCATTGATATTCAATTTCAAATAGCTTTCAAGATTCTTTAAATCTATCAAACATTGCCAACTACTAAAAATAGGGCCCTAAAAAATTTCATTTGAAGTGTATAATATATCTAGAGATTAACATACTCATTTTCTTAGCCATATGAAGTCATCAAAATAAATGGATCTCTCTTGAGCATGTTTCATTAAACAATTCATTTCCTTTAGCATTAGGAGAATTCCACATAATTTCAGAAATATTTCCAAAATTTTTAAATGGTACACCAAATCTTTTGTCTTATCAAATTCTCTATGATATTTATACATAAAACCTACTAATGATGGATATTCTTCAAAAATTCAGCATGCAAGTTCACACATAGAAATCCATCTTGTATCAACATATTTCAGTATTTTTTTTACCATCAGTCACTCCTATTGAAAAATTTTAGAACCTTGAAAATATTTTTGGACTATTTGACATATAAGCATGTAAGTCACGAGTGAGCTCTTCTACTTTTACAACATTAACAAATTTGCTAACTATTTGGTATGCAATATTCATCCTATGAGCCATGAAATTAAGTTGAATCATATATGAGGAAAATATTATTTATACCCAAGCATAAAGACCATTTATATTCCCCTACATAATTGATGCACCATCAGCCCCAACACACACCAAATTTTTATCTATTGCATAATCATTTATCCTAGCTTTATCTTTCAAATTAGATACAATCAATTTGTGAAAATTTTTAGCATTGCAATTTTTTACTATTTTATGAACTGCTAGTAGGTGAGGTTATCTTGAATAGTTATTAAAAGTATAAACATACATGCAAACCCATGATGTGTTATAAATTGCTTTGAAATCATCAATGGACATTGTGATGAACTATAAATTTCAAAAAAATTATTTTAAATCCTCCTTCTGAACCATTGATAGAAATTTTGTCATTTTTCAAGCACTGCTATTTGACCAATATGATTGTGGAATATCAAGAAATCCATTATGTTGAAATAAAATATTATACTATAAAAAATAATAAATAGGTATGCCTTTTTTAAGAATGTTTTATATAGTAGAGAAATATATATATTTAGACTTTAGATGGGATTGTATAACTTTTCCAAAATTTTCTTTGATTGTTCCCCCTTTATCAAAAATATATTTTTGACATTTCTTATCATTTACATACTCATGTGCATATCTCACATGCATGCATTCTTATACCTTTTTCCACCTATGTGTTCTTATTATCTATCCATCGATGTGCTTCATTATCTCATATATGTTTCCAAAATATTTCTCAATCATGTCCAACTTCAGTTGCATTCTATATTCCTTTCCTAGTTTCTAGCTATATATTATCCATTTGCATTCTGTTGGAATATCATCAAGATTTTTAGGATTTATAGTTTCAATGAAGGGAAATTTTGTTGCACAATCCACATTAGAGGACCTTCCAATTATCCATTTACTTATCTTCCTTTCAAAATATTTCTAAGTGAATTTTTAGCTAAACTTTGTGTTTGATGGGAACCAACATTCTCTTCTATCACTTGAGTGTCATGATCATTTTCATAAAAAACTAGAGGAGCATCTTCGAGTGGTGGCATGTCATCATCAAAATAATCTTCAAGGGGTGACATGTTATTTTTTTAAATTATTATTATGAGATACAATCATGATCAGTGGGGATTTCTGCATGTAAAATTATTTTTATATTATCGAATAGTTAAAGTCAAATTCAAGACAAACTAAAAAAGAAATAAGTATCTATATTTTGAGTGAATTATGGTTGTGTGGGATTTTTTATTGGCTATTTAAAATAAGATAATGTGATTTATTTTCTTAATAATTGGCCTATCCTTTTACCATTTACACCAGATGCCATGATAATCAAGAATGTAACACTTTGGTTCTATCGTCTGGTTATAAAGCAGATGCTACCATTCAATTATGTCATTTGGTTATAGAACCATTATAATTTTTAGTTATACAAATTAATATTTCCATTCAACATTACCATTTGGTATTATCATTCAGTTATGCTATTTGGTGTCTACATTTGATGTCATCATTCAGTTATTCTATTTGTAGCTTATATGCCATCATTTAGTGCTACCATTTGGTGTTACATATTATATGCTCTTATTTGGTACTATTATTTGGCTACAGTCCTTAATTTACACTTGTGATGTGAGTCCTACTGATTTGTTTTAGTTTATTGCCTATTAGGTGCTTATTTGATATTGGGGGTTAGTTACCAAAAGTATATTTTGATGGTTATCCATGGTAGCCTATGTACTATAAACACACACACACACACACACACACACACACACACACACACACACACACACACATCAATTTGAAGGGTAAATTAATAGAATATTGTAAATGGTTGGTGAATTGATGTAAAAAATATTTTACATTCGTAAGTTTTAGTCAATCCAGATCCATATAGAAAACCTTAAAAATGCCAAAAAAAAATTGAAAAATTGAAATATTCATGAATTAATGAATCTTCACTGCTAAAATTTACCCTAGTTCTTTCTTGGCTTGTGGAATATAAATAATTTGATCAATTTATTTTCAATCTTTGCAACACTTCTTTAAGACCACATGTGGATTTTTTTGTCTTGGTGTGGCTTCTTGAATCAATTGGGAATTATAATATTCCTTGAGAGATTTATTGAAGGCATTCTTGTAGATTAACTTTACACACAAAAATTTATTTTGGATGAGAGTGAGGGAACTTGTATTTATAGATCTTACAACTAACTCTAACCCTATGGTGGTTAGGTTTAGTTTTAATATTGGTTAAGTCTAAAGTAACCTAGGTTGAGTTTAGATTAATCTTGGGTTAGGTCAAAGCAATTATGAAGGCTTAACAACTCATTTTAGATATTTATTACCATCATAACTCATATATATATTTATGAGGGTGTGGCTCACCTTTTCTTGAATTTTAGGAATTAATAAAACATTATATTAGATCCATTGACTTTGAACTCATGTTTATTGAAAAATAATTTTTTAGAAAATGTAATTCCCTAATTTAACTTGGAATTTTAATTTAATAAAGATAATTGAGATTTGATTTTTAAATAATCTTGCTAAGGTTTTTTGGATTTTATATTTATTTTAAATGTTTTATATTAATAGATAAACATGCCTAAAATTTCAAAATTCTAGGTTACAATTTGACTAGGGTTGAATCCAAGCTAGATTATCAGTGTATACAGGGTAATACCCTACTCAAACAAGTGTCAACATGTTTATATGAATTATATCCATTATGTGGATGAATTTGGGAAATCTAGGTGATTTCTAGGCTTAAATTACATCATTTTCTAGAAATTGATTTGATACCTAGTTTGGACACAAAAGTGGACAAAAATGAGTGTCTACAATTTGCCCCTATTTGAGAAGGCATTATGGGACACAAGCATAGTAACATATTTTCAAAGAATGATTTTTTTTTTAAAATGAAAGGTTCATGCCCTAAAGTATAGTTTATTAACCCTGGATGCTCCTTGAGGGAACAGGTAGAAAATAGAGTCATGGAATGTTCCCTTAAAATGAAGAAAATGATAAGATCTAGTGGCAACAAGGGTGGAACCATTGATTTTCTCAAAGGTGGTTATAATTAGTAATGGTGGTTAAAACACTAATTTTCCCAATGGTGGTTATAATTAGTAATGAAGGGTGAGACACTAATTTTACCAAAGGTATTTATAATCAGTGGCACTAGTTTGTACTCTAGTAGGGTGAATGGGTAAAAAAATAATTATTTGCCTAAAGGTGGTTATAATAATTAAATTGGTAAAAACTGAATGACTTACCTAAAGTTAGTTATAATCATTAGCACATCAAAAAATAATGATTTTCCTGGAGGCAATTATAATCATTAACATGCATGGATCATGTAAATTAATCAATTTTACCTTAGGAAGGCAAAACATTTTGTTGATTGGTCAGAAATGAATTTTTTGTACTTTGGTAGAATTGGTGCAAGGAGTTTATACAAAAAAACCATAAAAATGGATTTATGATGAACTGACAAAAAATAATAATAAGATTATAGCCTAAGTGCGAGGATGAAGATGTACATTTGCACTAACAAATGGTATAGGTAGAAAAATAATGTTGATAAATGGGTCTCAAAAGAGGCCAATAAGAGGGTTTGGTTACAAAACTACCAAAAAATAATGAATGTAAGATCAAACAACATGAAAAATAGACCATAGAGGAGAAAAATACATTTCTTGGAGCATGTAAAAGGAAATTTAGGCCTTAAGCGGGTAAAATTAAAAATTTTAGGCTATATATCACCCCATGGGGTGAAAATAGATTCCTTTTCACCCTATTCCTTTGATATTTTGAGCTCTAGTTTTGTGCATGAGTTATCTAAGAGAAATGGCATGTGGAGGAGGATGATGACATGTCAACAACTAAATGAGGGAGCATGGGTGACCTCCACATGATGGGTCATTGGTATGTGATCTCAACCTTGTCATTAATTGCATTTATTTCTAGATTTAGGTCAAAAATTTGTAAAGTCACCATTTACATTTTAGGGTAAATGACAACTTTACAAGGGAAATCGATGACTTCACATGAAATCATCTTTTTTGTAAATGGTGACAACATTAAAAAACACTATAAATCACCAAATTTATGATTTCACCCATTTTAAAGTGAAGTCTCTAATTTTGTGAAAAATGAAAATGATAATTTTGCCCAAAAATGGTGGAAAACACTAAAACAATGAATTCTCCATTAGTTAAAATGACAAATTCACCCTAGAAGGCAAAATAGTTGGCTTAGGGGACCCAATAGGTGTTTAACCTCTAGAGAGGGGAAAATAAGTTTTTTAGGGTAGGCATAAGATATACATCAACATACATATATCTTAATGCTAATCTATCTATGATTACAAGAGTGTCTCATAGTTTTGACACCATGGGAGTGATGTTCCCACTATTTATACACACCAAATATTTGGATGGTTAAGATGACTAGATTATTGTAGGATCTATATTTGTATGATGTGGTGTAGATTCTAATGATTCACGTAGATTGAGCTTATCTAAGCACCTTGGAAGAGTGGTGACATAACAAGACTTCAAATTTTCATCTACTAATTGGAGAGGCCACCGTTCCTCTTGAGGATACCTAACAGATCCTCAAGCTATCAATGAGAGGGTGCAAGCTCTTCTAGATAAATCCATCATGATAGCAAGCTATGATACATGACTTGGTTAGCTATAAATGTATTCAAATAGTGGATGAAAAGGTTGATATCAATTTGTTGGATAATTACACAAATTTGAGACCTGTTGACCTAGCCCTTAGAGACCCTTCACCACCAACATTGATTGATAGGGAGGTCATGGTATTGATGGATATTGTTAGTGGCATCTTGCTTCCTAATAAGAGTGGTTGATTCATACATATGGGCCTAGGAGGTATGATATATAGAATGATTGATTAATTCACATGATTTGCATGGGGACCAAATAGATTGGCTTAGTTATACATAGACCTACATATGGTGGCATACTAAGGAGGTTTTAGCATTATAAAATCTACACTACTTATGTTATAGGGATGAGAGAACATTTTAATAGAGTGGCCAATGGGCCAATGATGAGTTTGGGATCCATGGGAGCCATTATCATATGGTTGGACATAGCTTATAGTAGGATGATGAGGACAACATGGAGAGATATACTTCTACTAATGCATGTTTGATGAGTTGGCACCACATTTTTATCTAGAGGTCGTATCATTTTTATCAATTTCATTGGTCTTAGGACACATGGTACACAACCTACACGACATTTATATGTTTTATCACAAGGAAGCAATCATAAATCATTGAGGAGTACTAACTTGATTGGTTACTTCAACAATTTAATCTAATACAAGATGTGCTAGAGGATGCCAAGTGGTTTACACATGTGACTAGAGATATTATCCATGACACCCCAATAATTTATAGTGTAGTTATGGTAAGTTATAATAGTGTTCCATGGATGGCATGGGCTTATGTAGCAGGTCTAATATATGTAGGGGTCACTCTAGAGGATGATGATGATGGATTTGATGAAGGGGATGGCACCCATGTTATGATGGTGCTTGATCCTAACATGATAGATATAATATTTTTAATCTAGGATAGGTAGGTCTTTCAGGCATGGATAAGGAAAATAGGGATACTACTATGTTATAGGAGGAGATCATTGATAAGGTAGGGGAGATCATAGGTTTAGAGATCTGGATAGTAGATTTACATACCATACTAGACACCTAAGATAAAAACATGACTTCCCTTCAGCCAAAGATTACTTGAATGAAGTTAGAGGTTGCCAAGATGATCTAGATACATGCAAATATCATGGTAGAGTGAGATCAAGTGGTATCAGATAGAGATCAAGCCTTTTAAATGTTGAGAGGCTTTGGCATGAGCATGATGAATCTTAGAGAGTTAGTACATAGGTAGGTTTTTACCAAATGATACTTGAAAACCTTCAGGATAAGGATGAGAACCATATTATCCTAAGGTATATGAGACTATAGTCCCTCGAGATAATTAGGTTACCACTTTTGAGGTATGTCACACATAGAGGGATGGTAGTAGATCAGGCTAGTCCAAGACTAGGACACACAATATAACAACCTTAAGTTAGTTTATTCACTAGTCATGGCCACCTACACCACTAGAATCAATAGGGCCACCTCCTACTATAGGGCCTATGGATACATAAAGTCAGAGCTGATTTATGATAACTCTTTGTCATTTTGGCATATTGTTGTATTTTTGACACCATGATGATATGTATATATTCTCAATGTATATGATATTATTAAGATATAGTGACATTCATATTGGATCCTTTAAGGCCTATATTCATGGACTTTTATTCTTGACATATGCAATGATTTGTTTATTATCTTGTTTATCTCTCATGTTTAGCTCATGTTTTAGCATTGTGTATGGTTGTGTTCATTTTAAACATGTATGATCTATTATTTACTATTTTTAAATGTATATGAGATGTTGATCTATTATTATCTACTTATGTTGTATGAATTATAGGTATGTTTATTCAAATATGCATGACTATATTAGGAGATAATAAATCATATTGCTTTGGTTATTCATGGGTTTGGGATTTTGGCTAGTTTTTATCTTAGAGAAGTATTGCCCACTGCATTGATCGATAGTCTCCATTGGCTTGATGTTTTTTATAGCTTGTGATATTGTGCATCATAATTATGAAAAACCATAATAACAATATATATCCTAAGCACAAAAAACTTAGTTTAGATGAAAATATAAATAACCTAATAATAAGATATGAACATTCAAATTCCAAGTTTAAATATAAAATAAATAAACCAAGTGTAGGACTATATACAAACATTCACATCCTAAGTAAAAGATATGGATAGTCAAGACTCAAGTGTAAAGAAAAGGTAATAGTCCTACAATAATTGAAAAAGGAAAAAAAAGGCAATGGCCAAAAAGAAGAACCAAACAAACAAACAAAATAAACAAACAAACAAATAGAACAAACTAAACAAATAAAATAAACAAATAGACAAACAAACAAACAAACTATATAAACAAAATAAAATGGACAAATAAATAAACTAAACAAATAACAACATACAAAAAATTTAGTCATAATGTTAGTTATAAACACAATATAATAAAATTGATTGTTCGTATATGTGTAATATAGGTGTTATTTTTAGTGATAGGGTTGCCCCTAGGCTAGGTAGTAATCACATAGGTAAAACAACATAAGAATAAATGACACAATTTTTCACATAGGCTATAGGTAAAAATGACAAAGGTGAGATGAAAAACATTGCCCCTAGGCTATAAGGGAAAATTATTCAAAAATAAAACAACAAACATTGCCCCTAGACTATAGGAGATAATGACATAAGAACAAAAATGGGGAATAGAAGAAATAGGAAGGGGTAGCTGAGCTGACTCTAGATGTACTAGGAAAGCAAACTCTACCTACATAATCCTATGGATACTAGGTTGAATGTGATCTTTAAGCCAAATGTAGTTCTCCCTAGATATGTGATAGAAGAATATGATGATAATGAAAATAGGACAATTATAGAGGAATATAGGAATGGTATTGCAAAATGGTATGTACATAGTGTAAAGTGGGGAGTGACACTCATAGTCATGAAAAATGGCAAACACAATTTTTTTTTGCAAATGCAAGATCATATATTAGGCTAAAACCACACTAAAATTAAGAGACAAGTATCCACTAATGAACTAAATTGATAATTCATAGTATTTACTACAATTAAAACTCAAAATAAGAATCGACTCACAAAATTATGAGAGCATCAAATAAGGTTGCTTGTAAAATGGTGAGATCATTGGTTGAGATTGTTTTCAAAACAATAAAATCAATAGCTGAGGTTGCTTGTAAAATGGTGAGAGCGTTCGCTGAGGTTACTCATAAAATGACAAGAGCATTAGCTGAGGTTGCTTGTAAAGTGGTGAGAGTGTTCAATTGAGGAATAATAAGGATGGGGAATCTAAAGGACAAGTGGTACTTGTGAAATAGTTATAAGACCTAAATTCCTTAAGGAAAAGGATCTGAAAGGAGGCACTAAAAGGCAACCAAGGAATAAAAAAGTTGTGGCCAAGCTAACCTGAGATACCCCATGTATCCAATTGTTGCATACATATTCTATGTGGACCTCAAGCCAATGTAGTTCTCCTAGAAATGTGAGGAAAATGGCAAAGTGGTCTACAAATGAAGTTAGAGATGTAAGGTAGCCCTTCCCAAAAAAATTTGAAGGCTTTATATCTTGCATGGAAATTCTAAGCCAATTTTTGTGATTTTGTGTTTTTTAAGGATTTTATTAGGTCCTTTCAAAAATTTAGGGGTTTTGAAATGTTTTTAATATTTTATGAAATTCTAGGCATCTCAATTAAATAGATAATTATGATACATAGAATGGTCAAACTTTTAAAATAATAAGAGTGTGGCTTATAATACTCAAAAAATAATGAGAACATTCAAACAAGGGTAGCTGAGCTGACCTCAAAAAGTAATGAGCATTGCTTATATAATCTAAATGGACCTCAAGCCATTATGGTTACCCCTTCAGTGAGGCATCCAACTAAATAACAAGTTCAGGCATAGGCAAATGGTAAGGTATGACAATAGTGATGCGATAATATATGGTAAAGGGGTTGCTCCTAATTTTCCCAAAGATGGTTATAAGTAGGAAATAATGACAAGGGTTAGTGATACTAATTTTCCCAGAGGTAGTTATAATTAGTAGAATAAGTAGTGAAATATAATGTAATAATAAATGAAGGATGCAATTGCTAAGACCACTGCCATACTAATTTAATATACTACCATTCAAAATATTGAAATTTAAATCAACTACTAAATTTGTATCTGATATCAACCACAAAAAGTGCCTAAAGTAAAAATGAATTGGAACCAAGGCCAAAAGTGATAAGATTTTATGGAAAAATAACTATCTAGAAATAGGTTAAGGTATGATGGGAAAGGCATATAGGTACATTAAAAATAATGGTTATATCATGTCATAACTTAAACAATCCTTGTAGATAATAGTTTAGGTCCCTCAAGTGTAAAAATGTTTGAGGTACATTATTTTCATCGGTTCATCAAGTTCATCTCCTTATGGCATGGTGAGTGTGTATGCTTCAAAACCATAGTTATCAATAACCACATAAGGCCCTAACTAGTTAGGTTGAAACTTTTCTTGCTTCTTGGTCTCAACATTAATGTTATTCTAATTTAATTTATTACCAGATCACCAAGATCAAATTCTCTATGCTTGATACATTGATTTTATTGAATGTGTAATCTATTCTAGTATGCCTGAAGGTTATTCAAGGCATCCATGCACTTTCCCTCTAGTAAATATATCTCTTTCAAATGATCTACTCTATAATCCTAATCATCAATAATGTGTTATAGTGAAATCTAGACAGAAGGTAACTCAACATTGATACGAAGAATGACCTCCATACCATAAACAAGGGAACATGGGGTAGTTCCTGTTGGAGTATGGAAAGTAGTATGGTAAGGTTAGAGGGTATCAAATAAATGCAAATTCCAATTATGACCAACATCATTGATAATCTTATTCATAATATTGATAATGTTTTTTTTAGATGCATTAGCATAGTCATTTCCTTGTGGATAATAGGCAGTGCAAAAGTGTTTTTTGATATGGTATTAGGTACAAAGTGTTTTCACATATTTTTGTAAAAATGAATTGCCATTATTAGATGAAATGCTAGAAAGGATACCATAGCAAAAAATGAGATGGTTAAAGATGAATTTGGATATCTACTTACTAATTATGTAAGTGAAGGTAATGGCTTCCACCCACTTAGTGAAATATTCTATAGTAGTAAGGACATGTTTGTGGCCATATGAGGATGTAGGATTTATCTTGCCTATGAGGTCAACTCCCCACATTGATAATGGCCATGTTGATATCAATAGTTTAATAATTATGGAAAGTAGTATGGTAAGGTTAGAGGGTATCAAATAAATGCAAATGCCAATTATGACCAAAATCATTGATAATCTTATTCATAATATTGATAATGGTTTTTTTAGATGCATTAGCATAGTCATTTCCTTGTGGATAATAGGTAGTGCAAAAGTGTTTTTTGATATGGTATTAGGTACAAAGTGTTTTCACATATTTGTTTTTAAATGAATTGCCATTATTAGATGAAATGCTAGAAGGGATACCATAGCAAAAAATGAGATGGTTAAAGATGAATTTGGATATCTACTTACTAATTATGTAAGTGAAGGTAATGGCTTCCACCCACTTAGTGAAATATTCTATAGTAGTAAGGACATGTTTGTGTCCATATGAGGATGTAGGATTTATCTTGCCTATGAGGTCAACTCCCCACATTGATAATGGCCATGGGGATATCAATAGTTTAAGAATTATGGAAAGTAGTATGGTAAGGTTAGAGGGTATCAAATAAATGAAAATGCAAATTATGACCAACATCATTGATAATCTTATTCATAATATTGATAATGGTTTTTTTAGATGCATTAGCATAGTCATTTCCTTGTGGATAATAGGCAGTTCAAAAGTTTTTTTTGATATGGTATTAGGTACAAAGTGTTTTCACATATTTGTTTTTAAATGAATTGCCATTATTATATGAAATGCTAGAAGGGATACCATAGCAAAAAATGAGATGGTTAAAGATGAATTTGGATATCTACTTACTAATTATGTAAGTGAAGGTAATGGCTTCCACCCACTTAGTGAAATATTCTATAGTAGTAAGGACATGTTTGTGGCCATATGAGGATGTAGGATTTATCTTGCCTATGAGGTCAACTCCCCACATTGATAATGGCCATGGTGATATCAATAGTTTAAGAATTATGGAAAGTAGTATGGTAAGGTTAGAGGGTATCAAATAAATGCAAATGCCAATTATGACCAACATCATTGATAATATTATTCATAATATTGATAATGGTTTTTTTAGATGCATTAGCATAGTCATTTCCTTGTGGATAATAGGCAGTTCAAAAGTGTTTTTTGATATGGTAATAGGTACAAAGTGTTTTCACATATTTGTTTTTAAATGAATTGCCATTATTAGATGAAATGCTAGAATGGATACCATAGCAAAAAATGAGATGGTTAAAGATGAATTTGGATATCTACTTACTAATTATGTAAGTGAAGGTAATGGCTTCCACCCACTTAGTGAAATATTCTATAGTAGTAAGGACATGTTTGTGGCCATATGAGGATGTAGGATTTATCTTGCCTATGAGGTCAACTCCCCACATTGATAATGGCCATGGTGATATCAATAGTTTAAGAATTATGGAAAGTAGTATGGTAAGGTTAGAGGGTATCAAATAAATGCAAATGCCAATTATGACCAACATCATTGATAATCTTATTCATAATATTGATAATGGTTTGTTTAGATGCATTAGCATAGTCATTTCCTTATGGATAATAGGTAGTTCAAAAGTGTTTTTTGATATGGTATTAGGTACAAAGTGTTTTCACATATTTGTTTTTAAATGAATTGCCATTATTAGATGAAATGCTAGAAGGGATACCATAGCAAAAAATGAGATGGTTAAAGATGAATTTGGATATCTACTTACTAATTATGTAAGTGAAGGTAATGGCTTCCACCCACTTAGTGAAATATTCTATAGTAGTAAGGACATGTTTGTGGCCATATGAGGATGTAGGATTTATCTTGCCTATGAGGTCAACTCCCCACATTGATAATGGCCATGGTGATATCAATAGTTTAAGAATTATGGAAAGTAGTATGGTAAGGTTAGAGGGTATCAAATAAATGCAAATGCCAATTATGACCAACATCATTGATAATCTTATTCATAATATTGATAATTGTTTGTTTAGATGCATTAGCATAGTCATTTCCTTGTGGATAATAGGCAGTTCAAAAGTGTTTTTTGATATGGTATTAATTACAAAGTGTTTTCACATATTTGTTTTTAAATGAATTGCCATTATTAGATGAAATGCTAGAAGGGATACCATAGCAAAAAATGAGATGGTTAAAGATGAATTTGGATATCTACTTACTAATTATGTAAATAAAGGTAATGGATTCCACCCACTTAGTGAAATATTCTATAGTAGTAAGGACATGTTTGTGGCCATATGAGGATGTAGGATTTATCTTGCCTATGAGTTCAACTCCCCACATTGATAATGGCCATGGTGATATCAATAGTTTAAGAATTATGGAAAGTAGTATGGTAAGGTTAGAGGGTATAAAATAAATGCAAATGCCAATTATGACCAACATCATTGATAATATTATTCATAATATTGATAATGGATTTTTTAGATGCATTAGCATAGTCATTTCCTTGTGGATAATAGGCAGTGCAAATGTGTTTTTTGATATGGTATTAGGTACAAAGTGTTTTCACATATTTGTTTTTAAATGAATTGCCATTATTAGATGAAATGCTATAAGGGATACCATAGCAAAAAATGAGATAGTTAAAGATGAATTTGGATATCTACTTACTAATTATGTAAGTGAAGGTAATGGCTTCCACCCACTTAGTGAAATATTCTATAGTAATAAGGGCATGTTTGTGGCCATATGAGGATGTAGGATTTATCTTGCCTATGAGGTCAACTCCCCACATTAATAATGGCCATGGCGATATCAATAGTTTAAGAATTATGGAAAGTAGTATGGTAAGGTTAGAGGGTATCAAATAAATGCAAATGCCAATTATGACCAACATCATTGATAATCTTATTCATAATATTGATAATGGTTTTTTTAGATGCATTAGCATAGTCATTTCCTTGTGGATAATAGGTAGTTCAAAAGTGTTTTTTGATATGGTATTAGGTACAAAATGTTTTCACATATTTGTTTTTAAATGAATTGCCATTATTAGATGAAATGCTAGAAGGGATACCATAGCAAAAAATGAGATGGTTAAAGATGAATTTGGATATCTACTTACTAATTATGTAAGTGAAGGTAATGGCTTCCACCCACTTAGTGAAATATTCTATAGTAGTAAGGACATGTTTGTGGCCATATGAGGATGTAGGATTTATCTTGCCTATGAGGTCAACTCCCCACATTGATAATGGCCATGGCGATATCAATAGTTTAAGAATTTTGGCTAGATCATGGATCAAACTAGTATATTTCTGACACTTCATACACTTCTTTACATAGGTAGCTACATCAATTTCCATTGTTAAATAGTAATAACCATTATTAAATAATTTATTGGAAAGGATAGCCCCATTGGTATGGGACCCACTTACTCCTTCATGAACTTCCCATAATTCTAATCCATATTTTGTCAAAAAAAATAAAAAATGAAGTAGGGTTCCATCATAGCTTCTACAATACAGGGTAGATCCAAGTAGGGTATAATGGGAGGCTTTGTGGATGAATGTTTTTTTTTTTTACATGAAAGATATGGGGAAATAATTTGGTAATATAGGTAGGTATATATGTTATAATAACAAGTAGATATCGGACCAAAAATATTGCAAACCATCTTGATGGTTGTTTGTTCATGCATCAGTACTAGGAGATGTTCCATAAGAAATTTATAGTCATTGACTCTATCCATAATTTCAATCATGGAGCCAATTATAGCCATGGCATCAATTATTCTATTATTGGACCTAGGTATTCATTAAAAATTAAGGTTAGAATTTTTTTACTTAAGAGTGTCAACCATACCTTTATAAGATACCAACTTTACATCCTTCATATGGTATTGGTCTATAACTCGATTAATTATAAGTTGTGAATCACCATGAACAAGTAAATGTTGGATGTTCAATTGTACTATTTGGCAAAGCCTTGTAACAAGTGATTTTTATTTGGACATATTATTAGTACATGAAAAGCTAATGTGAAAGAACTTAGGAATAAAATCCCCTTGCAGTGTGATAAATAATATGTTGGCACCTGATCTACATGTTGTGAAGGAAATTTTAAACTACTTTATCCATTATTCTACATTAGAAGGTGCTTATACTACTATCATGATGGTTTCATCTAGAAATCCAAATATAAGAGGTTAAGTATCAAAACTTAGTAGCTTCTACAAGTTGATTTATAAATACTTATCCCTTAATGACTTTTTGATTAGAATACTTGATCTCAAATTCACTCAAGATAATGATACAATTTGCCATGTGGCCCTATAAATCTATTTTAGAAATTTGATAATTGAGTAGATCTACTTTGGAAATTATAATAGTCTTGTTATTTAGCATGTAGTGATGTCAATTTTTGAGCTACAAAAATCATAGGTAGATAAGTTTTCTCGATTAATGTATAATTGTGTTCATAAGTGACCAATGTTTGGTTGAGGTAGTAAATGACATTTTATTTATCATGTTCATCATGTTATGCCAAAATAGATCCCAAGGCATTTTTTAGTTTCTAATAAGTAAAGTAATTTTGGCTTATTCAACATAGTTGGTAGTAAAATAGGTGGATTGGCCAAATATTATTTGAGATGGCCAAATGATTTTTGGAAATCTTCATTCCATGATAAATTAGTGACCTTATTCATCAAGTGTGTAAAAGGATGGTATTTATCAGCCATCTATGAAATGAAGCATCAAATTGACTGTGTCTTGCCTTGTAAACTATGGAGTTGTTTCAAGGTAGATGGCATTAGTAATTTGGTAATGTATCAAACTTTGGAAAAATCAATTTTAATGCCTATATGAGATACAATAAAGCCTAATAATTTTATATAACTTATACCAAATACACAATTTTTAGGGTTGAGCCTAACTTTATACTCTTGAAGTCTCTCAAAAATTCTCTGATGTATGGCTAGATGGTCAGCATGAGGATTAGATTTACCCAAGATTTCATTAACATAGTCCTTGATAATGGCATGCATCATATCATGGAAAATCACTATCATGACTTGATGGTAAGTGGCTCCTACATTCTTGAGTTCAAATGGCATCACTTGCTAATAAAACATTCCCCACTGAGTGGTGAATGTTGTCTCACATTAGTCTTATAGTGTAATTATGATTTGGTTATATCTTTAAAAATAATCCATAAGGGAAATAATTTCATATCTAGCTGTAGATTCAATAACCATGTCGATGCTTGATAGAGGACAGTCATCCTTTAAGCAATATTTTTTAATATCTTAGAAAGTAGAGCACAGTCTAATACCCTCTAACTTCTTTCTAACTAATACTATGTTTGAAATCTATTCTAAATAATCAATTGGTCAAATGCATCTCATGTCTAAGAGTTTATACAAATCTTTCTTGACTAATATAATAATACAAGGATGCATTTTCATCATCTTTTGCTTAATTGGTTTGGCATAAGGATGTACAACCAAATGGTGTATAACCAAGGTAGGGTCTTAACCTATCATATATGAATATACCCATGTGAATATATCAAAAAAATACCTTATAAGGGATATAAAGACTTCAAGTTACTCCTTAGTGAGGGATGTACCTAATTTAATCAATTTTGGGTCATCTAGAGTTACAATGTTGACCTCATAAGTGTCTTGTACAAGGAGAGTATACCCATTTTCCAAAATAGTCGACAAAGATGTGAATTGGATAGTAATGGAAAACTCCACTGGTCAGACTAGTTCATTGATGTTACTTATACAAGATGAATTTGATTCTTTAAAATGTGGTAAAGGCCATGTAACAAATACCTCTATACATTATTATATGATTTACTCAAAAGCTTGTCACTCTTTAGTACTAATTTTAGATCCACACATAAGCCTTAGGCTAGTGGTCTCTTGTACTTCATGTGAAGAGGGGTGAACATCCCTATTTAATGGTGTCTAAAATAGGTTTTCACCAATAGACTTGCATTTTTCTTTACTTTTACCTTGGTTTAAAATCACCTTGATGAGATTTTCACTTTTAGACCTCAATGTTTGATTTTCTTTTTACTTTTGGCCAAAGACATTCTTTTATTTCCAAAATAGGAAGTAGGATCCAATATAATAGAGAATCCCTATTTATGATATCATAGAGGAATATGATCCCTAAAACCCATAAAGTCACAAATGGCCTCATCATTCTCAAACTTATTAAGTGGAATAATTGACCCTTATTGGTCCTAGTATATCAATTAGGGGTTATAAAGGGTAAGTGGAAAAGGGAATTAAATAGGATTAATGATATATATGGTATAAGTTTTAAACAAATTAGTGTTAGAAAGGTTATTATAGATTTTATAATTAGACCCAAATTCATTACTAGAATTTTATTCATTAGTTGATGGTGTATTAACTTTAATAAGGTATGTAGGGTCACCCATACGTAGTTTAAATCCAATACCATACATTCTTTTGTACTTGGTCATGGAAATTGGCTTGATTATTATTTATTGATGTATCCCTAGGCCTTTACCTTCATAAGTTTAAATATCCATAATATAGTTAGGGATAGTGTACTTGGCACTCTAGTAACAATCAACTAAATTATCATTCTAGAGCCATGAATCATCTTTTACCAAAGGGTCCTATTCTAGGCTAGAGGCTAGTTTGAAACTAATGGGTTTAGTGAGATGATATTTACCCTTAGCATGCCATTCCATGTGAGTGGTCTTGAATTTGGGTCTCCCATAATATTTTGGGTTCTTTGGTAAATTGGATATGTGAAAGGAATCATGAGTATTGTATTCTCATATACCTTTGTCAGATATGTGAAAATGGTTGGCAATCTCTAGTGGAGGTGTAAATGAAGTTGAAGCTAGAATTTTAGGGTTGATATAATTGGTTTCATGGATTCAATGGATTTCCTTTATCAACTTTTTCTCTATCATTTTTAGGCATAGGATTCAGGCCAAAGTGGTAATTGTAGCTCTTGTATTCTACCTCAATACATTTGCAATACAGGTAAGGCTAGAAATTAGTTGGTATAGTTACTTCCATCCCTAAATGGGGAAATTTAATACATTGATGCAACATAGAAGGTATGGCCTTGATTTCATGGATCGAGGGTCAGTCCAAGAGAAAGTTGTATGATAATTCTAGGTCAAGAACATGGCAAAGAGTGTTATGGTTCAAAATCCCATGACCATTGGAAAATTGATAATTGCTTGTGATTTTCACTCCTCATTATCATATGCTTTGATGACAATGGTATCTAGATGGAGATCAACCATTATGTATCTAATATTCTTCATCAACTTTAGATTCATGATGTTTAGGCCCAAACCATTATCTATAAGGGCATGTTTAACTATATGTTTAGATATACTAACCTTGATGTATAAAGGGTTGTTATGTATTGGGCCCAAAGATGACATATCACTTTGATCAAAGGTAAGTCATTGGCCAAGGGCCAAATGTCCTACCATATCCTAAAATTTATTTGGCATGATGTCATTAGGTACAAGATATTAGCTTAGGTAGTCATTCATTATACCCTTTTGAACACTAGATGTGTGTAACAAATCCATGATGGATAGTTGCATAGGTGTCTTTTGTAGCTACTCCATAATGTCACAGGTTTTCTCTTTGGTATTAGAAATTGTCTTGTTTTTTATTAGCATGGAGATATAAATGAGTTCATTCATTGAATTCAAGTATGGTCCTCTGATAATAATCTTGGCTCATTGAGTTATGATTACATTATCTCAATTAGGTATTGGGCCTCTATAGCTAGATAGAGAGGTAAAAGTTCCTAGAATGGTATTTATTGGTTGGTGTTGAGCTTGGATACTAACATAGTCCAAAGAAGGATTATCATCATAAGGAGGTTGATAGGAATTTTTTGGCACTAGTCTAGGTATATTGGAATTTAGCTGAGGGTTAATGGTGATAGTGGTAGCATGATCACCTGTGACGTGTCTTACAACATTATTATAAGTATATACAATGGCATGATGGCCTCCTTGGTTTGATTATTCAATTTGAAATTGGTTTTGACCATTTTATTATTATTATTATTGTTTTTGTTTCTATTGTTGAAGTTATTTCTATTGAGGTGGTATTCTTTACCATTTTTATTGTTATTTTTGTTGGTTGTTGAGGAAAAGGGTTTTAATAGATACCCAAATTCTAGTTAGAACTAGACGTCCTATTATCTAATTATATATCTCCATTTTATAACATATTCTTAATTAAATATCTTAATTGTATACAATGTCATATAGAGTGTCCCTTAACGTGATGATACTCATAAAACTCATACTCTTTATACCAATCAAGAAAAGGAATTCCTTCAATAAAATGTTTTGGCACATGCTAGCTAATAATATTGTATTGAACCAACTTATGGAATACAAACTCAATGGGTTATTTAAGGTCATTGAATGTTATATCTATGGGTGGTCTTCTCCTTGGAAGAGGTGTTTGTAACTATGAAATATTCTTTGGTAGGTTTGGCAGAGGTCTAGGCTAAATGAATGGAGGTGGTGGTTGTTAAATGGGTCGATGTAAATTAATATCCAATGTTTACACCATTTGGACAAGTCACAATTCAGTGACCCCATTTTCAAAAAAATTCTTGTTATGATTATATGATTTTGGTATTTTAATATTAGCTTGAGCTAACACAACAGCTAGTATTTGGATAGGGTTTTGGAACTGATTATGGCTTTCATTCTAATGTTGACCTTGATGCTAGTTTTGGATATGGTTTTGATTGGAAGAAGATAATTTGATAATAAATTTTTTGATAGGGGAATTTTAAATTTGTATCCATTTCTTAATATCTTCTTTAAAAGTGTGAACACCTTGCAACTTGAGATGATAAGATATCTCACTCTATAGACTTCTACTAAATATTTTCACTAATTTTTTTCTAGAAGATTGTGAGTGAACTGACTAACAAGTGCCCTCCTATTGTAATCTCATGTTCGAGATTGTATGAGAAATTTTTTACAAACTTCTATGAAAGGTCATCAAAGTCTAACATAAAATTATTTTTTAGTTTAAGATTTCATTCAAAGGCTTGTCCAACTAAAATTATTAGAAAGAGAAGAAGAAAATATATGTCATGGTAGGCCACTAGTTGGCAAAAAACAAACAATTCTTTTAAATGATCTTTTGGGTCACCTTTTTCCTTATATTTATTAAACTTTGGAAACTCATAGCTTGGAGGAAAAGGCATTTGGAGGTAATACATATTGAATTAATATGATAATATTTCTTCTAATTTGAACTTCTTTATTGCTTCTGAGTTTGAATGACTTGAATTGAATCCTTCATTTGATATAATTCTTGGGATAGGAAGTTGGATGGCATGCCCTATTGTGTTTAGGGTTTCATAATTAAATTTGGATTGCATTGAATTAGGTATGAAAAAATGGAATTTTGGGGAATGTTTGTTTGATTGGTCAGACAACCAAGAATACGTATCCATGCATTATGATTATACTATTGATATGAGATACATTATTGTTAGTAAACATTATGGCTAGGATTTTCAACATGGATTTGATTTGAAAATTGAGGTTATGGTAAAGGAATTTGGTTATGTGGAATATAATAGCATTATTGGGTTTGGCTGGGACCTTTTTATCTATTCATCAAACCCTTCTGCATAAAAGGTACCCATTATTGGTTAATACCCTATTATTAAAGATGTTGAAAGTTAGATCCCTATTATATATGCACTACCCATCGGGTAAAAGGCAATTATTGTCTATCAAATATTGAATTAGCTAATAAGAGGGGGGTGAATTAGTAGACAATAATGAAAATTCAATTATAAAACCCATTCATCATACATCAATTTGATCTAGCAACATGAACATGAAAGCTTATACATCTAAAGCATCAACAAGAGCATACATCATATGAACATATAATTTATGTGGGAAAACCTATAGGGAGAGAAAACCCACTTTCAAGCCTAAAAACCAATGGAATATAGTCCTATAAATATATTATAAACATGATACTTTTATATCAACATTAACTAATCAAGGATCACCCACCCCTCAATTTAGTCCAGTACCTATTAGACCTTTAGCTAGCTCCAAATAACAAGGAGGTTACAACCCCCAAGGTGATTAAGCACCCACTCAACTACCTTAGATATAATTTCCACCACTACTCTGATGTATTCTATACCTAATGATGACCTTATCTTACTTTAACACCTACAATCTACTTCTCTTCTCTAGGCAAGCACTCTTAGCTCATTCGCTCAACCAAGTCACCCTTTAGACTGTTAAGTCCAATGACTTGTTAGCTCATAAACCTAATTAAAAAAACATGAATAATCCTCTTCACCCTCTGATGGTCCTCAATGACATATATCTACTCCTTGATTGGTTTCTTTCCTTCACTTTTGTCCAGACACCCTCTACACCTCAAATAGGCCAATTAAGCCTAGTATATATACCATACTCTCATCTAACCCATCTTGGTCAGCTAATATGCTTTCCATTCTTATTTTTTTAAAAAATATATCATCATACATGTTAAATTAATGTTATAATCTCTCCATATGTTGGTCATAACCTGAAACAATCTCAATTTTCCTTTAGATCTCAATTAGGCCTAATGCATTAGTCCTTCATTAGTACACATTACACCTTTAACCTCTTGAACCATATTTAACATCTATCAATGAATGAAAAATATAAAACCTACCTCAAATATATTATTTCTCATTCTTACATTTTTCCAAAACACTTGTAACTCCAATTCATACGTTGAACCAAACCATTCTAGCCTACTCACCAATAGGCCTAGAAACATAGAAAACACTATCTTCTAGAATTGAAGCACACAGATGATTTTATCAAGAAATCACCTAATAAAATAACATGTATAGGTCCTCCATGAAATAAAAAACATTAATAAATCCATTAGTCACCATCACATAAGAAAAATAGATTCAAACTAACTCTCTCAAGATGACCACTCAAACTGGTCATACTCAATCAAAGTACAGTCATATAGAAGATTGTCTCTTATACATGAAAGGATGATTTCAACACTTATAAATAACATGAGTGGATTATTTTAGTCTTATATATCAGCCTATGATTTTAAAATTTTCATGTTCTAGCAACATTCATTGGTCTTACAGACCAATCACTCAAGTTTCTATTTCACTGTCTTAACATAGTCTAACAAGCCAATTTAGATTTCACATTTAAACACATCACACTGACTCACTAGATTGTACAAAGATTAATTAGATCATTTATATTTTTAAACACACCAATATTTTCATTTTATTCACCATAATTTTTCATAAGACCTAAAACACTTCACTTTCTTTGGCAAGCTTGTAGTAGTTATCTTGACCCAAAACATAGTCATGTTAAACATGAATCTTAACTCCTGTAAGGTCACTTACATGTTATTATAATGAATGTAATAATAAATTATTATAACATATTTCAACACAAAATTCATATGATGCAATGGTCACTTTTCTACTACAAATCATTCTCACTGTCATGGGTTCCATTGTCTTGTCTTACACAGAAAGTCATTTTGTGAGCTCCTTATAGCTAGTTTTATGAGAACAATAAATAATTATACATAAGTGAAATATGAGGAATAGGTATTTAAATAATACCCCAAACCATTTTTTCCATCCCTAAACACCTGAAATCAATCCTAAAATAGGTCCTCACACTGACTGGCTTTTTGTCACTATTTCCACTATTTGGCAAATTAGCAATAGGGCAACTTTATTGATTTAGATAATTGACATAAAACAAATAAATTGTCAAAATTAATACATATAACTCAATAAAAATTTCTTTACATTCAATCTCCAATGACTCTCATGTGTTGACTTAGTCAACCCTACCTATAGTACTAAAATCTCTATAAATAAGCATATTTATGTACCTTTTGCTCATTACCCTAACACACCACTACCAAGTAGAGATTCCTGGAGGAGTCCTATACACTTTCCAATATTAAAAATTATTAAAACAATCCATTATGTTTCATTTATGTCAATTTCTTTCCAATCACTCCATTATGAGGGTTTATAGAGGGTTTTGACCAGTTTACATTCTTAACGAATGTTTATAAAGCTCTATCCCTCAATCCACTAAAAAATGCTTGGAAATACTTCTTAGGTCCATGTTACACATCTAAAAAAAGGCTCAGGTCACCATTAAAACTCTACATGTGTCAATGAGCATCAAAAACTTCTTCTCAAGTTAGGAAACTTCCATTTTGCATGCACATAATACTTCCCAATGTAATATCTTGCTTTCTCTTCCTCCTCGAGGCCTAAAACATGGTCAACAAACTTGAAAAACCCTAATATACCATATTAAATTATAACATAAGATATATCAACTTGAAATCTTATCATGACTATTCACAAGGACCTCACTATCCCACCTTATCTATCAGGCCTAGAACCACCAGGCCAACTTGTCTCTTGAAAGTACTTGGAAACTTATCCACCGATCTCATAGAACCTTATACATATTAAATCCACTCATTCCAAGAACTATAAAAAAAAACCAAGGATGCATAAGGGATATATATCTTACCTCATCAGGAAATCTAGATAGGTCAAGTACACAAGGCATAGGATGACTTACACTCCACCTAAAGACCACCTAGAAGGACTCCAATTTCTCTCTCAACCACATGGACAGACCATGTATTCTTTCTCCATGTTTCATGACATCCTCACAAACCTCCATATGATCAACTAACCCCATAAACTCTCACTAGTAACCAAGACTGAATTGAGCACTAAGATCATGTATATTAGACCATCATGCTCCATCTCACTATACTTGCTAGGCCACTTTGTCATTGCACATGCCTTATAGACATCAATGACAACACCTACCATCAATATCCAAATAGAACCTAGTATCTATTGTATGTCAGGACCCTATTATTAGGTAAACACATATTGTTGATTGGGAACTTACTGAGGGCTTGGTATTTATTTTTAACCAACTGATACTCTTTATTGACCAATAGGAACATGTTTTTTATTGGGAAATGTTTATGATGGTTGTGGTATATTGGTCTATTATTGTGTTGGTATAACATTATTTTCCACCTATTAAGGTGGAGTAGTGTTCAACACTTTTTAAGGTATAATTTTGGTCTATTTTTGGCTAGTTACCCCTATTGTGTGTTTGAATAAGTTGCTAGTTTAGGAGTGGATGTTGCTTATTGTGTTTGGAAACTAGGTGTACCTACCACCTATTGTTGAAAACCACTTTAGTAATTGGTAAGAGGAACCTATTGTGTGTTTCTCTATGATATATTAGATCCACTTTGGTTCATAATGGAATATACTTGTGTGTTATCTATTATATTTTGTGTGAGGTCTTCTGTAGTAAGTGCAACTTCTTCTATCATAATTGGGACATTGTACATGTCTCCTACCAATGTGATTTGGCTAAAGGGGTCTATGTTTTGATTTAAATAACTTGATAAATTGATTTATGTTCCTATTTAAGGAGATAGATCTATAAGTGGTGTTTTTGAAATAGCCATGGCATTGAAGTTTTGAGCTAGGACAAGTTTCATTTAATACACTTTTACTTGTTCTAATTGTTCATCCATTAGACCTTTCCCCATTACAAGAGACTTTTGGACCTCTTGAAGTATTTGCACTAAATATTTATTATAAATAGTTGATGCCTATTTAAATTATTAGCTATGAGGAACATTTCTATGTGTTCTAATCAAACTAGACCGGCTTTTATGTGGGAAGTCTATTGGGACTTTTCCTCCTACTTATACCACCTTAATATAATTTCATCTTTTTTTTTCTATTAAATGATGATTAAAAAAGTATGGGTTATAAATTTTCATCATGGTTACATAATATAATTTTTATTTTTGGATTTTTTTGATAATGGGTGTCATTTGAGTAGGGTATTTGTCTTTTGTTCTTACTCTTGGCATGGATAAGATCATGTGTTAAACTAGTTATTGTGCTAGTGGGTCCAACCTTTATTATACATATGGAGTATTATAAGAGGGATATGGATCCATATAATATAATACATCAACACCATAAGGATCATAAACAAAGGGGTTAGTAATAATAAATTTATCATAGTTTAGATTATACATGGTCCCATTATGTGTATAGTGAGGCATGTTTGAATCTATGACTAAGTCTCTCAAAAAATAAATGTCTAAAATGGTAAACAATCAAGGTTTAAGGAAACCAACCTTTAGATTTGTAATAAGAAATTCAAATGTGAAATGTCTAATTTAGGTTTTAGGCAAAGGTAAAATAAAATGTGAAACCTGTTAAAGGAAAAATGCTCAAGTAAGGTAAAACAATCATGATCTAAGTCTAACAACAAAAATGAAGGTTCTAGGTCTTTGGTCAAATAAAAAAATCTAGACTTTTAAACTAGATCAAAAGGGTAATGATTTACCTAAAATTATTTATATGCATTAACATGGAAAACAAATCTAGGTATTCAATTAAAAGTCTTGAAGCTAGACTTGAAAACAAAGGTTTGAAATAAGAAGTCAAAAACAACGTAAATCTAAGGCAATTAGCTTGGATAAAATCAATAAATGGCTCAGAAAATAATCTATTTCTAAGGTAATTATCTTGTAAATACACTTGGTAATTATCTCACAAAAGACTTGATAATTATCTCATAAAGACTTAAAATGCTCACAAGAGACTCTTGACAAACATACTTATGACATTTTGAAACTTGGCATGAACGGCACTAAACAAGGCACATGGCAGAAAAATTCAACACAACAAAACATCTATACATCCAGGCATCGGTCTAAAAACCAAATGAGTAATCAAACCAAATTACACAATCCAAATGTAAGAGTTAAACCACCTAAGCCCAAATTAGATGATGGTTTAACAAAGACCTGATGAGTTTAGGATTTTAACTTTGAAAGATTAAATTTAAAATAAAAGTTTCAAAATTTATAAAGTAAAATAGGTTAGACTCAAATCGATAGTGTAACCATGAATTTTAGGAAACAAAGGCATGAATGGTTTTATAACTTGGTTTCAATAAGGCAAGTGTTTTGGAATAAAATAGGCAATGTAAAAATGTTCCTTTAGACAAGTGTTATAACAAGTGTTTTTTAATAAAAACTCTAAGGAAAATGTTTGAAACAAAATTGGAAGTACAACACTTGAATGTTTTGACTTATTTCTATTTATTTTGACATACAAACAATTTGAGACCAAAATATACATGCTAGCAAAGAAAAATAGACAAAGCACCTAAGTACACATCTTATTCCTAAAACTGACAAGGTATGTGTAACTTCTACCAAAGTTTCCACTAATATACCAATGCTCAAAATGAATTAAGTGTTAATCCAAAAATAAAAAAACACATGCAGGTAGAGTTTTTAATCCTCCCTCTATCTCTCAAGCATGGTATGTGGAACAAACTTATAGTGTGAAGCACTTAGTATTTGGAAAGATATTCCATGGCTAAGTAGGGTTTACTAAAATATATAAGTTTTAAAATGATCTATATGGTCCCAAGAGTGGATAACACAAGGGTGCATAACGTCAATTGAATTCAAACCCTCTAAATTGTTATGCAAAGGTCTAGTCCTTTGCACAATGAATTTATCCATGTACTACTTAGTGAAGTTTGATGTTTAGCATGAACTGATCTAAAAACTCTTTGGACTTGTCAGGCTAATTAATTAGCCACTACCCTATCCAATTGCTTCCTAAATTTGTATTCCCCCATTGTGGATTGGGGTTATAACAATGGTGGTATATAAAACCCCAGGTCAAGACCCCCCTAAAGAATTTGTGAGGAGGTTATCAACTCCCACCCACAAGTCAATGCAGAAAAATAAACAAATGAAAAATTGGAAGAAATTTAGAGGTTGCTTCTAGGTCACCCAAGTCACTCAGAGCTTAGGGGGAGCATATACAACTTTTATTCCATTTTAGGATAAAACACATAAATCAATAAAAAAGGCATTTTTGATCACCCAAGTTCCTTAAAGGGGACAGGGGGAGAGCATACACAAATTTCATTTTGCCAAAATAAATTAATCTCAGAACTTGAAACTAATTGACAAACAAAGAACAAACAAAAAGAGAAAAATCTCATAAAATATCTAATCTAAGGTGAATGTTCATTTTAAAAGCACCAAAAAATATGTGATAAATTTTTGGCCCCTTGGCCATTGTTTTTTTCTCTTATAAACTTGAAATACAAAAATAAAAGTTATGTTAGGTAATTTTTAAGCACTAAAACGTGTGTATGAAAATTTGAGGTGTTAAAACATCACTTTCTTCAATTAGTTTCTTAAAAAAATGTTAGGGGGTTATCTCATTTTTATGCAAGAAAGAAAACCAACAAATAAATTTTCATTTTCAACTTGCGGGTTTTATTTTACACAATGCAAATTCATCAATTCTATAATAGAGCAAAGTCATCAACTTCTATGATGTCACTGATTTCTCTATAGAATAGACAAATAAAAATAAGTATATGAAAAATTCACCATTAGATAGTGGTGAAGTCACTAATTTTAGTGAAGTATCTAATATAAATTCATTATTTTTCTACAAAATAAATGATCTCAAAATAGAGGATAAAATAGGCGAAGTCATCATTTAGCAAGGTGAAGTCATCGATTCGTGACAAAATAAAATGACATGAATTTTGATCATAAAACTCAAAAATTGAAGATGTAAGTGATATTTTTAAGGGTTTTAAAGGTTCCACATCATTCATTTGGTCCACGCAGGGTGCATGGTCCCACTAGGTATGCCATTATGTAACATTAGGTGTCTGAAGAGTAAAAAATCATTAGTTTATTGTTAGTGAATCAAAGGAGAATTCAAATAAAATAATGCAATAAAAACTAAACCACTCTTGCTTAAGTACTAGGGTGAGATTAACACAAGGGAAAAAACTACAAATAAGAGATAAAAACATGCAATTATGTTACCTCCCTTATCAAAACTATTGTCCACTTGTTGGCATAGAGGATGTTCTTTCTCATCTTATGGGTTATAGAGACTTTGATCAATGCATTTTCCATTTTGGCATCACTTCTCTAAGACCACATGTGGATTTGATTGTATTGGTATGGATTATTGAACTAATTTGGCATTATAACATTCCTTGAGAGGTTTCTTGAAAGCATTCCTATAGAATAACCTTGTACACAAAATGTTCTTTTGGATGAGAGTGAGGGCACTTGTATTTATAGGTCTTAAAACTAACTCTAACCCTAGGGTGGTTAGGTTTAGTTTTAACCTTCGCTGAGTCTAAAGTAACATAGGTTGAGTTTAGGTTAACCTTGGGTTGGATAAAAGCAATTATGAAGGCTTGACAACTCATTTTAGATATTTATTGCCATTATAACTCATATAAGATTTGAGGTTGTGACTCACATTTTTTGACTTTTAGGAATTAATAAAACATTTTATTAGCTCCCTTGACTTTAACCTTATGTTTATTGAAAAAATATTTTTTTATAAAATGTAATTCCCTAATTCAACTTGGAATTTTTACTTAAGCAAGATAATTGAGATTTGTTTTTTAATTAATCTTGCTTAAGGTTTTTGGATTTTATGAATTATTTTAAATGTTTTGAATTAATAGATTAACAAACCTAGAATGTCAAAAAGTTAGGTCACAATATGATCAATGTTGAATCCAAGTTAGGTTATTGGTGCATATAAGCTAATACCCTAAGTAAGCAAACTTTGACATGTTTATGGGAAATTATATCCCTTACATAAATGAACTTGGGCAATCTAGGAGATTTATAGGCTTAAATTGCATCATTTTCTAGAAATTTATTTGATACCTGATTTAGACATGAAAGTGACAAAAAAAAGGTGTTTACATATGGTATCAATCAATAGGTCAATTTACTATTACACTAGCCATACCATATGGTATCATCCATCATTTCATGCAACTACATTAGCCATACCCTAGGGTATCATCTAATAACTTTTCATTCCACTCATATACTATATCATCTACATCGATATAGTTGACTACATGTGGCCATTTCTTTCCTTGGCCCTATTTTTTTACTTTCCATCAACTACCCATCCCTTGTCCTATTTTTAACTTCATTTTGATGCTTGTTGGGGTAAATTTCATTACACAAATTTCACTCAGTGCCTAGATTTCTTAATATAGTTCATTTTACTCATGAATGACAAAATACATAATAAATTCACCATTTACCTATAGAGACCTATCCATGGATTTGATACGTTCCCAAACACATCCATCTTCTCATCTATGAGCCATCATCTCTCAAATCACTAAATTTGGATGCATAAGCCTTTGGGTTTTCCAAAAATAGTGTTAGGTTGATTGATCCAAGCTTAATTTATGTTTATATTTTTTTAATATTTACTTATGTTTTATTAAATAAGTTTTTTGGTTAACGAGAATTAGTTGGATGCTGTAACCACCCCATGAAAAGCTTATAAATATTTTCACCTTCTTGGTAAAAAAAATCCAAAAACTATTACATTACAATTTTTTTAATGAAAACTATGTTTGAAATGTAGTTCTTACCTTGTCCCTCATAATCCTTATGCTATCATTAGTATCAGAGCTCAGATGAATTAGGAAGCTATGAAAGGAAGGTAAAATAAACAAACACATTTTTATAAGGTTTGAGCATTTTTGGAGTGTTTGAGAATTTATATTTTATTCCAATCTTCCAAAATTATTATTTTTTATCTCTATAAAAACCTAGAAAATTAGGTTGTATGGTCCTCTGGTGTAAGAACAAGCATATGTATGCATTAAAGCTACCTTGATTCCATTTTTATGGCCCATGTTTGCTTTATATATCCCAAGATGGTGTGTTTCTTTAGTAGTTATTGTTTTGTATGGTCCAAATCTATTTTTAATCCTTGGTTTACTATTTATATGCTCTAAAAGTCCAATTGTATGACTTTAAAATCCTCAACATAGCTATTATACAATGCATTACAGTGAAAATCAGTCCCTAATCATTTAATTTGATTTTAAGTTATATTTTTTGTGGCCTAAACCTTATAAATTTATCATATGCACAAATTTGAAGTAGGTTACAGGCAGTAGTATGACATAATATTTTCTCCTATAGCATTTATATGGCCTAGAGAAGGAACAATGGTCTAAAAACATCATAAAAACTAAGACTATATGCCCCTGTAACTAATTTTATGGCCTTTTTTGAAATATGGGAGCTTCAAAACAAATTTTCAAGCCTAGAATTTGCAACAGTACATTGTCTATATGGATTGAAGCTTATTGCAGTGAAATAAAGCACAAAAGTGAATGATTTTAATTTATTTGTGGTATATTTGCTTTTCCAATGTTAATTGTTTTCATGGGTCCCACCAAGAGAAAGACGTAGGGTTTTTTAATGCAATTGAAAACATTGGGTAAAATTATTTAACACACACACACACACACACACACACACACACACACACACACATACATTTCCAAATCAAAGAATTCAAGGTTAAATAAAATATCCTCTATTTGTATTATTAAATAAGTTGATAGTAGGGTGGATAGACTAGTTTTGTTAGTCACTTGATAAATCAAGTATTCAAACCTCAAAGTATATTTTTTCTCAAATTTCCTTTTGGTCACAAACTTTTTCATAGTCATCATTGAGTAGCTTACCTTACAACACTTTTTTTGACAAAACCAGTATTTTGATCAAAGGTGGTCATGTGACCAGTCAATTTATAGGGTTTTAAACATTCCAGACACATTAAAATGGTCAATTATATAATTTGAAACTTATTTTTATATTTTTATAAATAAATATATTAAAAATTATTTATAAAGGTGTATTTTTGATGAAAATTAACACCTTCAAAATGCAAATTTTTTATAATGTTATCTCATGTTTGTGCTACTAGTGACCATCTCATATTTTACAAGTACATCAAGATCCTTGTGATTAATAAAGTATAAGTATCACACTAGATGTTAGAGGATCCATTGGATGCTAGAGGAATATTACCCTTCTCTAATTATCTATTCACTCAAATTTAGGGTCAAATGTTTGAATGAAAATTTTAGTAGAAACAATATGCTTATTTTAGTTTTAGTTTTGGATTCCTTCACTACATCGATATTTATGATGAGGAATAGACATAGTAGTTTTGATTTGGTTTATTAATACAATGGCTTCTCACCTCTCACCTTATAGGGGGAAAATATTGCATGGCCTTTGATCAGTCGTCAGTGATTTTATGAGTTGATAGGGGTTACTAGCACCTTCATTATTGATTAAAGATTATTAGTGTTTTTTGGACATTAGGGAGATGTGCCATAAATAGTACTAATTATTCACCTAGATGGGTTTTTATGTGAGAAATTATATGGATTAATGTGATTAAATAGGCTTTGATCATGTTCTAATATGGTAAAATATGATCATAAGGGATGAGCAGGCTTTGATCATGTTCATAAAACTTTATGCCATAATTCATGGGTTAAGATTCTACATGAAGAGACCTCAATTTTGGTTCGTACCAAGATGTAAAACATGTAAATTGTAGGTGAAGTGAATACTTTTGATGAATTCATAGTCATAGATCTGGATCATCTTTTATACCCCTTGTTGGATCAAGGGGGTTTGTCGGGCCAATTGATCTAAGCTTAATTTATGTTTATGTTTTGTTACTATTTAATTAAGTTTTGTTAAATAAGTTTGTTGGTTCATAGAAATTAGTTGGATCCCATAACCACATTGTGAAAATCTTATAAATATTTTCACCTTTTTTGTGAAAATAGCTGAAAATAATAAATACATTACAATATTTTTATGAAAATTACATTTGAAATGTAATTTATTACCTTATTCCTCTTCCTCTTTGCACTATCAAATAAAAACTCACAAATGAATATTTTTTCCTATTTATAGTTAAAAATTCAAAATTTTAAGTGTTCATTTACTTCTAGAGAGATTATATTTTTCACCCAAATCATTATTATTAAAGATCCTTTTCACGAACCAAAAGAATCCTTAGAATCCTAATGAGATAGATAATTTTTAAGTGCTAATATATATTTTTTGTATAAATTTAGAATATGATCTTCTTTTTTAGGTCCACCTCTTTTTTTTTCTTTATGGGCACCTTCCATCACCAGTGACATATAGAACATTATCCACAATTAGTAATGTAAGTGATGGTAGGTATTTTCACTTTATTTACTTTCAATTCTTTCAACATTTATTTTTAGTTATGATTTTTAGTGTTTCTATGTTTCTTCCCAAAATCACCATCTCATGTTACATTATTATGATAAATAATGAGCTTTGGGTGGGATATATGTATATACATAATATTTTTAATTTTATCATTTATTAACACTTTCTCTTGCAGTGGATTTTCAACCCATCAATCTCCCTAAGTGCATGCCTCAAAGTGTGCATCGAGAATGGGGTGGGAATGACTCATGATGGCCAATAATTTTTTTTTGAATTATATCTTGATTACACCATTCTATTATCAGTATGAATTCCTCCAAGTGTCTATCCATTTATTTGTTATGTCTACTTCCTATCCAAATTTTCTAGCTTCTTATATCCTATGGTAGTGGCCTGGTCATCAATATTTGTTTGTGTCTTTATCCTTCATATGCTATATTAGTTAGATTGACACAGTTCTAAGTTGGTTTCTAACAGTTATATTATATCAACTTAATTGATATAGTACTATATAAAGCTCCACTTGATCCAAGGGGGAAATTGAAGCGTTGACAAGTCCACCCCAAGGTAAATATTTGCTATCCTTGCACTCTTTTCTTTATGTACTTAGTATATTAGATATTGTTTTGTTATTGCATGGTGAATGAATGTATGTTTATCCTTGTTTAGGCTTTCTTTATACTGAATAAGTTGGTGTGGCTATAATATTTTTTAGACTTTCCATAAATCACTTGAGGTTGCATATGCCCATATTTGGTTGGCCATTACACCTTACCTATTTAAAATCATAAACCATATTTTAATTTAGTTTTTATCCCCTTTAAAACCATTTACCTTTGTTGAGATCTAGTGAGAGTTGCATCTTTATGTCATAGGCTCAAGCTTTAGAACCCTTTCCTCTTGACATTTGCGTTTAATTGGTGATGGTTTTGACATGGAAAATAACAGGTAGGGTTTTTTAAGCTCCACCTCTCTTGAAAGGAAACTCATGAGAATCTACCCAAGGTTTATATCTACCTGGTCTATGCATACTAATATTTAGTCAGTGGCTCATTTTAACCATTCCATTTCAAGGGGCCTTTTATTGTATACCTAATATAAACATCAAACTTCATCTCAATGGGTTTGGGTACTTGAATAATGTAAAAAGTAATGAAATTTTATTACTTTGTTAGATTAATTTTTGTGTAGGTACTATAGATAAACAAACATTTATTTGAGTGTTACCCAATTATAGATCAACATTTTTAGGGTTTTGTTCCCTGTGTTTATAGCTAATTCCTAGTGTGTTCATTCCATTGATTTTAACATTCAATAGTGCATTTGCATAATGTAAATAATTGTTATAATCAAGATATAAATAAATAGTAGATTACATTCAACCCCTAATATCTAACAACTAATTAAAAATAATAAAAGAAAAAGGCTATAGAAAGAAGATAAAATCTTATAATGACGAAGACAAATTCAATTTCATAATCATATGAGATCCACAAACTAGCCTCTAATTCAATAATCTTTTGCACAATCAAATGAAGATATAATGCAAGATTTTAGGAAGATCAGATAAGGAAATAAGCATCCACAAACACCATTTACATGCACAAAATGAAGTAAATAATCCCAAATCTTCAATTAATCAATATTCATCATTTTGACAATAAAGTAGTGAGTCCAACACAAAAATTCCCTTAATATTTCATTAGGATGATAATAGGGGAGGAGATGAGGGAGAGATAATAAAAGAAAATTATAGAAAATGAAAAGGGGTTCACTCTAAATCTCTTGTATAAGAAGAAAATACAACCCTTTGTGTGTTAAAATGAGAAAATATATAGCAATGGGTATTCCAAATGGATTATTTTCCCTCCAAAATTTTCCAACCACCTCTATTAATGCTCCAACTACCTCCATATCTTCCCATTCCTATCACTTTCACTATTCATCCTATAAATAGACCAAAATGAAGTAAAAAAGGTGAATTAATAATATTTATCAATGTACTAGCATGAAAAAACATGAGCATATTTAAAATTAGGAGTAATTGAGCAAACCTAAGACCACTAATGTGTTCAGGTTGGAATAAAATTTATTGAAACATGAATGATTCAAATTTTTGACACTGGATGCTCAAGTTACAACCAAAAAAATAGAAGTCAAGTCCAAAACATCCCCTAATATACTTATCTATGCTTCTTGAGGGGTCTGGTTTATTTTTAAGTTACTTTTTAAAAATTTAAAGCCCTTAGTTCTAATCAGGATTCAAAATCTTGAATAGAACTAGGGACACTTTGAATATTCTTACTAGATCTAATTGGGTCTATAATTATTGACTATAATTAGTCATTTAGAGAAGAATAAAGAATTTAAATGGAAGGGGGATGAAGACCTGATTGGGTCTTAGACCCCCAACTAACACTGTGGGTTTTTGGCTTGGATACCATCATTGTGATTAGGCTAAAATCCCTTCATAATAAAGGAGATTGGGGGGCCCAAGTCTTGATGAACTATTTGGTATTTGGGCCCTAATTAATATTGTTCTTGGCTTGAATTCACTACCATAACCTATTCAAGGTTTGAAATCCTAATTAACATTGTTTAAAATTAATATGACAAGCCCATACCTAATCAAGATATTTCTCCCAAAACACACTAAAAGCTCACCCCTACCCCTAGATGCCTAACAACCTAATTGGGTATTTTTACCCAATTATAACTAAGACTCCCCCTTCCCCTGACTTAAACCTAGACCTAGTCAGGCTTTAAAGCTTGACTATAACTATGGAGACTCCCTTTTAACTTCCAAGACCTATTCAAAGTAAAAAAATTGATTAAAAAATGAACATCAGGCAATGGCCCTATATATCCCTAGTCGAGACTTATATTTTGATTAACACATGAAATAAAAAATACTCCCCTCTTAGACCTAATCAGGGTTTTGGCACCTGATTAGGTCTAGGGAGTTAAAAAATTTCAAATGTAGATCTATATATATATATATATATATATATAAGTTTGATTAGAACTAGAAAAGGAGATGAAGACCCTAGAGACCTAATCAAGGTTTGAAATATTGATTAGGTCTAAGGACTTAGATAATTCTAGATGACACTTAGTTAGACCTAACCTAGAGAAATGACAACTTTTGACAAGAGATGAACAAGATTTCACATGTACACTATGAGGGTCCAAATGTCATTTTGGGGAGAAGTACAAAACACAAAACTTACCTGCATGATCTTGGTGGACAATATGGATTAGGTTATATAGGATTAAATGGCATGGAAAACAAAATTACCCCTAACATAAAATATAAAGGCAATAGGTAATAGAATAACTAGTTTAAAGACCCTACAAGTGGGATAAGTGTCTCAAAAATGTGTTTTCGCTCAAAGATTAAAACATAAAACTCATCCATTGAGTGTGTTAAATAGGATATAATAGGTCTTGGTAGTAAAATAGGAATGAAAACCAAATTTAAACCCAAATTGGTTATAGGGAGCTAAGAGTGTAGGTAGGCAAGAATGTCACACGAGTAAAAGTGTAACAAAACTCTACTTTGGGGCCAAGTGTTATATATGAAACTTTACCATTCAGGCTTGGTCATCATAATGGGATAGGTTTCAGGAGTTTTTGAGGGCATGGAAATCAAAATGGCATCCTAGATTAGACTATAAAATCTAAGAGGGCTCAAAGAGTCAAGCTTCAAATACAAATTTGGAGGTCAAAACTCCACTCTCATGCTAAGTGAAAAATACAAAGTTGATTCACGTAGATGTGGTATTTCTAATGGTGATGGTTTTGGGTTGTATTTTTGAATGCAAATTGAGATGGAATACCAAGGTAAGTGGTGGATGTTGAGTCCAACAAACTATGAGTGAAATTAGGAGTAGAGTAAAAGGCAAAAATGGAGGTTCCTTGATTCTTAGAATAAGTAAGGAATGTTATGCAATAAATAATAAATGGTGACTCTATTATAAAATAATATTGAGTATTTTTAAATGAGAGAAACATGTCTATAAACCTAGAATCTATGGTTGAGACTATGAGTGAAACATGAATGGATTTGGGATAAGAGAAGACAAGAGTGGATAAAAGAATAAATAAAACATTCTAATTGACATGATGTGTGCATGTGAGTTAAATTACTACTTATTAGTTTATATATGGAATCCAAAATGAGTTAGATCAAGCATTAGTCAAGAAAACTAAAAAATGCATAAAAAATATAACTAACTAAGCTAACTCCTTCAATGGTTTGCAAATTAAAATTAAGAGCTATTGAAAGAAATACTATGCATCAAACCTTCCAAATAACATCCCACATCCACATGCATCTCAAAATGTGATTTTCCCCTTGATTTAGTGCTCAAGTCTTTGTCAATGATTAGTGGCTTGCTACTCCATCATCTCTTAATACACCAATGGAACTAAGCTCATGATATGAATCAATCTTATACCAATAGTGAAGCTATCCTATTACAAACTAAGCATAATAATACCACACAAAAAAGATCTTATTAGGATAATTTTACATAATAAGTTTACACCAAAGAATCTTAAAAATATGAGTGAGAACCCTTATATTTATAGATTTTTAGAAATGATTAGAATCAACCATGATCATCCATCTTGAGATCAAGATGTGTGGCCATGAATAAATTAAATTTTGGAGGCTCAATCCATAAATATTCCCATTAATATTTAGAATAAAGGGGCATTAATGAGGTATGAGAGGCCTTAAACCTAATATTTGTTACATTTATGGCTTATAGATGCCATCCCACAAATGATGTCACCTAATAATGTAGATATTATAAATCAATTTTCAATTAATAAATATTCAATAACTTCTATGTTTTTTCAACTTAAGACTTTGATTTGGATTATTTTTCTTAAGTGAGGTTAATTAAATTTTACGCAATTTCTTTGGAAATTGGTTGCTCACTTAATAAAACTAGTCAAAATATCAATTTACTGGGTCATAATTCTACTAGAGTATAATTATAAGAAAGTGTTAGTAGTAAATAGACCAACACCCCATTTTAGACATTGTTGACATGAAATAACACATGCACTTGTCATGTGTTTCCAAATTAGAAAAAATTAGTGGATCAGAGCATCAAATTACATTTTTGTCATTTTGACTCAATGATTCGGGAAAAACTAATAATAACATAAAATGTATTTCCCCCTCTAGGGATACATTAGCCTAAATTGGCACTTTTAAATGACAAGATTGAACCATTTAGCATGTTTTAGTGATTTTGGCCTAAATTGTGCATTTGAGTGAATTTTGAGTAAGATTGACAATTTTAACACAATGGTGTTAGGAATTAGATGTCTACACTTTGACCCTATTTGAGAAGGTGTGGTGAGACATTTAGGTAAAGCAATGTATTTTCAAAGAAAAGAGTTGTCAAAAATAACATGGAATGATATAACCCATGGATGAGATTAGATCTCTATTGAGATAATGCTTGCATGCATTGATTCTCAATGATCAAAATATAATAGAATATAATGGTCCCCAAGGTAGGGGAAGTAGGAAGGATACAATCCCAAAACATAAGTGACACACTTTGATACACCCAAAAGAGGGTGAAAGTTATGCACTTAGTTAATGATCAATCCCAAGACAAGTTTCACACTTTGAAATTGCCAGAATGAGGGAAAAAACTATAGAGCTTGTAATTAGAAGAAATAGGAGAACATTGCTCTAGAGAAAGGAAATAATAATATGCCCCACTAGAGTGGATTAGATCAATGGATATAACATTTTTTCCCTATTAGGGATGATTTTGATCACTAATAATTAAATGTGCCCTAGTAGGGTTGATTTGATTTGGTAATTGGTCAAAATGTTGTACCCTAATAGGGAAAATTAACAAGCATAACTTAAGGAAAGAATCTAATGAATAGAAATTATGAGTGAGTGTAAATGTTGGAAAGTTTTCAATGATGTCATATAAGTATCTAAGTGAGTGGATGAAGTGCCTTGATAGTCTAAGTGACAATGACAAAGTGTGCAATGTGCTTGTCTTAGTATGCTTCAAGTTGGCTTGGTTGATCTTTTGTTTTGGCATGGTTAGAGATGATTAACAATGATTATGAAGTATTGAGCATGTTTAAGAGGTCTCATAATATGTTTTATATGTTTTGAGTTCTTGTGTACATGAGTGGATTTCATCTAATTGATCATTATTTTCATCTAGACATTTTGGGTCTAATGGCATAAAATCTAAGTAGGTAATTTGATAACATCATAATTACCACATGTGGATGAGTTGGTCATATGGTTATGATCAAATTTATACCTAGTTACTATGTGATAAATCCTATGTCATGTGACTAATCATGACAAAATATATCTAAGTGCAAATTTGGGATCTCAGGTAGTTTGACAATGTTTTCCCATACTTAGCCAAATTTGCTTGAGGCAAGAAAGAGTTGAGTAAGCAATTTGGTGATGGTATATCTTGCACATGTGGATGTTTCATATAAGTTGATAATATGGGTTTATTTATTTTTTTTCCTATTATATATGCACTAAATTTTAGGTCATGCGATAAAGCACACCAAAAGATATGCATGTTCAAAGTTGGCCTTCTAGACAGTTCTTTGGTTAACATAATAAATATCTATGGTTCAAATTAATTCAAATAGGTTAAATTGTTCTTTGGTTAACATATTTAAAGATCAAGATCCTTACAAAATGATCAATGGAGTGTGTTCATTCCAAGATGTCTAGAAGCAGGTAGATGAGGACAAGTGTTCAAAGTTTAACATCAAGTAGAGATAAATATTGAACTTCTTTTAAGATATAATAGTGAGTATATGATTTTACACATACATATTAGTGGTGCATATTGAACAAGATGATTTCAAGGTGTCTATTTTTTAACATAGATAAAGAGTAAGCTACGTATAAGATATCAATGGTGCATGTTGAGTCAATATTGTAAGATTATAGGTGATGAGGTCAAATGTTCAAGGTTTAACATTTAGGCATTAGCACACTATGAGTTAAAGTTTAGAAGAGATCAATGGTTCATGATTAATTTCAGTAGTGAGGACACAAGATGACAGATTAGTGTTCAATGTTTAAATGTAACCATTTGAATTCAAATATTTGAATTTAACAAAGGGAAAAAATAGTGATCTGTATTTTGGCCATATTTTTTGATACAGGATAAATTTGACCATGAAATAAAAATAAAAATTGTAGATTACTTCAAGGCACATATGTAAATATGAATATGAATATTTGAAAATGTGTATATTCAAAGATATTGAGGTTCAAACTTTACTGTGTGTTCGTGCATGTTCTACAAGGAACCTGAGAAGGATATTTTAGCTAATTATGATGGTATTTTGATGTCTCATGATGAATTAACTATTTGGGAGTAATTTATACTCCATGATGATAATCTATGTGCATTATCAAGGTTTGAACAATCATATGTGGCATAAATAAAGGTTTAGAAGTTGATTGTCTTTTCATTCATGGTGACTATGTGTATAAAATGTTATCTAGAGCAAATTATGCTTAAGCAAAATAGTACTATGATGGATAATGAAAACTTAAGGGGGGAATATAGATCATTTTTCATAGGTCCATATGTTTTAAGTTTCATATGTTCTTATTTTGCTTGGATAAGTGTCAAAGAGGTGATTGGGTCTCCATAGGACCTAAAAGTGACTTAGGCCTATTTGAATGAGAGTTGTGCTTAAGTGTGACCCATGTTATATGCATTAAGGGTGAATTCATGTGTTTTGGATGATAGGAAATATTGTGATATTTTTAATTCATTAATGATCTATAAATAGTGAAACTAAATGTGATGGTTTCTAGACTTTGGTGAAGACTTGAGCAAGGTGTATGTGAGAGTTATGGAGTGAAGGAGAGGTAGAGTGCCCAGTTGATGAGTAGATCAGATTGAGAACTATGTGTATGACTTGTAGGACATATTTATTATGTTATAATAGTGATATTATATTTTTAGGATATGTAAAGAGGTTTGAGTGTGCATATGATGATAGTTTGAGTTAAGAAGGAGAAAGATTGTGGCATGTCTGTGTGAGAGGACTACATGAGATAAAGAGGGAGTTTATGTAGGGGTTAGATAATTAAATATCTATCATCAAGTATTGAATACACTATTACTAAGGTGTATGTGTTCAAATTAGGGTCTAAAGGACTTGATCTTCCTTAAAGGTAGTTGATTCTTGTGAAACAAGATTTTTATTAAAAGCCTTTGGTCAAGAAGATTTGATCAAGGCTTTATGGTATAAAGGATTTGACCAATATCTTGTTATTAATTTATTATAGGACAAGTATTCTACATGTTACAAGATTGAGAGTGGGTTTTATTCCCCATGAGGGTTTCCCATAGGAATAATTTTTTATGTGTTTGAGCTTCTGTATGTATTGAATGAATGAGATCTCTTATTAATGTTGCTTGATCAAGTTGATATATGTTGATTGTATAATATTTTAAAAGGATTGGAATTAAAATTGAAATATTTGGTCTCACTAATTCACCCCCTAGTGATTTTACCTCTAACAATTGGTATCGTATCAGGTTATTTGGTAAAGGCTTGATAGCTTGAAGGTGATCCAAGGTACAATATGGGTAGTCATCAAGGAGGTTTCTCTAATAAGAAAGCACCAATGTTCAATGGATATAATTATGCTTTTTATAGTGCAAGGATGAGGACATACATTATGTCCCTAGGGTTTGATGTCTAACAATCTATTATGTATGGTTATGTTGTTCCTACTACTGCTCCATATAGTGTTGCAAATAAGAAGATATTTGAGAATAATTATAAAGCAATGAATGCCATCAGTTATGGTCTTACAGAGACTAATTTCACCAAGGTAATCCATTTTAAATTTTCTAAAGAGATATGGGACAAATTTAGATCATTTATGAAGGAAACTCAAAGGTCAAGCTTGATAAATTACAAATTCATATAAGTTAATTTGAAAGTCTTAAGAAGAAGGAAGAATATTCTATGGCATCCTTTTTACAAAGAGTTAATGAGATTGTGAACATCATCAAAGGTCTTGGAGAGAACCTTGAAGAAGATACTATGGTTCAAAAGGTATGACAATCACTATCCCTCAAGTTTGATCCTAAAGTATCTAATGTAGAATAAATTAATGCTCTTAAAGATTCAAAAGTTAGATAATGATAGATCTGGATTGGATTTTAATGAAGATCCCAAATTTTCTTCTCAAGTTGACATGAATGTTAATATAAATAAGGATAATCATAATTTTAAGATAAATCATCAAACAAGGAATGAAGGTACTAGAAGAATGAAGATAAATAAGATCATAAAACCAAATTCCATGACGTATGCAAGTTTTAATGGTTAATATTACACTTGTAGTTAGTTTAGGCATAAATCTAGAGAATGTAAAAGACTTGTTAGAAATGAGTTTTCATGGGACTATGATGGGGGTCATTAGTCAAAAGGTGTGAGCAAGGTTGAGTGTTTCAATTATCTTGATAAGGGACACTTTGATAAGCATTGTCTAAATGAAGAAAGGCAAGGTAAGTCTTCTTCAAAAAGAGTATTTTTTTAAGTTGTCATGAAATTGGACACATTGATAATTTTTGTCTGAATAGGTTAAGACAAGCTAAGTTTCCATCAAGGAGTATGTTTTACTAAAACTTTGAACAGAGAGGCCACATTTCTAGATTATGTAGGCAAAGGCCATTAAGTCAAAATAAGTCTAATCAAGATCCAAGAGTGTAAGGAAGAAGGAAAGTTAGCTCATGGAAATCAAAGGTGGTAAGTGTAAGTCATGATGAGACTATAGGTCCAATTAATCTATTTTATATGGTGGGGAATACTCTATAAGTTGAAGAGTGCATCTCATTATCTTCTAATGTTGTGGATAAAGAGACCAAGCTCAAGAAAAATACTAAGGTACTAGTTGAGGCTAGTTATGAGATGTGTATGGATCCAAGTGAACATCCTGCTATTGCTAAGCAAGTATCATTCAAATAACATCAATTGTCAGTACCTCGTGATGAGGTTACAAGATGCAATATTGATTATTTAAATGAAAATGTATGTCAAGATTCCATAATTACTTCATGTGTTGTCAATTCTATCTTAGAAGAGAAGGAGAGTGATTTATAAAAGGAACTAATTGTCATAATTTAGACTAAGAAGAAGAAGAACAAAAATAAAAAAATATTATAGCTATCAGAGGATTTCAATGGTTACTAAGAAGATGTGGGCCACTCCTAGCTTTACTTTGCTTTAGAGCATTGTGGTGAAAAGGATGGCTTTGTCTATGATTCTTAAGAGACTCATTTTAGTGGAGAAGCAAGTGTGTTTGTGGTATTCTTCAATTGGTATAAAAGAATAGAGATGGGTATTTTTAGTTGAAGTAGGTATGTCCAGGTGGGAGATTTATTATGGTGTTGTTAGAGTGATGTCATAGTTGTATATGGTTAATCTATAGGGTTATATTGAAGGTTTTCAAGTGGAAAAAGAGGATTTATGATCTTTCAAGATGATATTTTTGCATACAAATTTATGTTGACCTTCTTCTATCATGCTTTAGGTGGTTTTGTGGTCTAAAGGTATGTTGAAGTCAAATTGAAGATTTTTGTTTGCTCTCGGGTTTCCCAATTTGTGCTTAAGAGTATGCAATTCCTAAAATGGGTTACGAGATGTATGAGTTTCCAAAGATGTGATATCTCAAAACTTGGTACAAAAGTGTGAAATAGTTATTTCCAAGTGTAAAAGAAGTTTCAAAGGTGAATGTTGACCAGAAGGAGGTTTATTGACTCTGGTTATTTTGAGATTATAAGGTTTTTGGCTCTAATAGAAAAGTGGTTTTTATTATGATTTGAGGTTTGAGGATTCTTAATAGGTTGAATGGGCCAATTGGGTTATCAAATCAATCTTTGTAAATATTTGAAGATTTATGTTTTTCATATTATTCTTGTTTTTATTAATATAGAGGCCTAATTGGTAAGTTGGTTTGTGAAGGAAGTATGTAGCAGAGGTTGAGTTAGTTATTTAAATTTTTTTTTCTTGAAGGGGCATATGAAAGTTCTATATATATAAAGTGGGTCTTGAAGATGTGTCCACTAAAAGTTATGGAATATGCAAGTTCTAGATAGGGCTACAAGGAGTCTAGATAGGCCTAATATGAAGATTTGATGTTTTTTATCAGTGTTTCCAAAAGGGAAAGGTATATATGTTTCAAGGTGAGTTATTAGGTTGATTTAAAAATGTATCCTATTTGTTAAGTGGCATAAAGTTGTATTGGTGGTCCCTGAGATGGCTTGAGAGAAGAGGCTAGTAAATCTATATGGTGGTTCTTTATAGTGTGTGGAGATTTGAAGATGATCATGAAGTGAAATTACTCAAAAATATTAGGGGAAATCCCTCTTATATGTTTCTTCATGAGTTTCATTATATTTCAGTATTTTTGTGTGTTATTTCTTTATTAGTTGCAATGGTTGGTTGAAGAGAGTGTTTACATGGAGCAAGAGGAAGTTGTCAAGGCAAGAAGAGGTAGGCTCAAGGTAAGGGTGAGTTTTTAATATATTTATAATATGTTCATCTCCTATTAATTGTATTTTTAGATCCTAAAGATCAGTTGGTGCCCACTTTATCATTGTGTCAAAGGGGACAAAAATTTTCTATTGTGAGAGTGCTTGAAGAGAGAGAAGGTGAGTTGAATGATGTTTGTTGAAATCAATGGCAAAGTGGGATATTATTGGAGAGTTGTAAATTATCTCATGATGATGTCATAAAATTGTCCAAGTGAGTGGATGAAGTGCCCTAATAGTCTAAGTGATAATGACAAAGTGTGCAATGTGCTTTTCTTAGTATACTTGATGTTGTCTTGGTTGATATTCTATTTTGGAATGGCTAGAGATGATTAGGGATGATTCTAAAGTATTGAACATGTTTAAAATTTCCATAAGATGTTTTATATGATTTGAGTGCTTTTGTACATGATTGAATTTCATTTGATTGATCATTTTTTCATCTATATATTTTGGGTCTAATAGCATAAAATCTAAGTAGGTAGTTTGTTGATGTCATATTTTTTATGTGTAGAGGATTCAAGGTGAGTTGGTCATATGGTTTTGATCAAATTTTTACCTAGTTACTATGTTCTAAATCTCAAGTCATGTGACTAGGAAAAATAAAATATATGCAAGTGCAAAGTTGGGCTCCCAGGTAGTTTGATAGTGTTTTCCCATAGCTAAATTTGCACGAGGAAAGAAAGATATGAATAAACAATTTGGTGATGGCATATCTCACATGTGTGGACATTTAAGGATAAGTTGAGCATATGGGTTTGTTTAGTTTTATTCCTAGTTGATATTCACTAAATTTTAGGTCATGTGATGAAACACATTAAAATATATGCATGTGTAAAGTTGGCCTTCTAGACAGTTCTTGACATAGTTGGCTCTATGATAGAAGAAATCTGAGTGATAATATTAATGGAGTTATATCTTGCATGTGTAAAGGTTTCAAGATAATTTTGGCATATGGTTGGGTTTTTCCATGTGAGGAGATCATATGGTCCAAATTTTAGATCATGCATCTGAGTGAATAAAAATTTATTGAGGCCCAAAGTTGGCCTTCTAGGTAGATAAGCAATTGTCCCCATACTTAGTCTATTTTTCACGATGTTAAATATCAGGACTAGATGGAGATCTAATGGCTCATAGAAGATCATAAAGTGAAGATATATAGTGCAAAATAAGTCAAATATGTCAAATTATTCATTGGTTAACATAGTTAAAGATCAAGCTCCTTACAAAAGGATCGATAGAGCGTGTTCATTCCAAGATGTCTGGAAGCAACAAGATGAGGATAAGTATTCAAAGTTTATCATCAAGAAGAGATAAAGACTAAGATTCTTCTAAGATATAATAGTGAGTATATTATCATACATATAAATATCATTGGTGAATATTGAGTGAGATGATTTTAAGGTGTCCAATGTTTAACACAAATAAAGACCAAGCTACATATAGGAGATCGACAATGCATGTTAAGTCAATATTTCAAGATTACATGAGATGAGGTCAAATGTTTGAGGTTTCATATTTAGGAATTAGTGAACTATGATTTAAATTTTATAATAGATCGATGTTTCATAATTAATCTAACCAATGAGGACATGAGATGATAGATTAATGTTTGATGTTTAACTGTGACTGTTTGAATCCAAATATTTGAATTTAACAAAGGGAAAAACTAGTTCTCTATATTTTGGCCATATATTTTTATCCAAGATGAATTTTAACATGTAGTAAAAATAAAATTTATATAGGACTTAAAGGTACATATATAAATATTAATTTAAATATCTAAAAGTGTGTACCGTCAAAGATATTGAGGTTCAAATTTTATTATGTGTTCGTGCATTTTTTGCAAGGAACCTGAGAAGGATATTTAAGCCCATTCTAATGGTATTTTTATTTATAATGATGAATTAGATATTTTTGAGTGTTTTAGACTCCATAAAGATAATTTGTGTGCATTATTAAGGTTTTAACAATCGTATGTAGTATGAATAAAGGTCTAGAAGTTGATTATGTATTCATTCATGTAACTATGTGCATAAAATGCTATTCGAGCAAATTGTGATTAATAAAAAGGGTGCTATGATGGATAATGGAAACTTAATCGGGACCTATAGATCATTTTTAATGGTTCCATATTTTTTAAAGTTTTACTATTTTCCTATTTTTCTTTGATAAATATCAAAAAGAGGTGATTTGGTCTCCACAAGACCTAAAAGTGACTTAGGTCTATTTGAATGAGAGTTGTGCTTAAGTGTGACCAATGTTAGATGAATTAAGGGTGAATGTGATCCAAAAACTAGAGGTTTTGGTTGAAATATAATTCAATAACATAAAATAACACAATCATATAATTCTATCTTTGGGAAGAGATGTCTGATCCCCTTCTTAAGATACATCTATTTTTATACATAATTTGAAGGTAGTATGAGGATGTGGAAGGTCTCCAATATCAAGGGAGATGAAATGGTTCAACTTACATGATTTACAACAACACAAAATTTGAGAAATTACTATTTTTAGAAACTTTCTATTTTTAGACAAGACTATTAAAATTAAAATTATGGAAAATTTCATTGGGTTTTCAAGGGTAAAAACCCACTAAGAATATATCCATGACATATCATCATGTTCTCCTCATTATTATATTGATAATGGTTTGAATGGGGAGTCAAACAGAGCTATGGTTCAAAAGTTATGGCTCCCAGAAGTTTTGCCACCAATTGGGTAGAACCGTCACCCAAATTATCGTCTGAATTGTCAACTAAAGTGTTGCCTAGATCAAAAGGAATGTGTTGTGTCTAATAATAAATATTATGATATTTTTAATTCATAAATTATACATAAATAGTGAAACCAAATGTGATGGTTTCTAGACTTTGGTGAAGACTTGTGCAAGGTGTATGTGAGAGTTATGGAGAGAAGGAGAGGTAGAGTGCCCAGTTGATGAGTTGATGAGAAGAGAAGATTGAGGAATATGTGTATGACCTATAGGTCATATGTATGATGTCAAAATATTTATCTTATTATTTTAGGATATACAAAGAGGTTTGAGTGTGCATATGAGGATAGTTTGAGTGAAGAAAGAGAGAGATTATGGCATGCCTATTTGAAAGGCCTATATAATATAAAGAGGGAGTTTGTGTAGGGGTTAGATAATTAGAGATCCATAATTAGGTGTTGAATAAATCATTACTAAGGTGGAGGTATTCAAATTAAGGTCTAAAAGACTTGATCTTCTTTAGGGTCAATTGCTCTTTGTGAAATAGGTGTTTCACTAAAGGCCTTTGGTCAAGAGGATTTGATCAAGACTTTCTATTCTAAAGGAGTTGACCAGTCTCTTATTTATAATTTATTATAATAAAATTAGTCCATTTATTATATGCTTGAGAGTGGGTTTTATTCCCCATGAGGGTTTCCCATAGTAACTATGTGTTATGTGTTTGATCTTGTGTATGCATTGAATGAATGAGCTCTCTTATTAATGTTTCTTGATCAAGTTGATATATTTTGATTGTGTAATAGTTTGAAAGGATTGGAATTGAAATTAAAATATATAGGCTCACCAATTCACACCCCCTCCTCTCAGTGATTGTACCTCTAATAACAAATGTAGATGTGAAGTTATAATGATTTAGTAAGCCACCAAACCAAGCATATGAGGATGCACAAAGTGAGGAAAGATATGATTAGAAGAAATAGGGTGGCTGAGTTGACCCAATATATGTCATGTATCCAAGCACTGCCTACATAGTCTATATGGATCTCAAGCCAATGTAGTTCACCCAAAAATGAAAGAAAATGGAATGAGGAATGAAAAATAGAGTAAAAATGGACCACTTTTCAATTAGACTCATAGTGTCTTCCAAGAGATGCACATCTTGCATAGGGTTGGGTGTTTAATTCTCTTGGTGCATTGAGAGATGATCTTTGAAGCTGCATTAACTTTTTGACTTGGGATCCAAAGCACTTGGTGCTTACTTTACTAAAATGAAATTATGCATCATAAGTATGAGTAACCTATAATGATAGTTGTATTTTGATTATGATGAACTAGTTTAAATATAAATATTTATAACTAGGGATAATGATAAAAACTACCAATACCAAATTTACAATTATTTATATTTAAACAAAAATAAAAGAAAAAATACATAGATGTAACCTAACTTAAAATCAAGATATGAACAATCAGGATTTAAGTAGGAATAGAAATGTATAAAGGCAAAATAAGAGCAAATCACAATAAAACAACAATAAAAATCAAATAAACACACACAAACAAGAGTTAGTCATAAAAGTTAGTGAAATTATAAAACAATAATTTTTGCACATGTAGTAGAGGTGTTACTTCCTAAAATAGTGTGATAATAATAAAGGACATAAATTTGTCCCTAAGTGATAGGGGAAACAACAAGACAAAATTGGGGGGGGAGATAAAAGAAAGGAAGGGGGTGGCTGAGTTGACTCTAAATGTACAAGACAAGTGGACACTACCAACATAGTTCCATGGATGTGAGATCCAAAATGAAAATTAGGCCAAATGTAGTTCTCCTTAGAAATGTGATAGAATAAAAGTGATGATGAGAAAACATGATTGCTATTATAGAGGAAATAAGGAAAATGGGCTCATAAAATGGTGAGAATGTTCAAATGAGTGCTCACAAAATGGTGAGAGCATGCCAAATTTAAATTACTAACAAAATAATGAGAGCATATGAAAATGGGGGAATTATTTGACCTCAACGTGAATCGATAATGGCCTACATAATCCTATTAGGACCTTAAGTCATAATAGTTTTGACAACACAAAAGGTGGTGAAAAACTAAATAGGTCACAATAATTTCACAAATTTGAGATAAATGGTTAGGTAAATGATAATAACAATGGCAAGATGATGTGATAATGCATGATAAAAAGGAATTATTCCTAATTTACCAAGAGGTAGTTATAATTAAGAAATAATGTCATAATATTGATTTTCCCAAAGGTGGTTATAATCAACAGTATCAAATATTATATTGATTTACCCATAGGTGGTTATAATCAATGACACTAGATAAAATGTAAATGAAGATAACTTGTCAAATTGACTATCACACTACTTACATAGACTATCATTTAAACATAGAATTCTAAAAACTACTGAAATTGGATTAGAATCCCCTCATAGAAAGTGTGTGAAGAACCAAAGTAACTAATAATAAAAATAGGGTAAGAAAGATGGCTAAAAATAGGTGTTGGTCAATAGTAAAGGAATGGTATGAATAAATTTATCGGAAGGCAATTAGATATAATGGTAAAAAGTGTTGCCCCCAAGTGATGATTGCTCATACAATGGTGAGAGCATAGGATCAAAATAGAAGAAAATACAAGACAATGTTTTTGCGTGTTTCTAAGTATCTCAACTCAATGGATTATGATGAGACATAAAACAATCCAATGAGAGTGTAGTTTAGTTTTCTCATAAAATGGCAAGAATGTTCAAAATTAATAATTACTCATAAAATGGTGAGAGTGTGACTAAGGTAACCGAGCTAACCTCAATAAAAATTGAGTTCTACCTATATAGTCCCGATGGACCTCAAGTCAATGTTCAAATGGCATGGTAAATGGGACAAAATGGTAAATGATTCTATTGTTATTACTGACGTGGAGATGCATGTCCTAGTTAACATATGAGACAACTAGAATAATAAAAAAATTATTAACCAACACCTTGTTTGAATAGTTACTCTATCAAGAACTTGTTACAGATTTGGACTCCAAAAATGTTGTTTTGATCCTCATTGGTTGTTGATTATATTTCCTTCAAACATCAAGACAAGAGATCTTTATAGCCTCTATAAAGGAAAGTGTTGTCAGGGATGGTAAATAATGTGAGGCACATGATAAATGGTATAAGTTATTAATGAAATTTTGGATGATAATGAAATGTATAATGGCTAGGAAATAAATGAAGATTGGGCTTATGTCACATAAAATGTTGTTGATTCCAGATTTGACATAATTTTAGTTGTGGCAGGGCCGAATACTTTTGCATATGCTTTCGATAGGACCGCCAAATGCATTTTTTATTTGGGCATGAGAGTAGCTACCATCTGATAATGTTATATATTTTAATCTATAATAATTTAATCTTTAATAATGCCATCTTCACGTAGTCAAGAATTTTTTTGCTCAGTAATTGGTGCATCTATGAGGTTTTTACCAATGAAGTTGTCTTGATTATCCCATAGTGCCTATAAGAAGGTTTCCCTAAGGGATGTTAACATTTGACTTTGATTATCTTCTAGAACCTTTGAAAAGGTTTCACTAAAATATGCTAAGTTTGAACTTTGATCATCCCCTAGCACCTCTAAAATGGTTTCACTAGGAGATTGTTCTTCTTTAATATGAATGAGATCTTATCCCCTAATATTATACAACTGATATGTTGCCATGGATGTAGTTCAATAATGTAGGATTCTGTTAGTCCTAATCGATGCTTGTAAGAGGTGGAATGTCAATATAATGGCTATGTTGGGTGGTGGTAATAGAGTGATGAAAGGAAGTGTAATCCTTATAGAAAATACTAGGATAACCTATGTTGGTTCTAAAGTAATCATCCTCAAAAAATGTAGAAGGATCACAAATATATTTAAATTGAACTGCAAGGTAAATGTAAGTAATGTTGTAAAAACCATGACTATTTTTTTATTCTAAAGCTGAGTCCAAGTTAAGGGACTCTAAATACAATGTTAAGACTAATAGTAATTCTGCTTCTAATGTTAAATCCAATGTTAGTTCAAAAATGGAACATCTAGTGTGGATGTTTCTATAATGATTTTTTGTTGAATGCTTGGTTTTGGAAAAATAATGGCCTATAATGGCATAATTGGATCTGTAAAAATATATTCATCTAGGAAGGGTTCAACATAGACTGACTCATCTAGGTTAAGCCCCTAAAAGAAAGGGAACCACTTGAGGGGTGACTCCATAGAGATTGGTTTGTCAAAGTGAGACTCCTAAATGAGGGGAAAAAGATCAAGAGACAACTTTATAGATAATAGCTTGTCAAAAGGATGGGGCTCTTTAAAAATAGGATAATGATTAAGGTAATGATTTACCCAACGTTTGTTATAATAATTAATAAGTGAATCAACAAAGATTGGATCATCAAAGTAAGACTCCTTGACAATAGGCAAAGTATCAAAGGGTGTTTCATCACATGTTAACTCATCATAAATTGTGTTTCAATAAAAACATTATTGTCTTAGTTTACAATTGGTTGATATCAATGTTGAACACATTTTGTTTCTCATAAGATGGTTCTTGAATAGGTAATGGTTGTCTTTGTTGAGGATCGAAGACTGGCATGGATTTTATAAAGTGGGAAATAATTGACACAAGGTAAACAATGTTTTGTGGTTTAATAATGGGATCTCCAAAATTAAACTATTGAAGAAGGGATCAACAAAGACTAGTTTATCTAATTGATGCTCCTCAATAATAGGTTTAATAAATATAGGTGATATACCTAGAATGGTAACCTTTAAGCATTATGGAGCTTGGTTTATTGTGAAAAATAAAAGAGGATAGCCTAAAATGGTAACCTTCAAGCATTGCATAGCTTGGTTGCTCATGCAAGTTGAAATAGAAGGATAGCCTAAAATGGTAACATTCGAGTAGTGCAGAGCTTGATTTCTTGCACAAGTTGAAGGAGGATAACCTAAAATGGTAATCTTTGAGATTTATGGAGCTTGATCACTCATGCAAGTTTAAATATTATAAACTAAGATAGTAACCTTCACATGATATGGAGATTGATCAATCACATAAGCTAAAAGAGAAGGATAACCTAGAATGATAATATTCAAGTATTATGGAGCTTGGTTTCTCATACAAGCTTAAGGGAAGGATAGGATGACATACACAAATTGGCATGGAATTGGTTTGGTTTTTAAAGACTAGGCCCAAAGAGGGTAGTATCCTCAAACATGATGGAGTGATCATGTCCACCATAAAAATGCTCTTCTTCATAGCTACAGCTATAAGATACCCCACTACGAGTATACCTTTGTGTCATGTCTAAAAGTCTATTCTCTACATTTTTTAAGATTTTAATTATGTTTTGCAAATGTTAACAAGGTGTGTTTTGATTTTTTTCAAACAAGTGATAAGGTTAAAAAAAACATAATAAAAGAGAGGTGGCATAGTACTACACAATTAGAATAAATGGTTACAAAATTACTCAACTTTGGTGGGTTAAAATCATCCAATTGGAAGAGGGTACGATAAATCTAAAACCTAAATTGAAAGAAACACAATAAACTTAGGTCAAAGATACATCAATACTATACAAGCTAGGTATAACTTTGATGAGTTGAGAATACAAAATTAGAAGAGAGTATTTCTAATAAAGAAGGTAAAAATTCAAACTAAGAATCTCAAGATGTGGAAACACACAAGAAATCCTAAGTATAAAACTAAAACCAAATAGGCAACACAACATTGCCACATGGTAATAGGAAGTATAATGGTTCTAGAACTTAGAGCATGAGAAAACACAAGATAACCTAAGTTCACAATGATGATAAAACGATAATAATGAGTCTATAAAATAAACTTCAGCCTAAATAGGAAATCATACCCAAGTTAACTCAAACCAAGTACAAATGGTGAATGATTAACACCTTGATTTAGAACTTAAAAAGGTGAGATTCCAAATTTTAATTAAAAATGAAGGACTTGGATATTTTTTCAATGTAGTCTAGACTCAAATGGGTATCACAATAATGTTGTTTAGATAAGACAAGCATAATGTTTCAAATCAGGATTTGAACAAGGCAAAGAATGATTTTGATTTGGTCATCATAACACCTTGTTCAAATAAAATGGTGGATAACAAAGTTGTTTAGTTGTGATTTTTTTTGGTTTTCAAACAAGTTTTAGACTCAATAAGACCAAGAAAGTAAAGGAAAAATGAAAAAATACAACTAATTATAACATCAAAAGTCATGGAATTGACAAGTTTGCATCATACCATTAAATTCTATCTATATACATGCTCTTGGAATGATTTTAAGTGTTAATCCAACAATAAAAACATGTGAAGTAGTAGGGTTTTTAGACCCCCATTTTTCTAAGAAATTATACAGTGGCATGGAATTTTAGACTACTTACCTTGCATCAAAAATATATTTGTGACAAGTGGGGTTGTTCTAAAACTAATTTTTTTTATGTATCTAGATGGTCCCAAGTATGGCTAACACTAGATATACCTCACATAAATTAGATCCATGTCAATTGATTTGTTGTGAAAAAGTCTTATCTTTTTCAAAACCACTACATCGATTGCTTGTTTAGTGTAGTGTGATGTCTGAATTGCTCTTACAGTCTAAGATGGAGTACCACTAATGGAGTTTGATTAAATACCCAAGTAAACATCCTAGTGAGTCACCCTTGATTTTTATATGACACCATGGAGTGGGGTTGAAATGATTCTAGAAGATAAATTCCTAGGACAATGCTTCCCTTGAGAACCTGTGAGGAGGTAATGAAATCTTGTTCACAAGCAAAGTCACATAAAATAAATGACAAAGTGAAAAGACTTTAAGGTTGTGTCTAGATCACCCAAACCATACTAATTTGGGTATATCCTTAAAAATTTTATTTTCATGCCTTTGGATAAGGCATAAATTTAAATAAATAGCACTTTTGGTCATCTGAGTTCCCTAAAGGGGATGAGGGAGAGCATACATGCATCCTTCATTTTATGAAAAAAAAACAAGTATAAAGATAAAACATAAAACAAATAATTTTTAACTTTAATGTACAAAATGGAAGTGTTTATGAAAATTTTGGCCCCTTGGCCTTAGTTGCAAACTTATAAAACTTTCACAGAACAAACTAACATAAACACCTAGATTCCTTTTAAGCACCAAATAGAAGTTTTTAAGAGTTAACCATTTACAAATTTGGCATTTTTTATAGCTGGTGTCCTATAATTTTTAGAGGGTTTGTGCCTACCTTGAAGCACAAATATATATGAGAAATCAAGATTTGAAAACTTGTTCTCAAGTTTCTCTATTTTCTTGACATAAAGACTGTCATCAATCCATGGGGATTGATGTCAGTTATAATAAATGTTAGCTATAATAAAATGGATGCTAGTTATAATAGAACCAATTATGGTCAAATAGATATAATTTTAGTTACCTATAAACCCATAGGCAAAACAAAATGATCCACAAAAAAGGTTAGGCAAAATAAGCATAAAAATAAAATAAGTCTCTAGATCCTACAAAAAGAGAACCAGACATAGACTTTACAAGATCTAAAAATAAGAATAACAACCTACAACTTTCAAGAAAAAATAAAAAATCAAGTTTTTCTATCATGTTCTACCTTACATAGGGATCAATGTCGGTTAGGTCAGGACCAATGCTAGTTAGGGTAAATCGATGACAGTCACTATGTAAATTGTGTCATTAAAAAGCATAAAAACATGTGAAAAATGAAATTTTAGAGATTTTTAAGCACTTTTTAGAATATCTAAGAGTGTCAAATTATTTTCCTTGCTTTTATGTGATGCATGATCCCACCAGGCATGCCAATATGTAGATATATAATCCAAAGTGAATTAGATCAAGCATTAGTCAAGAAAACTCAAAAAATGCATAAAGAACATAACTAACTAAGAAAACTCCTTCGATGGGGTTTGAAAATGAAAATTAAGAGCTATTGAAAGAAAGAATATACATCAAACCTTCCCTAGAGTATCCTACCTCCAAATAAGGCTCAAAATTATATTTTCCCATTGATTTGGTGCTCAAGTCTTTGTCACTAATGAGTGGCTTGCTCCTCCATCATCTCTCAATGCACCAGTAAAACTAGGATCATGATATTGCTTAATGTTATGCCAATAGTGAAGTTATATTATTAAGAATTAAGCATAATAATACCACACAAAAAAGATCCTATGAAAAAAAAATTGCATAATAAATTTACACTAAAGAAGCTTGAAAATATGAGTGAGAACCTTTGTATTTATAGATTTTTGGAAATGATTAGAATCAACCATGACCATCCATCTTGAGATCAAGATGTGTCCATGAATCAATTTAATTTTGGAGGCTCAATCCATAAATATTCCCATATATATTTAGAAGAAAGGGACATTAATGAGGCATGAGAGGCCTTAAACCTCATATTTGTTTCATTTATGGATTATGGATGCCACCCCATAGATGATGTCACCTGATGATGCATATATTAGATATCAAATTTTAATAAAAAAAGATTCAATAACTTCCATAAATTTTAAACTTAAGCCTTTGATTTGGATTAATTTGCTTAAGTGAGGTTAATTAAATTTTATGTAATTCCTTTGGAAATTGTTTTTCACTTAATCAAACTGGTCAAATTATCAATTTATTGGGTTGTGATTTGACTATAGTATAATTAGAAGAAGGTGTTAATTGTGTATGGACTAATACTCTATTTAGGACATTGTTGTCACAAAATAACACATGCATGTGTTGTGTACTTTTGAATTAGAAGAATTCAGTGATTCATAATGCCAAATTGCTTTTTTATCATTTTGACTCAAAATGATTTGGGAAAACTAATAATCAAATAAAATAAATTTCCCCCTTTAGGGATACATTAGCCTAAATCAACACTTGTATATGATAGGCTCAAACCATTTAACATGTTTTAGTGATTTTGGCCCCAATTGTGTATTTGAGTGAATTTTGAGTAAGATTGACAATTTAAACACAATAAGGTTAGGAATTAGATGTTTACACTTAAAATCTACAAGGACTAGTAACTTGATTTAATAATTTTGGGAATATTGGTGTATTATTCCTAATTTAGTTAAAGGGTTTGAGTAGTAAAATTAATAAATAAATAGACAATAATTAAGCTACTAGTTTGTGTAAATTAATTTCAATTCAAATATTTCTACAAATAGTAATAATGAGAAGAAAACAAAACTTAGTTGGAAGCTAATTGATTTGACAGAGATAAAGGCTAGGATTCATTATTTAGGACTAAGACACTATCACAAACTAAGATCTAAAGTTCATTTTGTGATTGGATAGAAGCACCAGAACTAGATAGTAGTGGTACCAATTCTAGAGTCTACCTCTGCCACTATTGTCCTAAGGATCTAAGCTTTTTGGGTTTTTTTTACTATATCTATGTGACCATGTCTGTGAATTTTCAAAAGTTGGAAGTCTGTATAGCTCTTTGTAGAGTAGATTCTTTCTTAAAACCCTATCTTCTATTGTGCTTTGACTAATTTTTAAAAAGGAGGGATTAGTGTGTGTAAGATTCACTAGATGTGCTTCACACCATATGTGTGGGCACGCTACCTACATACCAATACTCCAAAGAGGGATCAAGCCATATGTAGTTCTCCCACTTTATATGCTTTGTGTAATTATATATATGAAGATGTAGAATGTTAAACTAGATGTGCTTGAGGTGGCTAGGGACTAGTGTAAGGATTTGAATGAGCTTGTAAGTGTGTTGGTTGGCTATATGTAGAGAACAAGAAGGATTACTTAAATATTCTTGCTTGTATTCTTGTTTTCTTAGTGATATTTGCCAACCCTTTCCAAATGATCTTTGAATACGCTTTTATAGGAATCTATTGGTCATGGGTTGAATGTACTCATATTAGGCCAACAAGGATAAAGATGGGGAAATAGAATAAATTAACCATTTGAGATAGAAATAGGCTTGGACAATAGCATCAAAAGTAGATAGGAGTCACATCAGCACTATAGTCCAAGTATGGTGCTACTATCTTGAGCAGACAAGACCCAGGGGGATTGATTTGTCTTGGATAGAGAAGTTTGGGTGAGTTGGGACCAAGTATGGAAGGATATAGATGACTATAAATTAGTGAAAATAATCCTAAGAAGGTCATGAAAGCAAGCACAAGGGACCTAATTTTGGGTGTCATTAGCCACACTCAAGTTACCAATTTTTACATTTTATATGAATATATTTCCCCCCCTTTATTCTAGTGATGCAGAAAAGCAAAATAATAGGATAAAAAAAAAGCATACCTAAAATTACTAGGAAGCGTGAAGCTCATGAAGTTGTGTGATGTGAGGTGTGCATAGAAAGAACATGTTATGAAGTATGAATCTATAATAAAAACAAAGAGTAGATCAGTTCTTACTAGATATACTATATCTAAAATAAGAATGTATAAAACTAGGTAAGAGTGAGAGAAAGAGAAAGGAATGAATACACCTCACCATGTATGTGAACCAATACAAAACTTGTTGTGATGTTGAGTAATGTTGGAAGGTGTTGTACCAAGAGTAATATCATGAATGGAGTTGAGTACTCATTTCCCTAAGAGTTTCTCAAGAATGCAAAGGTTGGCCATTTGGTTCCATCATCACCCATTAAGTGAATCTAAGTGGTCATGTGTGTGTTGATTAATGTTTGTAATGTGTGTCCAATCCCTTTGAATAGGTGGCTTAAGAATACAAAGGATGGCCCTTTGGTTCCATCATTTCCCCATGAAGTGAAGCTATGAACTGATACTGATATGAAATGTATCTTATATGAGATAGCTTATAAATCCCATGAATGTACTATGATATGACAAAGTTGACATGGATAGACAAATGTATGCTAGAAACTAGGCCACTATTAGCCACTCTGAAAGATGGAGATTAGGCATGTATAAAAGCCACTTCAAATTGGTGTACTAGGCTTGTATGAAAGCCACTTGGGAACTTGGGAATGTAGAAGTTAGGCTTGTATGAAATCCATTCCAAAATGATGCTAACCATCTAAAAATGAAATAAGGCATGAAACTGTTGGGAATGCTTAGGTAATATTGAACTCATAAAGAAAATAAAACAAGCGTGTTGCACACATTGCCCCCAATCACTAGTGTCTAAAACATGGATTCTGATCTAGAAGTTATATCAACTACCATATCTAAAACTGGAAGTGAGAGCCATCATGTTGTGCATGATGCCCCTATATATAGATTCTCTTAACAAAAGTGTACTAAAAACTACTAATTCTAAATTGGCCTAGCTATGAAAAATTGTAGTTGAACCTACTTTTCTACCTGCTTCTAAAAAGTCTATTTGTTTTCTATTTAAATTAGAGCACCAAAAGTGGATAGTAGTGGCATCAGTGTTGTTGTCCAAGTTGGGTGCTATTGTCTAGGGCTAAATCTAGTAATTATTCTAGATTCTTGATTATTTTCCTATTTTGTTCTGATTGGTTTAATGTTTGGTTGCTATTTTAGGTGTTTTGAAAACTATTGTTTTGACTATTAGGAGCTCTGATCTTTGAGATAAAACCTCTATTTATTTTTGCCTCTTTTGAGGGTAGGAATGAATACCCTATAATGACTATCCTCATAATAAAGAGCCTTGTAAGTGTGTTAGGCTACAAAATACATTATATAATAATGATAATTGATAAGATATCTCAATATATAACATGATTTGTATTAAGATATTGTTAGATGAATAGGGGTATGCCTAGATGGATATAATAATGTAATAACGTGTGCAATCCATTGAACTAGAAATGAAAGTCTGATTAGTCATTAGTTTTTAGTTAGAGGGATGGATCATGATGTCCATCGTGGCATCCAATAAATTAAGATAATGCATGATGTGAATCATGACATTGAAAACAATGAGAACCAAACAAAAAACAAGCACACAAGGCAATAAGCATACAAGGGTGGCCAAGGGGCCACACAAACAAGGAACATGGGCACATGTCACTCATACTAAAAGGAAAGCATACAAGGCATGTTTAAATGCCACATACACATATAATTGAAGTAATCAAAGCCACTGTAGAATCCATAATCACATAAAAGAGTATAGGAAAATGACACTGGTAAATATCCTAAGCCACACACATGACATAAAAGCAAAGGACATTGGAAAATGTCCTAAGGTACACACAAGAGACAAAACAAGAACTAAGAAAATGAAATCACATATAGCTATGCAAATCAAGAAAGGAAAGTATGTAAATATTGGAAATACAATCACACCTAACTAATCAAAGTAAGAAGTGAAAGTATGCAAGACATGTTAGTGCAAGACTAGGTATATCATAAGAAATACATAAGTGTTATATGTTAGTGAAATGTTGATATAATAATCTATATAAGCTAGTAAATAATGTACATCAACATGATAACTGGATTATGTGGTGTAGTAATGATATAACCTAGATGGTATAGTCATGTAGAAGTTTCCCTTAGTGGGTAAATATATCGATGTATGTCTCAAATGTAGAAGTAGGATGCCCCCTCAATGGGTAGAGTAAAACATTAAAGGAGCTGGATGTCACTGCACACACTCAAATAAGATCAAGTAAAGCATGGTAATGTAGATAAATCAACAAACAATAGCATAGAACAACAAATGTAAGTCTAGCATAGTAGTAGAAATTTAAAGCATGGATAATGCATATGATCGAAACATTTTTGGTGTTTTGACATATTTGAATGTTTTTATAATTTTTATATGTTTATTGTTTTTGAATTTTTTATATTTGAGATATGTACAATCAATCATGAAAGTACTATGTACAAGAAATCTAGGAAGAAATGATACTAACCAATGAATATCATGAGAGACTCCTTATCATGGTGTCCTGTATCAAACAAAGGAATCATGCATGATTTTGAATCATGAGGGAATGGTTGTGAATATGAATTTGAATATTCATATTCATTATTATTATCTTGGAAATCATAATAACCTATATTATTCCACTCATAATTATCATTTTGATCTTGAACCAATGGAATGCTAGTGTTGACTTTTGTTGTATCTAGATCTTTTCCTTTGATAAATTATGTCTATGAATGATTTTACTTAAGATGTTCAATAAATCCCAAACCTTGGTTACAAATATTATCAACTACTATAATAGGAATAGTGATGCCTTGAGCTTGCTTGCCCAACCTTTGACCTTGATAATCAAATTATTGTAGATATTTTTGACCAAACCCATACTTCTTTGAAAGTTGAGCCTCATTTTGGAGAGGTAGATTTGCATCTTTTTAATGTTTTACTTGTGCTTGTGGTGTTTTGTGTTACTTTTATTTTATTTTTTGATTCATTTATTGTTATGAGTTATGCTTTGGTAACCACTTTTATAGTATTTCTAAATTTGATGCTTTGTGAATGTGTTCCTATGTCACTGTGGATTGATTTATTGATTTACCTTGTATATGGTCCTTATTAGCAATTATCTATTGTATAATTTGTTTCAATTCAAAATATAAATCTTTGTGATGCTCATGCATTCTATGATATGCATAATAATATCTAGATCCTCTCACTGGATGTAGAGGAGGTCGTTTGATCACCTTAGATTTAATAATTTACCTTAGTACCTCACTTGAACTCTTTTTTAACCTTTTAATTACTTTAAAATCACTAGTTGTAGAGTTACTTTATTATGATTTCTTGTTTTGATATGTAATGTTGCTTGCAACCAATTGACTAGGTGAAGGTGCATATATATGATTGACACTAGGATGCCTTTGAGGCTTTTGTATTAAAATCTGATTTTCTAATGTTGTGATATTATCATGTAATAGTTGATTATACATATGTAAATTTGAAATTAACTTTCTCATACTAGTTATTTGATCCCTTAGAGTCTTACAAGTGTGAACCCTAGTTGTTTCTGATTGAACATGTAAGCACATATGTTGAACATGGTTTGAATAAGCTATAGGATGAATATATGAATTAAAAACAATAGTACATGATGCCTCACCTTTTGGAGGGGTGATAACATGGAACTAGTTAGGTGGAAAGTATCTATCACCCTCTTGGAGGAGAGGCGGAGAAGGAATTTCTTTTTTGTGCATAAGATATGACATTGAAACTTGACAGGTGGTAGTTAGCTTATGCAAAAACTATGTAGCCAAGGAGTTAGGTACATCTAGGTAGAAACCATGTATATGGGATGAAATTCATGTAAGTGGAGTTATAATTTATATAAAAATATAATTATAAATAATATTCCACATGAGAGAGAGAAAACAAGGGATAGAGAGCATGAAATTGTGCACTAATGCATAAAGAACTTTTACATGTGATATGATATGTCTAATATGTTTAGCATGATAAACTTTAAAAAATTTCCACATGAGAGATAGAAAAAAAAAGGATAGAGAATATTAAATTATGCATGAATGTATAGAAAATTTTAACATGTAACATAATATTGGTAATATGTTTAACAGAATGGAGTTGGAAATTATTCCACATGAGTGAGAGAGAGAGTATGCAAAAAGAATATTGAAATCTTGTGCATTTTTAGAAATAAATGTAATATTATCCTTTATTATAAAAATTAAGCATGAAATTCCAATAATGAAGCTTTGTACTATCATATGATAAATTTCATCATTCATGTACATGATAAGACCAATGATGGTCTCCTTATTATTTGCAAAAAATGCAAGAAAATTTTGTAAATAAGTGAGATCCATATTTTCACTCTAATTTTACAATGTAAGATGATGTCTCAAAAATCAATGGGACTTAGTATAGGCAAATAGGGTTTGAAAGATAATTATTTGAACAATTACTATAAATTTTTGAAATTTAAAGTGATTTTTTGAGTTAGAGATGCAAGTAAAAAATAAAAAATTTACTAGAAAAATAGTGATTTAATGGGATCTAGTATACAAAACTAGGGTTTAGAAAAATAAATATTTTTGAGAATTACTATTGAATTTTGAAATTTGAATGGATTTTTTGATTTAAATATGCTAGTAAAAATTCAAAAAATGATTGGAAAATTACAGGGAAAATACTAGGACCTAGTATGGGCAACTAGGGTTTGAAAGAAAATTATTTTAAAATTAATACAAAATTTTAAAATTTAATGATAATTTATAATTTTATTATGCAGGTAAAAAATTATAAAATATATTAAAAATTAGTATAAAATTTACCCTAGGGTTTCTAGGGTTTTAATGTGCAAATGAAGTAAGTCAGGTTCACTAAATGATTTAATAATTTTGGGAATATTAGTGTATTATTCCTAACTTAGTTAAAGGGTATGAGTATTTAAATAAATAAATAAATAAATAGACAATAATTAAGTTACTTATTTTTATAAATTAATTTCAATTTGAATTTTTATAAAAATAGTAATAAGGAGAAGAAAATAAAACTTAACTATAAGCTGATTGATCTAACTGAGATAGAGGGTAGAATTCATTGTGTAAGACTAAGACACTATCAAAAATTAAGATCTAAACTTTGTTTTGTGATTGGTCAAGAGTGCCAAAATTGGTAGTAGTGGAATAGGTACTATAGTACACCTATGTTGTTGTCCTAAGGATTTAAGCTTTTTGGGTTTTATTCACTATGTCTATGTGGCCATATCTACAAAGTTTTAGCAACTAAAAGTTTGTATAGCTCCTTTTAGAGTATATTCTTTCTTAAAACCCTATCTTCCATTATGATTTGACCAATTTTGAGCAATAAGGAGGGGGTTAGTGTGTGTAATATACAATAGACATGCTTTACACCCTATGTGTGGGCACACTGCCTATATACCAATACTTTGAAGAGGGATTAGGCCATATGTAGTTATCTCACTTGATGTGCTTTGTGAAATTGTGTATATGAAGATGCATAATGATAAAATTGATGTGCTTAGGTGGATATGGATTGGTGTGAGGATTTTATTTAAATTTTAAATGTGTTGTCCAGCTATATGCAAAGAATAGGGATTATTTCTTGAATAGTCTTGATTGATTAGTGATATTTACCAACCCTTTCCAAATGATCTTTGAAAGAGATTTTATAGGGATCTATTGGTCATGGGTTGAATGTAATCACATTAGGCCAACAAGGATAAGGATGGGGAACAAAAATAAATTTATCATTGGGGCTAGGAATGGACTTGGATAATAGCACTAAAAGTGGATAAGAGTGGAATTGGTGCTATAGTCCAAGTATGGTTTTACTATCTTGAGCAGATGAGACCTAGGGGGATTGATTTATCTTGGAAAGAGTATTATGTGTGAGTTAGGACCAAGTTTGAAAGGTTATATATGATTGTAAATTAGTGAAAATAATCCTAAGAGGGTCATGAAATCAAGCCTGAGGGACCTAAGGGTTGGGTGTCATTAACCACACTCAAGTTATCAATTTTTGCATTTTATATGACTACACTATTATGGATATAATCATCAAGATAGTGAATCTTACATTGAGAATGCATGCCTAGATATTACTCTATTATTAAATATAAATTCATATCCCTGATAGAGTTTTCTTTGATCCAAATCAAGTCCTTGCTCTACTGCTAGTCAATCATCCATAGCCTCGGTAGAGATTGCCTAAATCACCTAGAATTGAGTTGTTTTAGAAATTGGCATTTCTTTTTTTTTCTTGTCTTGATTTATCTTTTATCTTTCTTTTTTAGCATCAAAATTATGGGTTGGGGACCACTCTATCAAGCAAAAGGCATAACTATAGATTTTTCACCTTAGATATTCACTGTAGCAGGTTCATCTAGGCAAACCCAAAAAACCACTAAGATGTGATTCTATGCTTGGTATCAAGAGGATGTCTTCATTGATCAGATATTTTTACCCAAACTTACTCCAAATCAAATAAATTCCAAACATACATGAAATTTCAACCTTTGAAAATGATTTGAAAATAAAATTTAAGGCTAAAAACTACTCACAGTAATTATGCACTAGAAGATTACTCGAGCTACCTATGTACACACCTTTATTTCTTCGCTATTTTAACCAATAGGGGAACCCACAAGGAAAACATATGGGATAAATAAAAAATAGATAAGAAACGAGGTCAAATCGATAATCAAAAATGAGAAAAATAAGAAAAGTAAACCTAAACTAATAACAAATGAGGAAAGAAAGTAAGAAACAAAGTAGAAAAGGGAAAGAAAAAGAATTTAAAAGAAATTTCTAGGATAATTCAAGCCTATAAATAGTGTTTTAGGAACTATCCATTAATAAACAATGGGATGTCCTCACTAGTTAGACACCTTAGGTGGAATGCATTCTCACCCAGGATTTTAGAGATTTGGCAAGGACCCAACCACAGGGCATCAAACTTATCATGTTGTCACTTTTTATCATGGAACTTATATTAAAGAAGGACTAGATTGAATATCCTAAAGGCTTTCACTTTTTATTTCTTGTAAAACCAACATTTGATGACCTCTTGGTGTTTTCTAAAATGCAATAGAGTTGTATCATGTTTTTCTTATAGTTGAATCAGGCTAAGGAGGAAATATTTTATCTTATTATATGTTTTCAAGTAATCTCTCATGAATAAAAATGTGGGGATTCCCATTTGGACTAGAAATATGAGGTCTTGGGCATAAAAAAGATGATAACATGATGTTCCTAAGGTTGACTTTATCCTAGTCTTATCATACCACAATACAAACTTTAAAACATTATGTCAATTCCTAGGGTTCTTTGCCAAGGTCTTCTTAATTACATCAAGCAAATTATTATTAGTGGATTTAGCTACCTCATTAACCTATGGATAATATTTGGAAGATAATTTTAGGATTACGTATTTTTCATAATCCCATTCAGAGAATTGAAGAGATGAGAAACTAAGACCATTATCACATATCAGAGTAGTAGGCATCCCAAACTTGGTGATGATATATTCTTACAATAAATTGATTACCACATTGGTTGTACAATTATTGATGTTTTAGATTCAGCCCAATGGGTACAATAACTAGTTGATATAAGGATGAACTTGTTTCCTATAGAGGAATTAGTTTTGATTTATCCAACTAAGTGCAATCTCTATTTTTTGAAGTGATGGACCTCAATAACTAGTTGTAATGGCAGGGTAGGGGTATTTTATATATGCTTGGTAACTTGGTAGGTATGATAGTTCTAAACATGATCATGTGCATATTTGAAAACATGTAGTCAATAATACCCTACCCTAAGTATCTGATGAGTTGTAACACTCCCAAAACCATGACTAGTTTCATACTTCCCATGGAAATCACTGAGTACTCTAGTTGTTTCTTGTTTGTTCAAGCATCTTAGATATATTCCTTCATGATTTATTTTATATATCATACCTAATTTGATCTTGAATTTATAGTTTTTAGGAATACATATCTCCTCTAAATGTAATATAAGTGATTTGGGCACTCATTGTTAAAAAAATAGTAGACTACATCTTGGTGCTAGTCATCATTTGTTATATCTTAGGCTATGTATTACTCAAAAATTATCTATGAGTCTACTTCAAATATGGCCTTAATGAGTCCTTGGCCTCTTAAAATTTTCATTGGTTAGAGTTACAGGTTAAACTCTTGTATAATGGTCATCCACTTTCCCCTTCACTCACCTAACTCATTTTGCATTAACATAGACTTCACTATTGAGTTAGGTACAACTACAAAAACCTTACTATGAAGAATTTAGTGCCTAAAGTTTTGACTACTTTGATTAAGGAAAAATATTTTTCATATATATTTGAATACCTTAGTTAAAAATTATGTATCAGAGAGATCATGGATTAGATAGGCCTCTCATCTCCATATTCTTTCTTTTTTGTTAGGATAGTAGCACTCAAGTGTTTTGAAGTGAGTGAATAGGTGTATATGGGTTGTGTATAGCTAGGAATAATTACCACTGATACATTTAAAATTAATTTATTAATTTGAGAAAAATTTACTTGTGTTTCATATATCCATTTAATATTAACATCCTTCTTAGCATATTATTTAATGGTTGGACTATCTTTGCAAAGCCTAAAATTAACTTCCTGACAAAGTTGATCTTGCTAAAGAATGAATTTAGTTATTTTCTACTACAAAGTAATGAAATTTTTAGAATTGCATGTATTATTTTAGGGTCTATATATATGCCTCATTTTAAGATGATGTGACCAAGTAACTTACCCTCTATAACCCTGAAAATGCACTTCTTCAAGTTTAGGGAGATTCCATGATCCTTACACCTCTATAAGACTACTCTTAAGTCTTTCATGTGATATTCTTGGTTTCTATAAAAGGCAATTAAGTCATCCATGTATATGACTATACATTTACTAATAAGATCCTATTGTAGATCTAGATTGCACCCTAGCTGAGCAAAAGATTGTTCACATCCCTTACTCAAATCTAGTCCAACATGGGAATGACCCTAGGCTATGGGTTACCTAATCTTGGGTTAGACCTCTAGGGTTTTTAATGAGATTAGCTCCTCTGATGTATTAATCAACTCATTTACACTAAAACCTACTCATTATTTGGGTGAAAATGGGGAAAAAGAAACTAAAAGGAAAACCCTAAGCTACTATTGGTGATACACTTGGAATGATTATTCATCCACTCCTACTTGATCTTATAAAACACTAATGAGGTAGAATAATTAATTGGATCTATAAATTTGAAGTCTCTTATGCGTCAATATTTCATACAAAGGTCTCATAAATTTATCAAAGCTTGAGGGAAGTGATGGAATAGGCTTGATTTAAGGTACTAACCAATAAATGTATCCACTATTTGCTTCAACCAAATGACATCAAAAACTAGGCATGACTTACATAACATGATAAACTACCAACTAGGTGAGATCAGACTTGACAAGGGAGAAAGTTCTACCACATATGTAAATCAACTGACATGAACACACTAGATAAGCATAATGAAATCTTAACATAGTATTATAATCATCTTAAGAGGTTATAAAGCTCAATCTTGGTAGAGTCTAGTCATGTCCAAGAGAGATATCTATTCTAAGGCTCAAAAGCCTATATTTATAACAAAAAGGGATGACAAAAACATAGGGGAATACATGGGAGAGTGGAGAAGAGGTCATAAATAATAATATCACATCTTCCTTGAGATCCTCATGCATTAATGTTACTAGGACATTGTTACATCTTCCACTTGACTTATTTATGAAGATAAAATCTTCATAGCCTAAATATGACAAAGCCATGTTATGTCTACTTTGGCTGACTATTTTTTAGAGATATAACTTTTTTTAAATATGAGACACTTCTTCATAACCATATATCTTCCCCTACTGAAATATCTAAGCATAAGTATTTTCTATAGATTGAAAACCAATCTCCTTTATTGGTTTTCTTATAGTTATTATATTGATGTAGACGTATAGACTATATAGTCTCCTTCTTGATCTCCATTAGGTTTAAAAAGACCTATCCTACCTCTAGACTTTATGGAAGTTAAGAAATCATTATATGTATGGATCCTTCTTTAAAGAGTAAAGACCACAGCTATGAAATAATACTATAACCCCAAAATATGGACCCTGCATGTTCTAAAACTTCAAACCAAAGGTCAAAACTGTGTTTTAATGGTGATAAAACTTCATTGTTGACAACCCCAACTACATGAATATGTTTTCTTGTGACATTTGACCAAGATATAATGGAAACATAGCTATTTAAGTCATTATTTTGTTTGACTTGAGTTGAATTTAACCTTTACATTGAAGTCCCTTAGATTTCAACTTTTGATATCAATCATTGATCTTAATCTATGCCTTCAAGATTATAATACCTTTGAACTTAATCATTGACCATCGATCTATGATATGCATTAGATGAGCATCATTGGATCTTTTTGGTCTCACACCATCAATCTTTATTTATACAAATGAAAGTGAGTCATAGATCTTTTACCACTTTAATGCAGTTAAGACACTTGTCACTTGCACATTCATCTTTGAGATTCACTAACTATTTGATCCATCACTCACCCTTTGATCTACTTTGTATGATGGATCAAACACCATTTATTTTCTTGGGCTCACTAAATCTTTTATTCACCACACACCATTAGATCTCTATTCAGGTACCCAAGATCTTGCCACTTGTTTGATTTAAACCTATGCTAACTTTTTGACTTGATGCTCACCATTGATCTTCGATGCAAGATCAAACTTGTGCCATTAGATATTTGAGACCCACTAACTCTATTGGTCAATGTGCACCATTGTATCTTGACCTAAGTTCTCATGATATTGATAATTGTCAAATCGGCATTCAAACTTAGAACATTTGAATTTAAATGAATATTTATTGAAACTTAAACTTGATGTTCTCATGCACATTGCACTCTACATGTCTAACTTTGAAACTTTATATCTTGAGATAAAAAATACATCAAGACATTAAATTTGTAGAGGATGATATAGGCATAAATAAATTCATGTCCACATGATCCTTGACTTTGAGATTTTTCTTGAGCATACTTATAAAAATACACAAGTGAACTGGCTTATCTATTTCCACATGACATGTGATGATGATCTAGCTCTTAAAATATTGATTTTCCTATATTTTGATCATTTATGGGTCAATAACTCTACTTAACTTCTCTATCTAGATAAAACATTGGCATGTGGGCCAAAATGGCCAATATATCCTTGAACATAATACCCATGGCATGTTGGAAGGTATCACCCACATTGATTAGGAAAAATGGCATCCTTTTGTATGTGAATATACCCCATTTTATTATAAACACTATTTTTTTGGTCCTCATAGTTGACCACTACTTGGTTGTAGCCTAAATACTTGTCTAGGAATGACATCATTCGAGAACCATTCACTATTTGTAACACCTCATCTAGTGAGGGAAGAGGGTAGTTATCTTTATCTAAGGCTTTGTTCAAGCTGTATCAGTCAACAAAAACCTCATCTCTTTGTTTTCTTTCTAATGGGAACAAAATTAGCCACCTACATAAAATGCATGAAAAGGAAGATTATTCTTGATTAGAGTAACTTCTATACTTCTTTAAAAATAAATGGTTTTAATAGTATATTTACTAGTCTTTGCCTCTGACAGAATGGTTTTACTCCTAGCTAAAGAGGGATCATATGCCTGATAATAGATGTGTTAAACAGTTTCAAGTCCTCATATCTCCACATGATAACATCCTATAAGTCCTTTAATGCTTGAGAAAACCCATGTTTTTCCTTTTTTGTGTGTTGTGCCTAGAAGCACATTCTTTAATTCATTGACATTGCCTAAATTACAATGCTAGTACAACATACTTTTGGTGGGGCTGATTTTTATTTCTCAACCTGGTAATCCATGTTGAATAGCCATTTTAATGAAACCATGCACTTGGTTATAATGTTGTTTTTCAAATTGATCACCCTTTCTTCATCCAATTCAAACTCTTCTCTATCATCTTCATATATAATATATGACTGAAATACAATTATGTTGGTGATGAAGTAGATGATATGATTATCATTATTAAATACCTAGAAGTTTCTAATGTTATCAAGAATAGGAGTAAAGACTAACTTGATATATAACCTTCTCAACTTGGAGTCATCTATAGGCTCTAGAGTACTCATAGCTATAGCCAATGCATGTACTATATAATTTCATATATGAAGTAGTGTTTGAATGTTTAATGCATTGAAATATTATATTCAGTTCCATACTTGGTTTTGGTATCTAGATAAATGCTTGTAATTATAAGCATATTAGCTTTTAATCTTCTTAAACACTTGTTTTGAGTCACTGAACACCTTAAGGTTCTTTACTTTCTTCCTTAGTGTGAATAATAAACCATGAACTAGTGCCTCATACTATTAGGAACCTGCACTACCCCTTCTCTTTACTTTGTTACTATATTAGTTGCTATAGATGCATATGCTTTGTAAGTCATCTCTTGAGCATTTTATTTTATCCCAAATTCATGGGAAGTAGTATTTATTTAGATTAGACTTAGCATATAAGTAAGTGTTGAGGCCAATGAAGGCATCCATAAATTATATTGAATTGATTTTGCCCAAAAAAGGCTGCTCCTCGAAGAGGCCAATGATTTTATAATTCAGCTATTGTAATTTAGTAATGCTTATTTGAATTAATATATTACTAATTTTCATAGTTTATTTCATGTATTTTAAATTATCTACTAATTTGTTTAGGAAGGATCCTCTCATCTAGTATTAAGAGCACTTTCTAGGTCCATTCTTTTTTTTCCAAAAGATCTAAACTTTGTTTTGCTTCATAATTAATTTAAGTATTCTTATGTATTATAATAATCTCTTTCAAATCAAGGTAAAAACCTATCTACATAACTATGGGAAGTGCTTGGGTGAAATCCCTAAAACTCATTGTGATGAGTACCATTGGAAATCCAAAGTAGCTAGCCCATTGAGAGGACCTATCAGTGAAATGGGAAACAGTCCCTTCCCAATTGAGTAGTTCCCACCCATGAGGAAAACCAAGAGCTATCACTTAGGGGTAAATCTATGGCCAATTTTTTTTTGGAGAGTGGTAATCACTTAGAAAACATTGGTGGCTAGAGATATATCTTTAAAACCTTAGGAAGCCATTGAAACTTGGGGCCCATTTCTATTAGTTTTAGAATATTTCTAGTAGACTATAAAAAAATCAATCAATAGAGTATCAAAATAATATCAAAGGACTTGCATTAAGACATTTTATTGAAGCCAAAAACCAAAAAATATTCATCTTATCAATTTCATAAAACTATCAACAGAGTACTAGAAGACTCTCAGAGAACCTATGGCCAGACATTTGATAGAAAATAGAAATCAAAAAACAAAAAAAATAGAATAGTAATTTTTTTTTCATTTTTTTCCATATATCTCCATTTGTAGCTCTATTTATCCTAAAAAATTATTTAAAAAACTAAAATTCCATTATCCACATTTTCTTCCTTAGGGTCCCATATCTTAATTCCACTCCTAATTTCCACAAATCTTAATTTTCCCTTTTTTTGGGTTTTGCTATAACTTCTATTTTTATCTATTTGCCTCAAAAAAATTCCATAGTTTTCATCTCCCTTTTCTACTTCTTTATCCCTCTTTGATAAATTTTTTATTTTTTCCATTTTCACTTCTAAAATTGCCCTCACCTTCATCAATCATACTCCTGCTATGTAAAAAATTAGTAAAAGTACTTTTACCCCTTCTAATTTTGCCCAAATTAAAAAAAATCTTTACTAAATGTGTCTTAAATCTAGTTTTCCTACCCATTTCAAAATAAAATCTTATTCTGGTCATGGTAGTAACCTGAACAAGATCAAAAAACATGGAGGATGAGATTGCTGCCCTCAAAACCCAAATCAAAGATCTTGATGAAAACATTCTCAGCCTCAATCTTCAACATACCACCTTGAATAAAAAATAACATCTAGAGTCCTCTTCAGACATTAGATTTTATTTTTCCAACAATTTTCATGGCCCAAATCTTGATTTTCCTTGATTTAATGGTGTAAATCTGATTGGATGGATCTATCAAGCAAAACAATATTTTAGTCTGCATAATGCTTTTGATGCCAACAAAGTCATGCTTACATCCTTTCACTTGGAATATGAAGCCCTTCAATGGTATCATTGGTATATCAAGGCTCATGATGAGCCAATATGGATGGATTTTTATGCCCTCATTTTGAAATGGTTTGGTCCCAGTGCTTTTGATGACTTCATTAGAGAACTCACTAAAATTTTCCAAATAGTATAAGATAATATCAATTTTTTTTTTAAAAACTAGTAAATCACATAGATGGATTATTCAATGAATTATTCAAGAGTTGATTTTTTAGTGGACCAAAGGATGCAATTCTATCTAAGGTCAAAATGTTTCATCCCAACATGATGATGGAATCCCTAGGGTTGGATAAGTTGGTAGAGGACAAGATCATAACTCAACACCAATTCAAATCCAATTTTGCTCCATAATGATCTCAAATAATGTTTTCCCCCAGAACCAATCCTATCAAGCATTAACTAAAGTAGAGATGTGAGTGCATAGAGAAAAAGGACTTTGTTATAATTATGATGATAAATTCACTTGAGAGCATCGATGTGTCGATCAAAATCTCTACCTACTAGATGTGGACTCTCTACTCAATACTAAAGTTTGGGAAGATGCTCAGGATACAACAGATGATCTAAAAGAAGCTTAGCTGATTGTGGAACCTACTTCTCAGGAAGACCAACTAGATATCACTATCCATGACTTAGTAAGAGTTACCACCCAACAAACCATGTGGGTCAGGGGTTACTTCAAGAACATCCCTCTCACAATACTCATTTATTTTGGTAGTACTTGTTGGTTGAATATTTTGTCGATCAACATACTGATAAACAGAATAGGTTTTATCAACCAAAGTAGGAAGATTAGTCATCCAAATGTGTAGGTTTACCACATCAGAAGGGGACTGATCTCTCCTCTCATCAAGGGGAGGTTCCCTATAGATAGGCTATATATATATATATATATATATATATATATATATATATATATATATATATATGTATATAAACATAAAATAATACTCAAGGGTAGGACAAACCATCCATCTCTCTTTCTTTAGAGATGATGTGTGTGGATCAAAGGAGAAACTCAAGGAAAATGACAGAAAGCACTCCTCTTCTTTCAAAAGTACTATTTAGCAAGCCACAAAAATACTCCAGGTAGTAACATCAAAATGTAACAAAAGATGTAATAACCAACAAATTGAGATGCAGCACAAAGTCTATGCCTGAATTGTTCAAGAGTAAGATACGAAGGACAATGAGGGCACAAAGTTACCCCAAGGTCCTTTACACAAAAATGAAAAGAAAACACACTAAAGGCAATTATGGGAGCACAAAGTCTCTCCACAGTTGGCTCTTCAGGACACCTTCTTGACTGCTGTCACTAATTCCACTTGTTGAATTAAAGGAATAGAAGATATATTAAGGAAAAAGACATAAGAACAGTTTCCTCAACAACAAAGATATTACAGCACAAAGTCTAAAAAACCACTTGCTTTCTTATTCCAATAACAAAATATGATAAACAAACTGAGCTCAAAGTCTCAGAAGTGTCTTTCAATTTGGGCAGAGTTTCGTTCTGATTGTCAAAAAGAGATCCATTTACAATAGAAGAGAGTCCCTTATATAGCCTCTTTAAGAAGGACTCAGGAATAGTAATACATCATGTTACATTGGAATCTGTTAAGAAGATAGGTTGGAACTTAGGGACGTTTACCCATTTGATTTTATCAATGCAGAGAAACAAGTCATGCTATTGAAAGTTTGCAACTTTCAATGTCCACCTAGTGATCTGATCCTACCTTCATCATTCCTCCTATTCTGGTTAATTGAATCGGGTCTTAGATTCAATTTGTTATTCTTGTTCCTTCCTCGCTTTCTACTGGTCTTACCCTTGAAGTTTTTGAATGCATTCAGGGTTGTAGATTCAAAGGATCAATGGCTATTTTATGGGCTTTAAAATTGACGTTCACGCACCCGTCACTATGTTTTCAACGACTAGTTCACTGTGTTGAATTTGACATCTTTGGGTGCTTCACCCCTTGGTCCTTCTTTATCTTTTCTATTTGGAACTTTCCTAGAAATAATCTACCCTTTTGGGCCTTAAGAAATGATCCGCTTTGGGTCGAGAAGAGCTCCCCGTAAGGTATCTGCCCTTTGGGCAGTCTTTGAATGGCCTTCGGGCTTCTTGTTTTACATTTTCCCAAAGGGAAGGTGACCCTTCAAATTTGGGGAAGTGTCCTTCTATTTGGAAACTGGGAGTCCCCCATAAGGGCACCTGCCCTTTGGGGTCCTTCGGTGGCCTTTCGCGGGTTTCCTACAGGCATTTTCCCTAGACAAATTCCTGCGGACAAAAAGTCCATAGAAATTTCTCGTGGACAAAAAGTCTACGAAAAATGTTCCTATCACAGTTTCCTTGGTTATTTATTTGAGATTTCTACCCACAGCTTCTCTAAATTCTTTCAGGCTTTTTGTCTGAAGGAATTCCTTTGGATAAAAAGTCCAAAGGAATTGCTTCTTGCCTTAGTCTTTTTCAAATGCGTTAAATAGAAATCTGAAAGAATTTACCTTTTGAGGCTTCTTTGAAAATGACCCTTCTGAAGGGTAATTTTGTCATCCAAGTGCCTTTCGTAAGGGCACTTTGTCCTTCAGGAGGCTCTTTGAACTTTTGCATTTGAACTACTCCTTTGAACCATCTGAGTGAACCGCTCTGTTGAACCACTTGGTTGAACCAAACGTTGAACCAAGCCGATGAATCAAGATTTGAACCAAAATGGTTCAAGCTGATGGTTCAAGCTAATGGTTCAATTGAATAAACCAAGCCTTTGAATCAAGTGGATGAACTAAGTCATTGAACCATTTGTTTGAACCAATTGTTGAACCAAGTTTTGGTTCAACGGTTCAAACGAAGCCTTTGAACCATGTGTTTGAACCCACCTTTGAACCAAAAGATGTTGAACCAACCGTTTAACCAAGCTTTGGTTCAATGGTTCAAACAAAGCCTTGAACCGATTGACAAACCATTTGATTAAACTAAAGGATGAACCAAAATGTTGAAACAAAGCGGACAAACCACCTAAGTGAAATAAAGCATTGAACCGCTTGGTTGAACTAAGCCATTGAACCATTCCTTTGATTGAACCCGTCGTTGAACCAAAAACGTTGAACTAATTGGACCTTAAACTCTTTAAACCTTTGAACCAAAGTGGTTCAATGGTTCAATGGTTCAAGCCTCTTTTACTTGAATGCTTGCTGATAGACATTTTTGATTGAACCAAGGCACTGAAACAATCCTGAAAATGACCAAGTGTTAGAAACTGATTCTTTTGGTTGAACCTGCCTGTAGAAGCCTTTGAACCTGTAGAAATGAACCTGCCTATAGAGTCTATAGAAATCAAGTCTGTAGGAATCAACCTATAAATCTCATTAAACTTGGCCTATAGAGTCTGTAGATTTTCTCTTCCTGCTGAGTCCATAGATTTCTCTTCCTGCAGAGTCTGTAGATTTTTGAGAAGCTTGAAAAATGAAAATTTTGAATGCCCAGGATAAATTTTAAAAAGGGAAGAGACAATTTTGGTATGTAGGACCAAAATAGTTCAAATGTTGTCCCAAATATGAGTTATTTTTGGGGGACAACAGTACTCATAACTTTATTGACCCTCAAATCACCAAATTAGCTATTTTTTTGTCCATCCTTGCTCTAACTTTGAATTCATGATTGCCATTTGGGGCACATTACCTTACAAAGGGAAGTGTTATAATATGTATATCTCTATTAGAGATTATAACTTGTGCTCTGACATATTTGACTTACCCTTAGGTGGATGTGATCTTGTTTTGGGAGCCCAATGGTTATGTACACTTGGACCCATCTTATGGGATTTTGTTGAAATTTGGATGCAATTTTTAGAAAATGGGAAAAAACACACATTAAAAGGTTTACACCCAGGGTCTCTCATCATCATAAGTTCACATCACACAAAAAATATTCTTAAGAAGAATTCACATGGTGTCATTGCCCAACTCCATTCTATTCAAATACAATCATCAACAGTCTCCACCACTCCTTCTGATCTACAAACTATTCTACATAGGTATGCATGTGTCTTTACTGAATTAGTTGGATTTCTACCTTCATAGCCAGAGGACCACCATATTTAGCTCCTTCTTGGAAGTGTTTCTCCCAACATCAAGCCTTACCACTACCTATTTTAGTAAAATACTAAGATCGAGATGTTCATTCAAGACTTACTAAAGCAAGGCATTATTCACCCTAGTACCAACCCATATTCTTCCCCAGTTCTCCTTGTCTAAAAAAACATGGGTCATGGTGCCTCTACATTGACTTCTGCACACTTAATCACATCAAAATCAAGGATAAGATCCCAATCGCTATTATTGATGAGATTTTTTATGAGTTTCATGGCACTCATTTTTTCTCCAAGTTGGATCTCCACTCTGGATATCACTAGATTTGACTTCTTGAGGATGATATCCCTAAGATAGATTTTCACATGCATGATGGTCACTATAAGTTTTTGGTCATACCCTTTGGCCTCACTAATGCTCCTTCAACATTATAGGCATTGATGAATCAAATATTCTAACACTATCTATGGAAATTAATTATATTCTTCTTCAATGATATCCTCATCTATAGTAAATAATGGTCTAAACATCTCCACCATTTGGATCTCACACTACAACTTCTCTTTGATCATCATCTCTATGCAAATATTCCAAATGTGCTTCTAGCTAGGATGAAGTGGAGTATCTCAGGCATATTATTTCAGCCTAAGGGGTTTAGGTGAATCCCAAAAAATAGTTGTCATGACAAATTAGCCTCATCCTTAGACACTCAAGAGCCTCCATGGTTTTTTGGGGCTAACTAGATACTATCACAAGTTTTTTAGGGACTATGAGAAGATTGTATATTCATTGACAGCTATGTTGAAAAAAGATGCTTTTACATGGACACAAGCTTCTAAGTATGCATTTGAATAATTAAAATAAGCTATGTGTACTATACCTATTATAGCTATGCTAGATTTTACCAAGACCTTCATGATCGAGAGTGATGCATGTGAAAATGGACTTGGTATTGTTCTCCTCCAAAAAGGACACCCCATTGTGTTTACCAATAAAGCCATTTTTGTCAATAATTTAGTACTCTCTACTTATGAAAAGGAAATGATGGCCATTTTGCTTACAGTACATAAATGGTGGCCATACCTATTAGGGAATCATTTTTGCAACAAATTTGATCACCGGAGTCTAAAATATTCCATGGAATAATGGGTCTCTTCCCCATCACATTAGAAATGGGTTAGCAAACTCATGGGTTATGAATATAAGATCACTTATAAGAAGGTTAAGGACAATATTGTGGCTGATGCTCTATATTGAACATTTATATACCAAGCTTCCCTTTCAGCTATTTCCATGCCTATTCTAAATTGGTTGGATGTTATACAATAGGGGTATGACAATGACTCCTCATTATCTCAAATCATTCAATAGTTTTCCACTAATCCCTCTATTATATCATATTATTCTTTGGATGGTGTTTTTTTATGATATAAGGGTCATTTGGTGTTTCCCTAGAGCATAAATCTTTAGCAGGCTATAATCTATGAATTTTATGCTTCTCCATCTATAGGGAACTCTGGGTTTCTCAAAACTTATGAACAGACACAACACAACTTATTATATAAGGTAATGAAAAAGGAAATTCAACAGATGGTGGTTGAATGTGATACCTACCAATGCAATAATGGTGAAACAACACTCATCTTGGGTTGGTTGAACCCTTGCCCATCCCTAACAAGATTTGTATAGATAGTGATCTAGGTTATGGTTGATCACCTCTCCAAATATAGTAATTTTTATGCCCTCATCCATACCTATACCACCTCCACAATCACACAAATTTTCTTGGACCAGATTTTCCATCTTCATGGCATTCCTTCTTCCATTGTCTCAAATCATGTTGTAACATTCACCAACCATTTTTGGATAGAAATATTTTGATGCACTGGCACCTAATTGAAGATGAGTTTTAGGTATCATCCACAGATGAATGGCCACATTGAAAGTATCAACAAATGCTTGGAAAATTTCCTTCATTGCTTCATCTCAAAACAACATTAGTGGACAAAGTAGCTCTCTCTCATCAAATGGTGGTACAATACCTCCTACCACACTTTAACTAAAATGACTCCATATGAAGTAGTCTATGGTCAAGAACCACTAGTACTCCTTTCATATACCCCCAGTAGTTTGCTGGTTCAAGTGGTCAACACGCTTCTCCAAACCCAAGATCAGATCCTTAGCACCTTGCAAGATAATATTCATATGGCATAAAATAGAATGAAATAATAGGTTGATCAGCATAGTTTTGAGCGCACTTTCCAAGTAGGTGATATGGTTTTTCTTCACCTAAAACCATATAAGCAATCCTCCCTAAGACTAAAAGGGCATCATAAGCTAGATCCTAAGTTCTATGGGCCATATAAGGTTCTCCAAAATATTGGGTTCATTGATTATAATTTGGAGCTCCCACCTTCTTCTCGAGTTCACCTAGTATTTCATGTCTCTTATATGAAGATAGTTCTTGGCATAAACATTAGAGTGTAGACTATTTTACCAAAAAATGATAATGAAGGATCCATCCTTATTGAGAAGGAACTAATCCTGGATAGGCACACACACCAACTTTGCTCCTACTCCATCATAAAGGTATTAATTTAATAGCATAGAATGCAACAAAAGGATGCAACATGGGAACCACTACTATAGATTCAGCACCAATTCCCACATTTGAAGCTTTGAGGACAAATATTTTTCTAAGAGGGAGGGGATGTTAGGAACCCATGCTACCTCTTCTCTTTAATTTTTTACTATATCAGCTGCTATGGATGCATATGCTTTATAAGTCATCCTGTGAGCACTTTATTTTATCTCACATTCATGGGAAGTAGTAGTTGCTTAAATTAGACTTAGTATATAAGTAAGTGTTGATGCCAATGAAGGCATCCAAGAATTATATTAAATTAATTTTGATCAAAGGAGGTTTCCCCCTTGAAGCGGCTAATGATTTTGCAATTTAGATATTGTAATTTAGTTCTGCTTATTTGAATTAATATATTGCTGATTTTCATAGTTAATTTCATGTATTTAAAATTATATACTAACTTGTTCAAGAAGGATCCTCTCACATACTTAGCTACACTATTTTTACAAGTAAATTATAGGTAAAATGTAGATAAATATGACTTTACTTGGGGTTGATGAGTTATACACTGGCACCACACCTACTCTTAGACTTAGAACCATCAAATTTTAGTATCCACAAATGATTTTTAGCTATGTGTGTAAGATTATGATGAGTAGTTGCTACTATAATATTGATTTATTCATTTATTTTCCCAACATTTAATGGGCACACACTATGTTTCTTAGCTAATATAGACTTTTTTCACTAAGTCTTAAGTGGTAGAAGTGAGTATAAGGTTATCGAAAATAGTTTTTATCTCATCATGAGAGCTCACAAACTCCTTATCTTCATTTGGGAAAATATTATTAAGATTGTTGATTTATAACTCAACCATTCTCAATGTTGATAAGAGCTATTGAAAACCTTGGTTTATACTTAGATTATCTCTTTACACATCCTCATATAGCATGAAAACACTAGGTAATGAATTTATCTCATGAGCACATAGGAAATCATTCTCATCTAGATCTTCTATCTCATCTAATTCTAAAGTTTCTTGTATGGATAACATGTTAATAAAGAACTTCTTATAAGTCTCTGCTTCTTCCTCAACTATGTGGACCCCAAGCTTAGAATCTTTGAGTATGATCTCATTTTTTTTGTTATACTCCATAATCATGAGTCATTTTTGAATCATATTTAATTTTGATTTGATTGGGTATGCCTCGCCATGGGAGCCACGTGTGTGAGAAATTAGTTTTCATGTACCCATTTAGCATTCTAGACCAATCTCTACTTAGAAACATACCATAAACATTAGGTATATCCATCACTTGAATATAAATTAACTAATTTACCCTCAGATTCGAATCCAACTACATATGGAATTGATTTAACTCACCAACAACCTTGAACTTTGATTTGACTAGCTAAAAAAATTTCCTATTTGACTTTGTATGTGTCAAAACCCAACTATTGGTAGACTTCATAAGGCATCATGTTGTTATAAGCACGTGAATCCACCAAATAGTTATGATTATTTTTATTTAAAATATGGATTATTAGGAGGAAAGGAGTTTTAATTATATATTTGTAAATTTTAATGTGAGCATCAACTGTCTTATTGGCTTCTTTCCCTTTAAGAGAAGATAATTATTTTAGCAACACACCCTTTTGGTTAGAAATCTAAATCAATTAAAACATTGTGATATTGGCTTAGTTTTGTTCTATCATTTGTAATATTATACCCATGTTTTCATAGTTATACTACTTTTTTAGTTGGTGGGGAAGTAGAGTTATTACTAGGTTGATAAGACATTAGGGATCCTTTATCTGGAAATGGGTTGTTACTTGAGTTCTCATTGGGTAGAACTTGAGTGTTGTTTAGAGGGGTAGAAGTAGTCAATAGAATTTGAAATTTACTCCTCAAATAGTAGTTATTTCCATTTTAAAATTATTTAAACACATTGACCTCATTTAATTTGTCTTCAAGATCAATGTCACTCTCAAATAGAAACTCATAAGTCTCCATACTAGATATGTACTAGGGTTTCCTCTACCTTGATTAGAGTTATTATCAGGTGTAGGAACTAGTTTTAGTTTATCCATATCATTATAAAATATATTTGAGGCACAAATAAACTTAACACAATCAATCTCAACATGGTCAATTGTATTATATATCCTACACCAGGTGGGTAATGTTAAATTAGCCAAGTTCATTGCATAGGAAGAATTATTGTTATTACTCTAATTGTTATTATCAAGTGAGCTAAGCATACCTATGTTGTTTGGTCTTATATTTCATTGCCTATTGGTTATCTGGAATTTGAAATATGTATTGGGTGGTGGGTTATTTTCATTTTGTTTGGTTTTTTGTGTCACTTGTATACATAAATTGATCATATCATTTGTCAACCTATAGACCATTTGTTGTAAATTGGCCACCTCAGAGTTCAAACTAGTATTTTATGGATTTCTAGATAATATACATAGGGGGTGCCACCATAGATAGATATATATCTCTATGCCCCATATCCCTATCTATAGTGGATAGATTATTCTATTCTCATATAGGGTGTAGGGGGCCAACGCCTCTCTATATCTTTCATGTATTTCTCCTATCTATATGGTAATAGCCTCCACTATAGATTATACAACCAAATAATGGATAGAGGTGGGAAATCCTACTTGTGGTAAAGTGTTGGTCATCGGTGCCAATTTTTTTTATAAATGTAGGAATAATATGGTGTGTTTGGTTATGAGCATTTTTGATAGGCATATGCTTTCTTTAAAATGATGGTACAACCTATTGGTTACTAGTGAAGGCAACATAACCACTAGTGATAGGCTTGGTGGTAATGTTGTTATATATGATTGGAACAAGTTTTTTATTGTTTTCATGTGTAAAAACATGATTGGGAGGAATATAAGGCTGAAATTTAGGCATAAAATTCATAGGTATTGGATTTTAGACTAGATTTGGGCTCACATACAGGGCTCTCAAGATTGAGTTAAATAACAAAGTGTTATGTTGAAAAGCATGATTGATCATTACAATCTAATTGGAAGCACTTGGTTATCCCAATGAAGGTAGAGGACCAAATCCATAGTCTTGTCGCACCATCTATTACTCAATGTTGATAGCCTCATTATAAGATAAAGACAAATATAAGAGGGCTATCCAGGTTCTTCTAAGGAACATGGAAGTCATTGAGTCTAGATCCCTTAAGCATGAATATATGGTAGTCACATTAATTTAATTATATGATTCTTTTATCCTTTGATAAAGATTATGGAAGTGTGAATTGCAGACACTCATAGGCTCATTTAGCTCCCTATGGGTAATAGTAAAGTGGTGATATAGGACATTCAGATCAATGGGTAGTATGAAGTGATTAATAAACATGGTTTCAAAATAATTCCAATAAGTTATGTATCTATTTGTCAATACAAAATACTAGGAGTAAACAACTTCTCCTAAGGATTAAGAGAATAGGTGGCAAGGTACATCTTCATGTTGAATTTATGTTTAGATCAAGGCATCTTTGAATTATTGAATATGCTCTTCAACACTTTGAATCCTATTAGGTGTATAGTTTAGGGAAAATTTGTTGGGATTCTTTGGTAAGTCATGGGAAATCCATAGAACATTCACAAGGCATCTACCTCCACCAAGCCAAGCATGATTAGCCACCATTGATGGGTTTTGAGGGGCAGAAAATGGGTTGATAAATGGAGTTACAATCATAGGTGAGTTACAAGTTGAGTGAATTTATCATGTTTTTTGTTTCCATTTACTTACCCTCAAATTTCTATATTCAGTGAGTTATAACAAGTCAAAATTATCCCCTATGGACTTTGATCTTGTGGGTATTTGATTGATTTCTAGTTTATCTCTTAGAATACCCAAGTGTGGGAAATGCTCCTACATGTTCGAGTTTGGAATTTTCTACCAAAATTTTAGTTTTAGGTTTAGGCATAGGTGATTACCCTCCTTATAGCACTAGTTATGTTTGTGATCATTTTGACACAAAAACAAACAAACAAGGTTTGTTAAACTCTATCTATCTTAAAATGAGACTCATGAGAATATCCCTAAGGTTTATATCTACTTTATCTAGGTGCACCAATATTCACATAGTACCTCATCATAACCATTCCATTTCAAGGGACCTTTACTGGTATACATACTCTAAACTTCAAGCTTTTTTTTAATGGGTCTGGGTACTTAATAAATGTAAAAATAAATGCAAATTTATTGCTTTGTTTAATGAAGTTTTGTGTAGGTGTTGAAAATAGATAAACAAGCATTCATTTGAGTGTTTCCCAATTACAAATCAAAATTTTTAGGGTTTTGTTCCATGTGTTTATGACTAATTTTTAATGTGTTCATTCCATTGATTTTAACATTCAATGTTGTATTTTCATAATGGAAATAAATCTTGCAATCAAGATATACATAAACAATAGATTGCATTTAACCCCTATATTCTAACAATTGATTAAAAATAATAAAATAAAAAGGGGAGATAAAGAAGATAAAATCCTAAAATGATGAATAATTTTTTTTTATTTCATGATTATATGATATCCAAATACTATCCTCTAATCCAATTATCTTTTGCACAATCAAATGTAGATCTAGTGCAAGCTTCTAGGAAGATCGGACAAGGAAATAAACAACCACAAAACACCATTTACATGTGTAGAATGAAGAAAATAATCCCAATTCATCAATTAATCAATATTCATCATTTTGACAATCAAGTGGTGACTCCAATATAATCATTCCCTCAATATTTCTATAGCATGATAGTAGAGGAGTTAAGGGAGAAAAAATAAAAGAAAATTACAAAAAATAAAAAGGGGATAGCTCCAAATCTCTTGTAGAATAAGAAAACCCAACCCTTTAAGTGTCAAAATGAGACAATATATAGCAATGGGTCTTCCAAAGGGATTATTTTCCCTCAAAAATGTTCCAACCACCTCCATTAATGTTCTAGATACCTCCATCTCTTCCCATTCTTATCACTTTCACTATTCTTCTTGTAAAATAGATCAAAATGAAGTCAAAAATGTTAATTAACAAGTTTGAAGAGTGTAATAGCATAAAAAATGAATAAGTTATAAACAAGGAGGAATTAGGCAAAACTAAGACCACTATTGCATTCGAGATAGAACCATCTTTTTGAAAACATGAATGGTTCAAAATTTTGACACCATATGCTCAAGTTAGAACAAAAAAATGGAGGGCATGTCCAAAATAGCCCTTAGTAGACTTATATTAGATTCTTGAGGGGTCTATTTTATGTTTTTAAGCTATTTTTAAAAAATTTAAATCCCCTAGTTCTAATTGGTCTTTGAAATCTCGAATATAACTAGGGGCACTCTGAATTCTCATACTAGACCTAATCAGGGCTATAATTCTTGAATAGAACTAAAAATTTAGGTGGGATGTCAAGATTTTGAATCAAAGGGGAGGAAAAGATCTACTTGGGTCTTAGACCCCTGACTAACATTGTGATTGGCTTAAAGTCACTACCGTGCCCTAGTTAGGGTTTGAAACACCAAATACCACTATTTAAACCTAACACAAAAAGCCTAGACCTAATCAAGATACTTTTATCAGACAACACTAAAAACTTTCCCTTAAATCATTGACAACCTAATCAAGTATTTTTCCCTAATTATAACTAATACTATCAAACCCCCACCCTCAAAACAAAAATTAGACCTATTCAGGCTTTAAAGCTTGACTACAACTATGGAGATTCCCATTTGATTGTCAATACCTATTTAGAGTAAAAAATTTAACTATAAAAGAACCATTAGATGACCCTTATGCATAACTAATTAGGATTTATAGTATTATTAACACACAAATTCAAAATGACTCCCCTCTTAGGCCTAATTGGGTTTGGGGACCTGATTAAGTCTAAGGAGTTAAAAAAATTCAAACATAAACATATTTGCATAGAAAAGTCTGATTAGAACTATAAGAGGGAAATGAAGACCTAGAAGACCTAATTAGGGGTTTAAATCCCAAATAGGTATATGGACTTAAACAAATTTATATGACATTTAGCCAGACCTAACTAGGAGAAATGACAAGTTTTGCCCAGAGATTAGCAATATTTTACAAGTACACTATGAGGGTTGAGAAGTCAATTTGGGGAGAGTGAAAAACACAAAAATTATTTTCATGATATTGGTGGATAATATGGATCATGTTAAAGAGGATAAAATGGAATAAAAACTAAAATCACCCCTATAAGAAATAAAGAGACCTGAATAAGTTATAGAAAAATTGGTCCAGAGACCCTACAAGTGGGATAAGTGTCTCGAATATGAGTTTCCACTCAAAGAGTAAAATATGAAACTCATCCACATAAGCATGGTTAATAGGATAGGATATGTCTTATTTTATAAATAGGAATGCAAATTAAAGTGACCCCCTAGAGTAGCTATAGGGAACTAAGAGAGCAGGCAGGCAAGAATGTTATGCAAGTAGCAGTACAAAAAAACTTTGCTTTGGAGCCAAGTGTGATATATGAAACTTTACCATTTAGGATTGGTCATAATAATGGGATGTATTTATAGATATTTAAGGTAATGTAAATTTAAATGACCTCCTATATAAGGCTAATATATCTCAAAGAGCCAAGCTTCAAATGCAAATTAAGAGGTTAAAATTCCACTTTCATGTTAAGTGTAAAATATAATGTTGACTCACATAGATGTGATATTTCCAATGGTGATGGTTTTGGATCCCATATCACCATGTAAACATATACTTACCACCAATGAAACTATTGGGTGATGATACCAATGATTTGTGAGAAAAACTAAGAGTAGAGTATAAGGCAAAATAAGAGGTTCCCTGATTCTTAGAAGAATTAGGGCATGTTGTGCAAGTAAAAAAAAGTCTTAGGTTTCCATTTTATATATATAAATAATTCATTATTACATACCCAATAATATAAGTATACATAATATCTATTTGATTTACCTTATTTTAATCTTAGTCTATTGAGAGAAAGAGGATAGTTTTAGGTCATCCTCACCTATTCATATAGTGAATATTGATAAATTTTATTTGTGCAAAAAATAAATGGACACAGCCAGACTTAACTAATGAAGTTATATCCATGTGTCCCCCTATGGAAATTATTCAAAAATTTAGATATTTTTGGAAATGCGTTGAATATTTCCCATGTTTTACACTCTATAAACCTAACCTATAGAGACCATGGTTTTGGTACCCATGGTACTGTAATATCATTTTAATAGTTGCCTATTGATGTGCCTATATATACTCACACATATATTATGGGAAAGTATAACTTGAAAATTCATTATTGTGTTTTAAATTATTGAGTTAATATAATAAAAGAGTTATTATGTTGGGGTTTTAACCTGAAAGGGTTTTCCCAAGTGAAATATTATGTATATTTCATTTCTCTTATTTTGTTAGCTTAAAATTTGTATTATTATTGATTATCTCATTTTAGTTTATTGTATATATTTTATTTCCAAGGAGGTTGTGATAATATGACCTTGGTATGTGTATGAGTAGGTACTTGGAATTTAGGCTCACTTATTAAACATCATTTAACTAGCTTCTTTGGTAGCTCTTTAGATAACACTACACATTGAACTTGTGTAAGAGGTTCATAGGAAGTTCCTTGGATGTTAATCACTTTATTATCATGGATTTTTTTAATAACTACTATAGTGTTGATATAATTTATTTATTATGATTAACTCAAAGTCATATGATCTATCGTCAATTTCTATGACAATCCCCACATATATATATATATATATATATATATATATATATATATATATATATATATATATATATATATATATATATATATGGCACCCCTACCACTCTCTGAGTATCCAATAATATTTAAAATTAATCTAATTTGGTTTTAGGACTTGTGTTGGTAGGTAAGGTTATTCCATCAAGTGGTGTATTTTATATACCATCACATCCTTTAATGAGTGTAGGTGTATGGACTAATATTTGAGTATATCCATGAATAGTGACAAATTACATTGTGCATGTGCTAATACTTGAACAATTATCAACCATATTCCCATTTTGTAACCTCAAGTGTGTATCTATGAAAGTTAGAGTGTATATTTGACCATTATTATAATCATACTTTGTAATTTCATGATCATCTAATATAATAGGAGGAGTGTCCTTATGTATGGCATTAACCAAACCAATGAGTCCATCAATGGGATGAGCCTCATATGTTTGTGATAGTTTATTTTGAGCTATTCTCTAAACATCATCTTATTTTTTGGATTGATTAGTGTGATTTGTAAGAGGATTTGTTAAAAAATTAATGTGATGATTTATTTGTGCCACTAATTCATTCATAATATCATTGTGACCTTTAATTTAGGTTTGATTATTTTTAATAAGGTCTTATATATTATTCTTCTAATTAATGCATATATTTTTATGATGGCCAAAGATTATATGGTAATCACAATATGCATTAGCATCATGATTCTTACGAAGGGGCCTTGATGATTTTATCTCTCACTGAGCTACTAAAGAGATCAATTCATGGATCCAACTTAACTAACTCAACTTGAACTTGAATTTAATGCATAACATTAGATAACACAATAAGCCTATTATATGAATAAAAATAATCATCCCAAATATCCTAAGTGGAATTAACATCATTTTTATTCATACACAATTGAAAATTATCTTTAACATAAAATATATTCTAGAATTGTGTAAATTTTCCAATAATCATGGCTAAGTCATAAAAACATCATCTTCCAAGTAAACATATCTAGACAAAATGGTTGGAAGAGGGTGTGAATCCACTACCAAGAAAATGAGGAAGGATTGAAAAACTATAAAATATGTTTTAGATATTTTAGGTGGTTTCACATAGAGAAAATAACATGAGTCATGTCAAGATTCACTATGTGTGTACCAAATGGGAGACCTTGGTGAAGAATACCACACAAAAAATTGTTTTTTTGGCTCAATGATATCCATACATGATCAAACTTTTTTTCTCCACAATTTTTTTGTGGAATTAACTTTCCATTTGGATATGAGTGTTCCAATTTGAAGAGACTAAGAAGAAGAGGAGTTATAAAACTAATAGAGGTTTATACTAGTGTAATGGGTTCTAAATAATACACTTATATTCAATCCACCATTTGGATGGAGTGTTCACACTAATATTATGGAGATAGATATCAAATATGGGATTTTAAATTTTAGAGATATACTCTTGATCACTAGTTTATCGCTGAAATTGGATGTGTATATACCAAGGCACCCAACATCTAGTTTGTATACAAAATAGGCTAGACATGAATATAATACCCTTTTTATAGAGCCTAATACTTTTAAATCAAGTAAAAAGAGCACATGAAAAGTAATAACTAGTGACCATCATATAGAATAGGAATTGAGATATATCTCAAATCTAAACCATCTCCATCCCAAACTAAATGTTTTTTAAGAATCCTATAGGATTTATAGATACTCTTAGCCAAAAAAATCCCATAATGGTGATAGGATCTCAATGAGAAATGGAGTTTGAAGATTCAATCCTCTCTAGGTTACTTTTACCATAGGGATACCCTAAGTGATACAATTCCTAAGGAGAATTTTGCAACTCTCATTATAAATCACTACATAAATGATCGATTTATCACATAAGACATGGACTTGGATGAAAATATATAAAATACCAATCCTCTTATAGATCCTAGTTTATAATAGATATCTTGAGAAGCTCAGTTAAACCCATGATTTCCTTTAGAGTTATCCCACATAACTCACTAAAACCAATTTCCATCTCAGCATAGGTAGCATTAGATGGAACCCAAAAAGAAGAATACTAGACATGAGTGGAAACCAACACCTTGGATAAATTTTTGTATTTTATTACAATTGATTTTAGTTTGGAGATTCAATACCCACTTTTACTTGTAACCCTTTTATAACATATATCCACAAATAAGAGGGTGTATCTTGAAATAAAAGGGGATGGCCAAAAAATTAAATTATTACCCAAGATGTATCTAATTACATTTGTACTAAAGTAACCAATCATGTTAGTGGGAAAAGGACTACCTGTATCATTAGTTTTTCCTCCACTTAATGGAATATCCAAAATCTAAACAAAACACCTCTAAACATGCCATAACATTGGATATGGATTTATCCTCTTTAACTAATGTAATAAATTAATCATCAACAAATTTACCATTAACCATTTGAGTATAATTTTGGGGAAGATATATACCCTTGATGTGAACTCTAAAGTAATAGTTAGCCTACAAGTATTTGAAGCCTTCCACAACTGACATATAGATGGGGAAATTAGAGGATAACCTTAATGAATAGAATATATGAGACCAAATTGGTTAGATTAAACCCAAAGAATAGTAATGTAGGCACTTGCATCCTATAAAAAAAAATTAACTATACTAATAAACCTAGGGCTAAACCTTAAGGATTGAAGCATAGCCAAAATTAAAATTCGTTCAATTTTATCATAAGTTTTCTCAAAATTAAGTTTCATATGAAATTTTTTTATTGAAACCATCAGGCCCATTCCACTCCTTCCCACATGGCAATAATGTTTTTCAAATATATATTTGTTGTGAATAAACCTAGTCTATTTATAGAGAAAAATTAAAGCAAGAATATATCTAACCCTAAGAGAAAATATTAAGGAAAAATATTATAGGACAAATTAAGAAGAGTAATATGTATCCAACTAGTTATGAGATTCAAATCCTAGGTTTGGGAATGAAATTTATATTATATTTATTAATGATTTTTCTAAGGGAATCGATGAATGGTTTCAAGATAAACCTTATAAAAATTTAAACCCATTTTATCTTATATAGCATCATATAATTCATATTTAAAGAAATAAATACTTAGGACCTTATCAATAACCATTTGTAGAATTGCCTCATAAAGATCCTTAATAAAAATAAGTTGATCACATCACCTTTTATCACTATGTAAATTATAGGGAATCAATTAGATGCATTTTTTGAGACCCAATATCCCATTTAGGAGAGGATATATGAGCATTAAAAAGAACCTGATAATGATCCATAAAGGCTTGTAATATATCAATAAGATGTGTAAGCTAAAATCTAGGTTCTCGAATAGCTTTCATATAATCACTTTCTTACTTAGAACAGAGGAGAGAAAAAAATTCCTTCAAATATATATCTTTGAATTTTAACCAATGATTACAAGCATGGATGTAATATCCCCAAGCTTTGATAATGCTCCTCCACTTTGATTTAGTGCTACCAGAAGGCTACCCAATTTTGAATATCTTCATTGAAGGGTGAAATTTCTAGCTCATATAAAACTTGATTGAGTTCAAAATGTGAGGCCACATTCACTTTTAAATGAAAATTATTATCTTTACAACCATAGATAAAGATAAATTACATAGTCTAAATGATGGCATTTTTACAACACTCAATCCTACAATAAGCTCTAAAGACTGAGGAGAAAGTTTCCAAGTTATGATACTCATATTTTGGGTATAGGAGTGATCTAGGTGTATGATATTAATATATAATGATATTTATAAATATTAATTTGAGTAAAATACCATTTAATTTAAATTTTATGGGAAGATAGTTTGAAATAAATGCATCAATAATGACTACCATGGGGTGGTCAAAATTATTAATAAGAGATAAAATGATTTGTTTTAAAATGAGAGCATGATCTGATAATTTTTCTATTATGTCAAAGTTTTGGAATAAGTTAGACCATGTGAACTAATGTGAGTGGTATGAATGTATAAGTAATTATTGGGATTTAATAAACTAAGTTTATTACACATGTGAAATAATGCCTTTCTTTTTTCAATGCACCATCTCATGGGGAGTAACCCCTCATTATCTTCTAGGGATTCAATCATGTTAAATTTTTCACATAGGATAAAATTAGAATCCAATGATAAGTTATAAATCCAATGCCAAAACATCACCCTTTCAATGACATCATTAGAGACATACTACGAGAGTGGCCATTAGATTAGGAGTGTCCACATAATAAGATGAGTGCAGTTTGATCCACAAGAGATGATATTGGGAAAATAGATGGGTAAATTAATGTTACCATACCCACATATCCATTATCATGATAATACATATGACAAACAAATCTTAGACAAATTTTTCTAATGGCAAATGGGAGATAATATATATAAACCTTAACTTATTACATATAGATAATTTTCCTATTAAAAATAGACTAACAAATATTCCTTATAATTTATTTTTTGGTCATGTCAATAAGTATTCACACATTCCATGAGTAAATTATCATTGACTAACATAAATTTTCATAGTGGTTTCATTATCCACCTCAAGAAACATTATTTGTTAACTAGGACTGATGGTTACCTTTCATGAAATCACTCAAGTGAAAGGCATGCCACTTTTCTAGAACATAATATCCACCTCCATGTGGTGGATATAGACTACACTCTCTATGGTAAATTTAATTGTGATCAAACACTACAATTATTTCTAATTAATCTAGTTAGTTAGCCTCATGATGGGGATATAATAATTGAGAAACTATTTATTGGCTTTGGAAGCCAAAAAAAAATTGTTGTCTATGGGGTGCAAATAATAGGTGAATTTTCCACCTACCGGATGGTGAGGGATGATTAATTTTTGGTTTTCATATAACCATAGTTGGGTTTTCACATATTATCATTCAAAGACATTTATGTATTCTAGTTGTAATATATTTTATAATACCCTTCTTGTTAATAATAGTCTAATCATTTAAAGACATTTATGTATTTTTATTCACCTAAAAAGAGGTTTTAAGTGGTGACATTAGCCTAGATTTGATCATCAATGGGCAATAAAAAAATTTCATGGTCTAGTGTCAAAAATAAGTATTGGACAAGTCAATATAAAACACCGTCTATGACAAATTATTATAACCAATTTGGATGGAAATGGTTTCATTTACATCATTTTAGAGATCCACTTCCACACATGCATTTTTGAGGTCAATATGTGTTTTAAAAGAACTTCATAAAACACTATGAAACTCATTATATGTTTAATCAGTAGGTGCAAAAATTCCATAAGGGCAAGGGGAGGTCAATAAATGCTATCCAAACTAGAGTTTTCAACTTATCATGCTCTAAGACTAAAAAGTATCAATTCTAATGAGACAAAATAGACAACATGTTATGGATAAAATAAGGGCCATGGAAAACAATGGATCAAAAGTGATATAAATTTATAAACTTAAACAAACAAATTACCTTGGTCATATTTTGGATTCCCTATTAAATTTTAACACAATGAGGTGATATCCAAGTGTTGTGGACACAATATTTCAAAGTACTTTTAGTGGGGACCTGACCAACAAAAAATGCAATAAGAGTAAATTATTCACAATAGTTACAAGATTCATTAAACTCTATGAATTCCAAAATAACATCAATGAGCCTTTCAGGGGTAAGAGCATTACCTCTTGAAATACCTTTAGAATAATTTTTTGTGCTCATTTCAATTCCATTATTTTCCATAGCTCCATCATAAATACCTTTGCTAAACCTAGGGATGAGAACATTAAATAGAAGGTATATCCATGCAAAGGGTAGTTAAGGGGTATATGTAATGAAATTAAATCATGGACTATATAAAAATATAAGACTTTTTCTAATAATAATGGTGGTGTGATAAGAAATCATGCATAAAAAACTCTAGCATAGTTCATTCCCACCCATCTTCTCTATCACCAAATTTTATTATCACTATCTTACATTGGAATTTAGATCCAATATGGGTAAGGTAATTGGTATGATATTTGAGAATATTTACCTTTAATATCTTTATTTTCTAGTTTCTAACTGCATGAAAAAATTAATCGAAATATTAGTAAGAGTTAAATATCACTTTGTCTTTAATGGGTTAGAGTAAACTTTGGGTGAATATACTTTGAATATCACTATAAATTAATTAGTGAGTCATATTATAATCATGGTTTTGAATCTAAGCACATACTTACTAACATTCTCATTCGATCATTATTTAACTTTATAAGTATGTGAAAACATGACCTTCATGTTAATGTTAATTAAAATTGAGCCAAGAAACTATTAGCCAAGGTATTGAAAGAGTGGATGCATCCAAAATAAAATTTTAAAACCAATTAAGATCGTATTCATTAAAAATTATAAGGAATAGATTTGATAAAAAATTATCATTATGTAGAAAGTTAAGACATGAAGCATACAAATATTTAATGTGATGAGAGAGGATCTTCTTTACTTCTGAATAGTTCAAACCTAGAATCCAAAAATACAATAGGAAAAGGTTAGTAAAATACCTCATAATCCAAAGATTTGAGTTATATATCATGTGAAATGACCTTATGACTTCCCTTTTAAGACCCTTGAGAGATAAATTTAATTTACTATTTCATATATTTCATGGTTTATTGAAGGAGAGTAACTTCAAGGTTTAGAATATGTAGTAGTAGTATAAATATGAATGGAAACATTAATAACTTGAGAAACACTATGGATAAGAGAATAAGGTTATAAAATTTATTGATATGGTTGAATAATTTGAGTAAAACCCCAAAAAAATATTAAATCTAGATTCATAAGGAAAATACATAGTAAATTGAGTAGAATAAACACAAGGATGAATAACATTACAAAAAAATAGACACAACAATATTATCTATCATAGGAGGGGAACCTCTATAAGGTTGAGCATCAATAAAAAAATTCAAATATATGTGATTCACCTTAAAATGTATATCCTCAACTATGGGTTTTTTAGTTAGGTCTTTCTTTTTCATATATCTTAACACATATAACATGGAATATATTTCATTAGGATAATTTAGGACATGTTTTCTAAACAAGGCAAGTATTTAAAACCCATTTTTCTCTACATAACAAGTATCAATATTTTGAGAAACTATCTATGTAATAATATTGACATCTAAATAAATCCATTTACCTTTAATAACTAGCTATTGTACGTTACAAAAAGAAAACCCAAAGGTATTTTTATTTCATACTGATAATAATTTTCAAACTAGAATATGTTGAGGACTAGATATCAACCTAAGTGTTCACCCATATAAGGAGTTCCCTTTTTAAATGTCAAAAATCCTTATTATAGAAGGGTTTAGTAGGTAGAATGTTAATAAAATTTTTAGTGTATTTAATTACTCATACACTACCATATGGTTTTAATATGCATTTGTAATATATATTTATAATTCATGGGTAGACACTAATTGGTGCATACTTACCCACAAATTATTATTAAATAAGATTATTAATTAAGTAAATACTTAATTGAATTTTGTTAATAATAATTTTATTTTATTCTATTTTTAAGTACTCATCAAAACCCTAACCCTAACACAAGCCTCCTCTCTTACCCATATAATAACGTATATATCTAGTAGGTGATGAATATTATAGATAAGAGTTGTTGTTATACTAGTAGAATTAGGTCACTGTTCTTAATCAAAATAGATAGTTATGATACTTGGATGATTCCATGTTATTTAATTTTTAAGATTTCATGGACTTATTATTCATGTATTTTGGGTGTTTGTCTTATGGTATATAACATAATTCTAGACCCTATCCAAATAATTTAATAAGGTGCCATACCTATAGAAGGTTCACCTCATTCTACATGTAAGTCTAAATATCAAATTTATAGTTTTTCATTATTTTTTATGCATATTTGGCATTATCTTCAATTTTTAGAATTCATTTTATTTTTTTATGCATTTTAGGTTTGAAACCCATATTTAGTGAATTACTATAAATAACCAATATTATTCTCTCACCTCACACTTTTAATAAAAAATTCAGTGATTGTAGTGGTGTACTAAGGGTTAAAGTAGATGTATTTCATTAAATTATGTTAGGGTATTATTGTGCCCTAACACACACACACACCCCATTTTAAAACTCAAATAGGGATCCACTATTTGATTAAATATACTTATTTGAGGCCTTACGAACCTTAGAAGTCTATGAAATTGATTTTGATAGACATAAGCTTAAGGTTACTTCCAAAGTATAAATCACATCTCAAATTTATGAGAAGAAGAATCAAAGCTTGTATAATCCATATTCATGATTTACCGATTGCTTTTAATTTTCCTTTAATTCAAAAGTTTATGTACATGTCAGTTTTTTAATTTAAAGACTAACTAGGCTAATGTGTTGTGTTGTAATTTATTATGTGCATAGGTTTTATCTTGATTAGGTTATTCTATGTTTAAATGTTTTCCCAAGATACTTTTGGGCTCATCTGATCTTTTCATGTAGCATCATTTTGCTTACATAAAGCATAAGTGGTGAGCACAAGTCACCCAAGAAAACACAGTTAATTATAAAATCATTCTAAGTGAGTGGATAAGTGAGGGTCATCCAAATGTCATCATTCCACCAACCTATGGGTGACATGATCAGAGGTAATTATATAATCATTTTGGGCAAGTGGAGAAGTGATAGTCATCCATCGTCATCATCCTAATAATCTAAGGGTAATGCCAATAGAGTTCATTATATGAACATTTTTGGGAAGAAAAGAAGTGAGATCCATCTGCTTGTCATCATACCACTAACCTAGGGGTGACATCAGTAAATTTCATTGTATAATCATTTCATGTAATTAGATAAGTGAGAGTCATTCATGTGTTATCATCTCACTAACCTAGGGGTGATGCTAATAGATTTCATTATACAATCATTCCACACAAGAATAATAGTGAGAACCATCCACCTATTACCATCCCATTAACCTAGATGTGGCTTAGTTCATGATAATGATTTTTACACTCTATGCAAGTGGATCATCGAGATCCTACCACATGTCATCATCTTGTTAACTTGTGACTAGGAGAATAAAGTAGAATAGGGTAGAATTTAGTTATGAGTGGAGTAGTGATATGTAAATACATTCCCTAATCCATGTAATAAAATAACAAAGACATTAATTCAAATCCCAAAATCACAAAAGGAACATTTTTTATATTATGTTGACAAGACACATGAGAGCAAGTAAAAGAAAACACATAGAAATAAAATTTGTAGAAATTGGCATTATGAAATAAAAATTCAAATAAGAAAAGTAAATAGGGAATGGAGTGAAATATATTATTTCCATTAATTTTCATGAATTTATGACTTAGTTCATTCAATCTCAAAGTTAGTGAATCTAAATAAATATTATTTGATTTATAATACCTGATTTAATCACATTACATCCTAGCTACCAAGTGCAAACTATGAATTTTATCTCTACATTGACAAAGATATTTCAAATTATTTAAATAATAAATTTATCATTGTCTAATTTTTAATGGCCTAATCATCTCGCAATCCTCCTCTTTTTTTATACTTAATTATTAATCCAATTGTGTATACAGATACAACATTTGATTCAATCATGATTTTAAGCACTACTCAATAATTTGGGATGAGCTCAATGTTGTGGACCATATAGGGTGGAAGACCTATTTTTTATTTTCACACTATGATATAAAGATGACCTTATATAAATAAAGGCAATCAAACTACATAATCCTATAATTAAGCCATAGGTAATGCCCTACATTGACTTACTATTTGATTTATTTATAAATGGAAAAATATTTGGAAAAATACTACATTTCTAACTCAAAAACACCCTTTTATCCTACATTAATGAGAATGCATTTTAAAGGTAACATAGGATTCCTATTTCAAAGATGACCTATAGGAAAGACATGGTCAATTCATGTCTCCTTGCAAATAACATCCATATTAAATTAAAATAATGGACTAGCAACCCAGTCAACTTTGTGATTCAAGGCCATACTTATTTTATTCCCATAGTGGCCTTCTAACCAAGGGTAATAATTTTTATGGACTTATTAAATATAATATATGGATTCAAAAGCATTTATTATGTCAATGAGGTATGGGTCCAATTAATGGATATCATGCTAACTTCTAACAAAATCATTGCCCTGAGGGAGATAAGTAATTCCAATTTGATTCATTTAATCAACAACATAGGAAACTTACTAGATGGAAACTGTACATTATGTCTTATTTGGTAGATTTTGTGACTTCAATGGTGCATTCAACTTATGAGTAACCATGGAAACCATCTAAACATTATCTAAAGAACATGATTTTTGATTTTTTTAATGTCCTCCCCATTCACAAGTTTAGGAATCAAATACAAAGGTTGACATAGGCATATTATCCTATGGTTTACCAAGTTATCTATGAAAGTAACATGCCTATATTATTAGATCTAATAAATAGAAGTAATTAGATAATGGAAAATTATTGGTTCTATCTTGAGTGTAACATAATCAAGATAGAATGTACCAAGTCACACTCTCTATATTTACCATGGATTATTCCAAACAAAGTGGTTGAGAAATAAATTGATGCTCAATTGGTTGATAGTGTTGATGTTGAGTTATGAAAAGCTAAACATTTAGTTGTACACCCAAACTCTCTTATAATTTCTCAAATACAATAAAGGTATGAACACTTTTAGTCTATGGGGAAAATTATGGGACATTATGGATTGAAATGGGCACATTTAGACATTGGGATCCTAGGAAGAACATCAAAGAACATGTAAATAAATATGTAAAGAAGTTAAGAATTAACTATGGGTACCAATCTTAGTCATGATATTGTATTCATGAATGTTGAGGATGATATCAAAGTTGCCACAAGAATGCAGAGTAAACATGTCAATGATTGTATCCTAATGGATCCAATATGATCCTAAAATTACTAAAAAAGACACCAAGAGGATTGAAAGAGAACAATGGATTTCTACAACTATTCATGGGCCCCATCCTCAAATAGAAATAGATATGTAGGAAAAAGTTATCCCATTTGGGGAAGTAAATTTTGAATATAGAGTTGAGGCTACCCCAGGCTCCCCTTCAAAATTATCTATTACTTGTTCTCAACATATATCTAGCATAGAGGAATCTACAAGTTCTATTAGACTAGTAGTGTTATTATATATGTTACCTCTTCCTCCATTAACCATAGTATAAACAGTATGTCTTCCTACCTTATTTTCTCAAGTTCCTATTATTTATCCTCCTTTGTCACCACTTATTACAACAACATCACCAATGGTAGTGCCCCAACCTCCTAGGCAACCATCTTCATCTCTCATGATTTCCCCATTAGTTACTATCATTCCCACTTCACTACCACATGCTACCACTATAACCCCTTCATATCCCACTATAAATTATATATGGATATCCCCCATTACTCATAAGCTACCAATCACTTATAAGATAAATCCCAAAACCCCTCTAATGTCACCTAAAAAAGTGCAAGTAGAAGAAAAACTTACAAAAGTTCTAAGAGAAGAAAAGGATAAAATAAGGGACCGATAGAGATCAAACCCTATTAAAATATATGATAGTGAAGAAGACAACAAGATATGGACAAATGAAGAAGAATGGGAGTCTAAAATAGACACTAAAGAGATATAGTCATTTAATGAAATAATGAACAAGGATAAATAAGATGAGTGGATAACTGAAGAAGAGACTAAATCTAAAGGGGCAGAGGTATTAGTGGAATCTAAGGAATTTGATCAATGAAAAGTCATCTCAGTATCCATAGAGTTATTTTAAGACAAATAAAGAGATATGGAAGGTGATGCACAACCAAAATTGCAAGCCTCAGTTCTAGGGCTATCATTAACCACACCCCCATATTTTCCATTACAAGCTACCATGGTTACAACTATAGTAACAACTACCCTAGCTACCTCCTCCCAAAGTGTAAGTACACAAGTTCCCCATTATTTGGTTACTTATTCAATTTATTATATTATAATTGATACAACATAAACTACTCATTTTTTTCATTATTTAAGCCCAATAAGAGAGCCCCAAGTGGCCACAATGCAAATTTTATCAACTACAATCCAGTTTCTTATGATTTTGGTTTTCCCCCACAACCAAACTACTAAGAGTCCTCCTACTATGGTTATTAACACTAGGGTTTCTTACACATTAGTCACCAATTACATGGAAAATATACTTAGCACCCCAGTGACTTACTCATTCTATAGTGGAGCTAGTCCCTAGTCCTTTAGGACATCAAGGAAATTGCATTTTGAAATTCTAGTATCTACTTAAATTTTTGATACATAGGCCCCACTTCTTAGGTTATATACATATTTGGTAATGCCCATTAACCAAGCTACCCAGATAGATTCTCTTATAATTTAAGTACATAAGGTAACTAGGAAGACCAAGTATATCTTTGATACCCTAACACAAAAGAAAGTCATTAGATGGAGGAAGTTCATATCTCCTTTCCCTAAATTAGGGACATATTCCCATACAATAATTCACCCTCCAAGACAATATCCTTCTATTACTTCTAAATTCATAGAGCAAACTGAGTAGAAAGTTATATTGAATATCCCCTCATGGATTCAACAACTACAACAAGAGGAGGTAGGCATATAAGACCTAGTGATTGTTGAGAAACCAATGGTCAAGTTCTATTTTGATAGACAAATAAACACTTTGAGGAAGGTCAAGAGGAAGACTATGGTTGTAGAGGGAGAATAGGTAGAATTAGAACAAAGATAAGACATATTGTATCTGACTAAAAGGAGAAAAAAACCTCTAACCTATATTGATTTAGGTAAGATCCTTATAGTTTTGTAGATGTTACTGGGGCATAATACATCATATTTTTAAAAGCTATGACTAGTTTGTATATAGGTCACAAGATAGGATCATTATTCAATATTTAAAATAAATTATAGAAAATATACAAGGTGTGGCAAAAACATTATATGATATGATTCAATTAATAGGGTCTTCAAAGGCCACATCACAACCAAAGTGGGGGGACATTATGTAATTGTTTAATAAAGTGAATGATATAGATAGTAAGCTTTGATTCTTAATCCAGGAAACAAAAAACAATGCATATGCCCATATGAATTTAATAACCACACCAAAGGTTGTTTGGGCCTAGAATTACATGGTTGCTAAGAGGGATAGCTTGTTTGACAATCATCAAGAGATGTGAAATTTAGTGCAACAATTTACAAGTCAAGAGAGAGAGGTGATCTCCATTTTGAAGGATATGAGATTTACTAATGTGAGCACTCCTCTTGGGAAGTTAGTTCCTAAGCCCATTTTTTAGAACCTCCTTTAAGTTGTAGCTGATACATTTTAATTAGAAATTGAGGGAACCATTTATAAAACTAATGAAGAGATTTTGCAATTAGTCAATTTTTATAAAGATAGGGTTATAAGGACATAAGCACTTTAAGTGAAAGTTAGATATGCATTAACCATGCATAATAAGTTGATGGACAAGCTCCCTTAGTTGTTTAAAATGCCTTTACTTGATTTTGGAACTATTGATATTAACTTTCAAGCTAGTCATGCCTTATATTTACAAATGGGGGTAAAAAAATAATCAACTTCAACAGTAGCAGCACCATTAGAACCTCCTTAAAGCACTCAATTTCAGTCTCCAAAGTATACATTGGTAAAAACACAAACAACACCAACATATGTACCACTTAACATGTCATAACTAAATTGGTGGTAAGTCTGCCATAACTTCAGCTAGAGTATTTATAATAATAGTGCCCACTCAAGCTATAGCTCAATTTATAACTGTTGCCTAATCAACTTTAGTGAGCATGAAAGCTCAAACTCTGAATGATACCATGTCTTAGATAGATTTTTATATGAGTGTATGTTGTAATTGTAACAAAATTATATTTTTGACCTTGTTATTTTTAGAATTATTTTGGCAAATATTATTTAAAATCACATTGTAAACATGCTTGCCATGCATGAATTTTTGACACATGGTTATATAATTTGACATGTAAATTTAGACTTTGATTGAGAGATGAGGCATCCCCATCCCAATCTTATATATATTTTAAGGGAGGATAATTTTGGATATTAATATTAATAGGAAATTATGAAGATTATTCTACAATTGATCTTGATGTACAAATCTTGTTCTTCTCAAAATTTATGAGTATCTTAATAAGTTCCATCAATCTATTATTTTAGTATTTTGGTTAAACATAAGTATTATTATAATACAATTATTCATATTGTGTTATTTTTAATTTAAATACTTTTGTGTAATAATCATAATCTCCCTTTATAGATGTGTAATTTCAATCTCAAAATGTAGCAACCTTTGATTATATATGCTAAAGCTCATTGTATCCTTTTTCCCTTGGAATCTTAACAATGTTTGACTATCTATGTGATAACATTAACTTTTAGTAATCATGATTTCCTAATTATTTGTCCATCCTTTAGTGTAAGAGATAGATTTAAAAGGTCTCATCTTTTTTGATCTGAAAACATTTTTTCCTGCCCTACCTTTATTTCTTTTTTGAGTTTCTTTTGATCAAGCCCACCTTAGGTTAGATCCATCATTAATATTCTCATCTCAAGTATATGTAGACCCATGTCATAGCTGAATAATCTAAGGTAAACAACCACTCTACTCACCACTATTCCACCAACAGGTTGTTTACAAAATCAAATACCTGTAAATCTTCTTTTGCTGATCCTAAAATGTTAGAGTCTACATCATAAGGTTCCTTAGTGTGCATAAAACCCACATCAATAGGCATAATTTTTTTTTGGTAGTTTTAAAATTCATAGGAGCTATCATTCTAAGAAAATTGGTTATCAATTTTACCTTATTCATGGTGTGAGAGGTACTACCCAAATGTTCAAATCATCAAACAACACTATTTATGGATCTTATCTTCCACATACCTCATGGTATATAGGAAGTGCCTAATATTTTTATTTTTTCCAATAGGAATCCTCCTTGCCATTTGATTTTTTAGAGAATTGGAAAGTGGTTAGCCCCAAGAAGTTACTTTATACATACCTAAAAGATAGGATAATGTTGTTATGGGATGATGTAAACCTTCATAGTTAGTGTCTTTTGTGCTTTTTCATTATTTATAACTTTGGATTCATATATAAGATAGCCTATAGATTAAACACACCTTAGCCTAGTATATCTAAAAATAATTTTAATCACATTTGGTAGATATGTAATGTTATGGTATTCTTTGCTTAGCTTTAGTTACAATATTCCATGTCTATATTCAATTTTTGTATCCCTATTTTAGGTTTTATTTTTTTAAAAATTAAAGTGAAAGGTAAAATTAAAGGGCATTTTTTTTTCAAAAATGAGTTTCTCATTTTTTTTTGGATCCATGTGAGAAGGCCATAGACTAATAAAAATATGTGAATAAAAACTAGTAAAAAAAACTTTGGGTGATAGGAAAAATCCATTGTTGTTATTTTCTCATCAAGATGATCATTTTAACAAGTATTTCAATTTTTTAGAAAAAAGCACATACATTTTTTAACATACAATACTATAAGAACTTTTTTGGATTACAAAAATTCCCATGTGTTGATTTCACTATTATTTTCATCAACCCATGGACATATGAAAATATAAAATCAAAGTTTAAGTGAAATTACTAGAAAATGATAATATTATGTAGTTTTAAAATTCATAGGAGCTATCATTCTAAGAAAATTGGTTATCAATTTTACCTTATTCATGGTGTGAGAGGTACTACCCAAATGTTCAAATCATCAAACAACACTATTTATGGATCTTATCTTCCACATACCTCATGGTATATAGGAAGTGCCTAATATTTTTATTTTTTCCAATAGGAATCCTCCTTGCCATTTGATTTTTTGGAGAATTAGAAAGTGGTTAGCCCCAAGAAGTTACTTTATATATACCTAAAAGATAGGATAATGTTGTTATGGGATGATGTTAACCTTCATAGTTAGTGTCTTTTGTGCTTTTTCATTATTTATAACTTTGGATTCATATATCAGATAGCCTATAGATTAAACACACCTTAGCCTAGTATATCTAAAAATAATTTTAATCACATTTGGTAGATATGTAATGTTATGGTATTCTTTGCTTAGCTTTAGTTACAATATTCCATGTCTATATTCAATTTTTGTATCCCTATTTTAGGTTTTATTTTTAAAAAAATTAAAGTGAAAGGTAAAATTAAAGGGCATTTTTTTGTCAAAAATGAGTTTCTCATTTTTTTTGGATCCATGTGAGAAGGCCATAGACTAACAAAAATATGTGAATAAAAACTAGTAGAAAAAACTTTGGGTGATAGGAAAAATCCATTGTTGTTATTTTCTCATCGAGATGATCATTTTAACAAGTATTTCAATTTTTTAGAAAAAAGCACATACATTTTTTTACATACAATACTATAAGAACTTTTTTGGATTACAAAAAATCCCATGGGTTGATTTCACTATTATTATTTTCTTGATGAGATGGTAATTTTAATGTGTATTTTTACAAACACTTTTTTGGAAAGAAATGCATATATAAAAAAATTGGGCCATTTCCACTTTATTTTTTGTGCAAGCAATGGTGGAAAAATGACAACCCTCTCAATTTTAAACTAGTTTATCTATAAAGGATACATTAATTATGTGCTCCTTAGCAATGGCCTCTACCAAGTTAAGATGAATGAAGAACCTAAACCTTTTGATCTTATCAAATGAAAAAATTTGAAAAATAGTTTTGATATAGCCAGAGGCATCCTTGGTCAATTGATATCCCTTAAATTAAAGTTTAATTTTAAAGGTGTCATAAAACCTTATAAAGTTTAGACTACCTTGGAGTAAATTTTTTTAAATCATAGTAAGATGATGGCATTCCAATTGGAAAATGATCTCGTTACTCTTAGTCTAGATAATTATCCTTGTATTGAGGACTCCATCACTAAACTCAAGCACTTGAGGCTTATACTCATTAACACTCAAGAAATTAAGACTAGTGAAAAACTCATTATGGTTATTTTTCTAAATTGGGTCATCCTTACTCTATTTTTTTTTTCCAAACTTATACACAAAATAAGACTCTATGGGATTTACATATTTGGCACCAAATTTTGACAAGCTCTATTACAAGATTTAGAGAAAATAGGAAAACTAATTTTTATTGGGGAAACCTAACCTAAATATATTAATAAGTAGGAATCAATTGTCAATGATACTAATTAAAAATCACAACCCAACTCTGGAAAATTTAATGACCTTGCCAAGGAAAAAGAGAAATCAAAGCTTAAGCCTAAGAGCAATCAATTGGATCAATATAATCTTTCCCAAGGTTACAACAAATGAAAATGGAATTTTATTTCCCACATCAAGAAAGAGTGTTGTAATTAGTGTAAGAAACCAAGCCATGCCAAACATCAATGTTTCATTAAAATGACATAATTAGATGTAGAGATGAAAAAATCTAGTTCCCCCTCATAATGAAAGAATAACACTTTATGAAACAATAGGATCACATATGTATAAATGGGTTCTAGATTCAGTATCTTCTCAACATATGGCACATGATCCCTTTTTATTCTAAAATATTGACCAATTATGTACAACTAAATTTTTTATGGAAAAATATATTCCTCTAATTTTTTAGGGAAAGGGGATAGTTGAGATGGAGAATGGCATATTTAACAAAGTTCTCCACATTCAAAAAAATCAATGAATCTCACCTATACATATCAAATCACACATTCAAGTGAATCAAAACCATTTACACCTACATATGTTTTCATTATAAATATCAAATATCAATCTATAATTATAGCCATTGGAAAAGTTGATCATCCAACATGATTATATAAATTTTAAAAAAATGTGTTCACTCAACCTTGACAAGTCATGATAGCAAATGTTAATTAGTCAAGTAAACTTTTGAATGCATTTTTTTGTCACTTCAACCATATATCATTGTAGGACATCAATAAACATCACATGCTTATTAGTTTTCCACAAATTTCTTTCTAACATGGCATCTGTCTAGGTTGTACACTTGGAAAATAATATAAGGATCCATTTCCTAAAGGAAAATCCTTAAGATAAAGTGATAGATTATATTTGGTTCACATTTATAATATATAATTTCCAAATTTTTATATTTATAAACATAAATATGTGCTTACATTCATTTATGATTTCTCTAGTAGAACTTGGGTCTAATTTTTGACAAACAAAAGCAAAGTCTTTAAGCACTTCAAAAATTTTAAAGCCCTTATTGAAAACATATTAGAGATAAAAAAATGAACTTATAATAATAGATAATGGAGGATATTTTGTAAAAACTATGGTGATTATCTTATGTGAACATGTAGGCATTTAAATTTAGCATATTTTACCTTACACCCCTCAGCAAAATGGTGTAGTTGAGTGAAAAAACTATAAACTAAAGGAACTACCAATTGCATGGTATGTTAAAAATAATTACCTCCATGTTATTAGGTAAAGGAAATTTAATGTGAAACTTGCATCCAAAATTAGATTCCCTACTCCATAGTGTAAAATATGACTCTTGAAGAAAAATTATTTGGTGTCAAGCCAGATGTTTCTAATTTTCAAGGTTTTGGATGTAATATATGGGCACACATTCTATATGAAAAGTGAAAATAAATGTAAATTAAGGGCCATCCTTTTAATTTTCCCATATAATCTAAATATGTGAAGGAATATCATATTATTTTTCTAGGCACCACTAAAGTGATTTACAGGTACGATGTGTTATCTGATGAAAAATCCTAGGATTTCACACCAAAATATCCTACTCCTCATTTGTTACATTATATAAAATTGGACACAACTTATGAAGTATCTCATGAAGAGAAAGATAATTTAGATGACTCACATTATAATATTTACTATAGTTCATATGATACGCAATAAGGGGAATAACTAACACCTCCACTACTAGTGTAAAAAGACATTCAGAATGCACATGTAGAAACAACATAATCTCTACCAAAATGGGTTAACATAGTTTAAAATGAGGCTATTGAATTTATAGGTAATAAAATAAACCAATCAAGATTATATCACAACATTTATATGGTCTTTCACATTTGATGTAATTAGCACTGACATAGGATCTAGATACTTATCATCAAGGATCTATGCATCCTAATTGTTAGAAATACATGATAAAATAAATTATTTCTCTAAATAAGAACAAAATTTGAGACATGGTTCACCTTCTGAAAGGAATAAAAATGGAGAGGAGGTGAAAGTGGATTTACTACTCTAAGTATGTAACAAATTGGTCCATTGAAAGATGTAATGCCCAACTTGTAGAAAAAGGTTTTTTAAAAGTTAAAGGCATTGAATACCTTGAAAACTTTTCTCTAATTTCCAAGATTAGTTCCATTAGGCTATTATTCTCCTTGGATAAAACATAGGGATGCTAATTCTTTTATGTGGACTTAAAAATTTCCTTATTACATGGATATTTGGAGGAATAAATATACATGTCCCAACCTCCCAAGTCTATAAGCAGTGAGAACTCCAACTTTATGTGTAAATTTAAAAATTACTTATAGGGTTTTAAACAAGTTTTAAATATTGACACATTCTTAATCAACCCTATATTTACATGGATCCCCTCTAAACCCATAGTCTATATCAAGATAGTAGACAATAAAATCCTAGTTTTAGTCCTCTATATCAATGACTTAATCATCATAAGGAGTTATAATAGACATATTCATGATTTGAAATATTGGATAATAAATTTTTATAATATGATCAAATTAGGCTTGTTTAAAGTTTTCCTCGGTCTTCATATTTTATAGTCTAAGAAAGGATTTTTTTTAATCAATCCAAGTATACTCAGTTACTTCAACATGAAAGATTATAAGTCCAAATTGACTCCTTATCAATTTGGATTAAATCTTTATGTCAAGTGTTATTCTCCTTCAATTGATGGTAAACTCTACAATAAATTGATGGGAATAATTATGTACCTTATTCATACTCATCTTGGTCTTTCATTTGTTGTGAAGTTGATATCATGCTACTATTAAGACCCCTATGAAATCCATTAGCGATCTACAAAATTAATTCTAAGGTATATTCATAGTACTACTAACTATGGGATTGAGTATAAGTCATGAGGACAAGACTCAATTTTTTATTACACTTATATTAGTATTAAAACATTTTTCAACTACATAGATAATGATTGGGTAGGAGATCCATACAATCATAAATCAACCACATGATACACCTAACATATTGGGGTAGGTCCCATGATTTAATCTTGCAAGAATCAGAATACTATTTTTTTTTTCTATTGTGGAATCTAAATATAAAAATGTTGTCATTTCCATCCATGAGTCAATTTGGATTAAATGCTTCTTTAATTTGTATTTCCATAGACCCAACTGATGTTACTTTGGTGTGATAATCAATTTTGTATCCACATTTATTGTAACCTAATGGAGTACCAAGCACAAATCACATTGATATCCATATGCATTACATTTAATAATTGATATAGGACATGGTCATTGACCTTAAATTTTTCTGAATAAATGATCAAGTTTTTGACATCTTCACAAAAACCTCACTTGAGGTTTGGTTTTTCTAACTCATACAACATTTTAGAGTGAAGGAAGGCATCATCAAGTGGGGAAAATTCATTTTTTCCTTTGTATTTCCCTTCATCTAAGTACATTAAGATGGGGTGTTAGTATATTTAATTAATAATTCATTATTGCATGGTTTTAAGATACACTTGCAATATTTATTTGTAATTTATGGGTAGGTACTTATTGGTGCATACTTATCAACAAGCTATTATTAGATAAGATTGCTAATTAAGTAAATAATTAATTAAATTATACTAATAATAGTTTTATTTTATTTTATTTTTAACTACTCACCAAAAACATATCCCTAACCCTAGCCTCAACTCTTATTCATATACAAATATAGAGGACTAGTGGGTGAGGGATATTGTGGATGAGAGTTATTGTTATACTAGTAGAATTAGGCCAATGATATTAATCAAAATATATATTTATGATAATTGGATGAATCTATGTTATTTTATTTTTAAGCTTTCATAGATTTATTTGCATATATTTTTGGTGTTAGGGCAGGGTTTTTCCTTTAATAAATTGTTTGAAAAATTTATAAAAATATCAAACAACTAATCAATACTTGGTGTCCCAAGGATAGATCCATTATACCTATATATTATAGTGTAGATATATAAATTAATCTATGGCTTATTTAACATCAAAAGTACATGTAAAATATTTAATTAATGATTATGTAATTAATCCAAAATTAGAGAGTCATTCACATAGGATTTCAAGACATATTTTACTTGTGTTTTTGATCTACATTTTGACTCAATGTTCCTATCCCAACTATAAAACAATTATGTACCTGGAAATGGATCTTATTTTCATCATTTTTCTTAAATTACCCTAATATTTGAATCTTAAGGAAAATAAAGCCAGATTTGAAGGCCTATGGTAAATCAAGTTAATAATAGAATTATCTTGGTGTTTGTTAAGCCTCCAAGTAGAGGAAAATAGTTTATAAAAATATAATGAAAACATCAATTTGTAGCTTCAATAATAATTAATTCTCTAATGTTTATTTGATCCCTTATAACATGTTTATGAATGTCCAATGTCTTCTTTATGAGTGATTTCTAGATATTTTTTGTCTAAATGAACTATAATTCTTTTCTACTTAAGTTTATGTTTGAAATGAAATTAAATTTTATGAATATTGATGTCAAATTCTAATGGATATAACCTAAAAAGGTGGGAAAAGAGGGAAATATGTTCATTATCCCAAAGGGCCAATGCAAGGGGTCTAAATCACAAGGTGAGATAAGCATAACATAGTAGTACACAAGATAAGATAAGAGATACATAATAAGGATAAGTTTATAAATATGGAATTCAACAAGAGATACACATTTACAAATTGAAACAAAACTACCTAACATAAGCAAGTGTAATATATTAATTATAAAATAACATTAAATAATGCCATGGGGCCATTTTTAAGATTCTAAAATTTCCCCCACTTTTATGTGTTTGTGCATACATATAAAATAAAATCAAGACATATGGATACATAAGAAAAAAATCCTCAATCTCTAAAAGTAAATTTTGTGTATGTCAGAGTATAAAAAACATTATTTGTCTTTCTCCACGTGCATGGGTGAGTGCCAAATAAGAATACTAAGTTAAAATATGAAAAAAAATATATAACTCATTATGATGTTAAATAGCATGGATTTGGACATCCTATCAAATTTAGGCATCCATACATATATAAAGTCATGAAAATAATGTTGATTACAAATTTAAATACTAATTCAATAATAAAATCAAATGATTTACTGAGCACACCCCCTTAAATGGGAGAATATAAATTAATGTAAGTATATTATCTATAGGAAAAACTAAAAAAAATATGAATTACTATCATGTATATAATATAATGAGTGGGATATATCCCTTTTTTAATACTTGGTAATAATATACAAAGCTTACATCTCAAAATAAAAGAGTTAAACACACCATGTGTTATAGAAAATATTAAGTCATTGGTGTATAACATTGGCAGCAAGTATGTTATGAATATGTTTACCCATATGGTCCCATGACTAATAAATGTATGCTTAATATAAATATCCCCAATTTTGGATTAAAATGTAATAAATGTAGCATAAACTTCATCAGATATATACATATAAATCATGTGTATAATATTTTTCCACAAATGGATGCATGGTATGGATCAAAGCTATACAAGTGGTAAAGACATTATGCATAATATATATCATGTTACCAAAAAAATTAAAAAAACATGAGTAATATAAATGTGATGGAAGGCATAAAAACTATATGATAAGGCAAAAATTAACCACTTTATACACTAAAGTCATGCCAAGTATATAAAAGATACATAAAAATAATAAAGTCGTATCAAACATATAGAAGACACATAATATAACAAAGTCACATTAATCACATATAATTCCCATAAAAAACAATGGATACACATCATTCATGAGAACTTCTAAGTTAAATATATGAAAAAACATAAGGTATTCATTTCAATAAGGACCATGACATGTATTATGAAGGCATATGTGCCATATAAAAAGTATAGATTCACATATAGTGTATATTGGATACAAATATAACCATATAAATTATTAGATATCAGGTCAATAGCATAAATCACATCAAGTATTTAAAGATCCTCAAAACACATGAAAATACAATAGACACATAAGAACACATTAGGCACTTGGAAATAAATCAATAAAATAAATTATGTTAAACTATAAAGCATATAGATCAAATACATGGAAAAATATATCAAGTGAAATCATAGTAGCATAAAAATAATCAAATAAATAATAACATAAAATTTGAATAAATATATGCCCCATAATTTCCCCCAATTGAATATGGGATATGATCCTAGCCTAATTTGAATCCATAATCATAAACGTACAACCTACTAATAAACATGCATCTACCTTAATAATATTAGTAGTATCATATATAAAAAGGAAGTGAATTGATGCCTCTATCTATGTATGTATGTGTGACATAAACATGAAATAGTCATAAGGTATAAATTATTTGAATCATAGCATAAAATAAATAAATGAAAATAAATAATTCATATCATAACATTTCATAAATAGATAACTATCATGGTCTCACATTCCTTATTCACCAGGGTCTCATATTCCTCCTTGTCAAGAAGGCAAAAATGATATGGGGATTGGAGGTCTAGAAATCTAATACTAACATGGAAGGTAATTTGGAGGAAGACTAAAAATATGGCTAAATATAGTGAGGATAGACATTACACCCCAGTAATCTCCCACCTAGTTCTCCCCTAGAAATCCCCATTCCATACCAAGATAGGCAAAGGACAAAAAGGGGAAGCAAAAGGATCTATCAACCCCATCCCTAAAGGGGAGGAAAATAAAACCTAAGGGGTTGATAAAATGAAGAGGAAAGAATTTAGTAGGGAAATTGGGGACCTCTCTAAGGGTCATAGGATGGATCTATAAAAAATCTAGGATAAATTTTAAGAATTGGGTCAATGAATGGTCACTCTTATAGAGGATTGGAATGTCATGAAGGTGGAATTAAATAGGTTTAATAGGGGCTAGATTAGCCTCAAGCCAAAGGAAGGTGGCTACCATGATACAAGGGTGGAAGCCACACCAATTAGGAAGGGAAAGGAAACTAATGGGGATACTTTTGTTAGGGATAAAAATCCCTTCAAAATGAAAACAAATAAAATCAATGATAATGAGAAAATTAATAAGTATTTTTAGGACCCCAATGCCAAAAAGGCTATGATAATTATGCAAAAGGATCAGACTACAGAAGGCTTGAGCAACCACACTAGGGGAAAAACTAAACTCATACAATGCAAAGATAGGGCTGAACTAGAAATCATGGAGGACCAAGCAGGCTCAAAGGATACTTCAAAGTAGTTGGTGGTAGGTGTTTCCTTGTGTCTCATTCAGTTGTCTAGGTTGGGTTTGGGGGGTTGGTAGAGTTTTTTATGAAGTCTTTTTTAGTTGGTTGACCCATGGGGTATGTTTCACTATTTTTTTCTTTTTGGACTCACATTTTTTTATGTTAAACATTGTGGTTTCAAGATCTCTATAAAACTTATTATTTATCAAATCGAATAAAACATAGACAACTCTCATGAGCAAGGTTAACCAATAATATAGTAATAAATTCCATAAGTATTTAACTATCATTATGAGAATCAATTCTGCATATGGGGTGTTAAGGTTCCTACTAATTGAGCCATAATATATCATCCTTTGAAATTCCATCTTCCTCTCTAGTAGTTTTTAAATTTGTATTATTTTCATATCCATTTCGTTGCCTAGTGTTATAGGTTATGTTTTATGCCTTATCTGCACTATCTTTGGAATAGATTTATTGATTTGTACCCTTTATTATCTTTCTTTAAGTATCATCCTTTATTCCTTAAATGTTATGACTTATTTTTTATTTTACCTTGTTAGAAACTCTTTTTCTCTATGAATTATAATAACATGTCATCATACACAAATTTTAGACATTGATTCATACTAGAGGGGATTAATTTTATTTGATGTATCCAAAGTACAATAAATAACTAATTATAGGATCCATTATTGTGTAGTACATGAAATAACCTTTGAATTATCTTTGGACCCAATCTCATGGCTAATAAAATAAAACCAAAAGGCTTTTTGCCAATATCATCATATCCTATAATAACTATGTGTATGTTAAATCATTAGTACTTAGTCCAATAATATAGATTAAATTCCTCTTTATATATGCTCAATCTTAATCCATTATCATCAATTATGTGTTTTATAATTACCATATATGAATGCTCTTATAAATTGAGGGTCATAATATGAGCTATCATTTAGAATCTCACTCTCACCAAACAAATCTAGGGAAAGGCTTTGTTTTTCTTAATTGAATCAACCACACCAATAAAATCATTAATTGGGTGTGTTTGAAATATGTTGTCATATTTTTATACTTTGATTACATAAGGACATTTTATTTCTCCTTTGATTTCTTTTTTATTTGGTGAACCTACTTATGAATTTAATGATATTAATTGTTCCACCCTCTTGAAATTCGTTTATATGAACCACTTCGAGGTACATTTTGAAAATGGTATTTTTTTAAATAATAAATCTCCCAAAGGTTTTCTTAACTAATAATGATTCTAACATGCATTCTTAATTACAACCAATATGAATTAATGGTTTTAATATATAACATCACATTTGATAATTCTAATATATTCTAACATTTATTCATACATCCTAACTCAAGTGCAATTTCATATAGTATGTATTTGGGTATAAAAATTATCCATTAGTGGAATAAAGGAATATAAACATTAATAAATCACATTTCAAAATATACAATATGAGATAATGACTTGGTCTTAGTTACAATGTTGAATGTCCTCTTAAACATCCTTGACAGTATTACATCACTTGAATACATCTCAAGGTTTAATTTAATATGAATTAATAATTAAAATAATAGTAAATTATTGATGCCAATGAGATGTAGAAGGATTGGTGAAGTGGTTTGGTTGTGACCAGCCCCACCCAAGTTCGAATCTTAGAGGGTGTTTATAGTTTGGATGTGGCCATTTACTCAATGGTTTTAATGTGATAAAAGTGTTAATGGTTCTATAATTTTCTCAAGGATTGGGCCCCTAGTTTGTGCCCCAGAACCAGTTATAGCTTTGATCAAAAGCTAAGCACTGATCTAAAAATATAATAGTAAATTATTGAAATATTTTAGATTAATTATAGTAACATCATTTTTATGAGTCTAATAAAAAATATGTTCATTACATAAAACATGTATTCATATATCATTTAATTCTTATTTGATTATGAAAATTATCCATATGTATAGTAAGATATTAACATTCATAACTCATCTCTTTTAATTTAGTCAAACTCTAAAAGTACAATATAAGATAAATAATTAATTATATATATCATCATTTACAAGTACATTATTTTAATCACTACATGATGTGAATAAATATAATTTTGATTAAAAAAACTAATAATTTGTTTCCTTCACACAAACATAAAGGAGGAGAACATCACCAACATTGACAATAGACTATGTAGATTTAGAGAGGGAGAGTATCATAGAGGGATTTAACTCTAACCACATAGCCTTTTAGATCCCCCACACACCTCTAATACACTAAGAGTGGTTTTAACTTTGAGAGAAGGATAAATATGAATTTGACAACAAGAAAGAGGTTATTGTAAGAGTGAGTCAATTTCACAATTACTCCACATATCATGATGCAAGTAAAGTAGTGAAATGAGATAGGAATTGGTGAATTCATAATATATAATTCCTATATACATTTATTATGGTCATTATTATTGATTTTACATGTCCACCTTGTCACATCCTAAATCAGTTAAAATTTAATTCAAAGTGAGACTAATTAGTATTTTCTCCCATTACTTGGTACTCACATCTCAAGATTAAAGATTCTAACCCTAAGTCTCCCCGACCTACCCATACTAATAGTTTCTTGACCTTTAATGTCTCTTAGGAATTAAAAATATGATATTTTGAAAGTGTTTGTAGGAAAACACCTTACACATGTGTCTCATACCATCCACATAAGTTGGGATCTCATTCACATCTTGTGAAGGATCATTCAACAACACTTTGGTGCATGTTTTATTAAGTTTAAGTTGATAGATTAAGTATGTTATGTTTGATATGGGTACTTTTACACTATTAGAAAAAACTTATGGAATAAATAATAAACCTAATTTTGAAATCCTATAGCAATATGATGGAGGTGATCAATGACCAATTCTTGATAGCAAGATTTTTCATGTCTTCAAACTACATATCTATGGAGTTTTTTTAATGCCTATTAACCATTGATTGTGTAGTATGGATTATTATTGTTTATCATTTTAGTAAAAATGAATATTAAATAAAAGATACAATATCAAATTGATCATTTAATGTTATTTTTGATGAAACAAAATATGTGTTTATAAGGACATAGTTATGATTTGTAAATGGTTAAGTGCATTGAGCTAATTCAATTAATATTGTCCTTTTTAAGTGATATATATCTTTTAATGTTTGAAAAATAATTATATATAAGTTCCATTATAAATAAATTATTTTATCTATTCAAAATTTATAATTTTATCCTTATCAATATTGTTTGAGATAATTACCAACATAAATCTATGTTAAGTGGAGCACCCTTACTTAGGGAGTTGAATGTAATCTAGCTTGACACTATTTTGAAATAGTTTATAAAAGCTATGTTATGAGGCATCGGAATGGTATGAATAATATCAATGGTGATAGTATAAGGGGTTTTGAATAAAATTGTTAAAACATAAAATTTATGGTGGTATAAATGGTATCATGAAATTCTCTTGTTCTGTTATAACTAATAGAAAACCATTTTTGATGAATATGAAACTAATTAATAAGTGATAAATCACAAATGATTGCAATTTATCATAAATTTTAATGTTTCCATTCTTTTAAATATCCTATAACAAGTGGTTTACCTAAATTATCAATATTTATCTTTGATTTTGGTACATGTGAAAATTATATACTTATTAGTTATTCAACCAAAACTCTAAGCTATTGGTTTCATGATGTTTCTATTATACTATTTAGTTCTTAGTTCCTAAAATGCTTCCTTTGATATCTTTATAGTTTAATCACACTTTAAACACAACAAAATTTGACTTATTTATAAAATTATTCAATCATATATTTTATTCATTTATTAAATTTTGTTTTTACAAAACATATTATAAACAAATAGTTAGTTATCTATAGAGAGAGGATGCATTTTATCTAGATAGATAGGGGCCTTGGATTATATTAAATGGGATACCATGGATTTTAAAATAAAACAAAATGAATTTAAAAATAACATTTTTCCATCTAAGTCCAATGCATATAATAAATCTATACATATTTTATGGTGTTTACAGTGTAGTTAATGATAGCCTAGTGCAATTTACAAGGATTAAGCACCGTCTATGAAATCAAGATGTAGTATATGAACCTAAAACATAGTTTTATTAAATTAGAATCCAATTATAATGATATGACATATTTTTCACAACTAAAAAATATTAATAGTATAACACACTCCTTATTTATGACAAAACACATACTACACATTTCTAATAATTTCTAGTAGTTATTTGAATAACATGGCACAATTTTGATATAATTACAACTTATATTCTATAGACAAACATAATTGACAAGATAAATATAGAATGCATGGGAGTGATACATATCCTAATAGCCAATTATATTTGTTTAAAACCCAAACATAGGGCTAAAAAAATTAAAATTTAAACTTTCATAAACCAAACACAATTTTATTAAACCTATGTACAATTCAAGCAAAAAGAATGTAGTCTATGAAATTGATTACAAATAAACAAGACATTGTTTAACCCTTAATTTATATGTGTGATGTAATATAAGGTTAATGGATACCATATTATATTTTAGACAAGAATGATGAACTAACCTATTATTCATGCCAATTAATAGAAAACTCAAACAAATAGTATTCTAAACTTATATAACTAATATTTTAAAATTAGTAAGTAAAGTATAAATATTGATAGATATTTCAAGGAATAGGGAATGAAGATAGTTATCAAGTTTACTATGCCCATGTAGGTCTGATCTATAACATGGTATAAGTGGACTAGAAGATGATCCTAGAATAATCATCAGATTATAGGAATATTCTTTTTGTGGCCTTAGATGATTGCATCAAATATATATAGTTGTGTTATCACAAGTATCTAACACTACCACAAGTTTCATTTACATAATACTAATTGGATCTAGATGTGACTAATTAGATCCTTCTATGTTTTATGTGACCTTTCTTTTGATGTCTTTATATCATGAACATAGGTTGTTTCTATTTATCAAATGATCAAACCCTAGCTTATTAACCCTTGGAGTGACTATGGGAAAAATAGCTTAGTGGGATAACAACATTGAGCTACCCTAATGACCCCTCTATCAATGGGAATTTCTTAAATATCCAATACTCTTAAGAGGACCTCAAACTTATATAGTTATCCCCTACATGTTGGTTTGTGTGTGCATAAGGATGTAATGTGTGATAACCAAAGACATGCAATGAGTTATATTGTAACTTAGTAAATATGGCTCAAAAACTACTATTTAAATGATTAAAACCTACAAAAATAATTCTCTTATGATTTATATGAGAATATGGATGAATATGGTAGGTTCACTCACTTGAATTATTTATTCAGTGCTTTTTGGTATATTGCCTTGTGAGTTCTTAGTATTTTAAAGGTGAGGAATGAATAGGGTTGATCTTTTATGTATACCAATCCATTTTATAAATATATCACACTATATCACTTATTCCAATCTTTAGGACACATTTCATTTTAAATTAGATGAATTTTAGGAACTAGACACTTTGTAGTAAAAATGGACACTTGTATCAATGTAGGTATCCTGTCTAGGATGTAAGTGTTTAGGAAGATAGAAAATAGGTATAGGTCCAAAACTAGTAGTGAAGGATAATAATTAGATTTATATTTTTTTTTACATTATATACATCCTAGTCATTGGAATAATAATTATCAGACTAAGAGATAAGTAATTTAGGCACAAAGAGCTATTGAAAGTGAGTTATTCAATAATGAGTAGTTATATAACTAAAAACTACACCCATGATGGATATTTCTCAAGTATATAAAATTTAGGTAATATATAAATCATATTTTAGTCTCTACATTTCCCTTTCCATTAATCTAGTAATGAAATTGATAGTTTAATTAAAATATATGTGTACCTAAGTTTTATAACACACCCTGTCTTTGTATGATTCCAATTTAAGGGTTTTTTTACTGATTAAACTACAACCAAGCTCATGTTAAAATATATAATATTTTTATGAAATATAAAATTGAAATAATTTGACATGTTTGAAGGTAGAAAGAGCAAGATTAGGAGTACACCTGTGTGTTGATGCAACCATCTTAACTTTTGGAAATTTTATTTGAAATGATGCCTCATAATGAAGCATTGAATATGAGATTAGGACAAGTTTGAATCTACAAATGCAAATATATATATATGAGGACACAATCCCCCAATATTGGTGTAAAGGTGAATTGTAACACGTCCATTGAGTTTGTTTTATCTCAATCATGTAATCAAAATATAAGTATGATTTGGTGAGTGTGAGAAATTTAATAAACTCACAACATATATTTGGTGAGGGTGGATAATTTAATCAAATCTAACATATAATTTTGGTAAATTTAGATGACTTGATAAAATCTAACTTATAATCTTGGTAAGATTGAGTGATTTAATCAACTCAACCTTCTAATGGTGAACTAAATTTATAGTAGATTGGCTCAATAATAGTCCATAAAATTACAACCTAGGTATAATTACAGTCCATAATAGTATTTTAAATATGTAAATAATTTTATTTTGAAAATTTAGATTCTCTTTTCATGGCATATGCATCTCATATATGTCTCAAGATTAAATTTGGGTATAATAATCATACCAATGTATAAAATGATACCACAAATATGTATGTTAATCATATAACTATGAAATATAGTGATATAAAATTATTAAAAGTGTGGAGGACATTTTTATATGGTATGAACCAATTTTAATTTGGAGAATCTGAGAAATGGTGTAAAATGTGGAGAACATGTTTTCATAATATGCCCTTGATATAATCTAAAAATGTTGAGTATAGAATAAATGTAGAGGTCATGCATTTTTTTTACATGCTGCCACTATAATTTAAAATTGTGAAATTGTGGAATCCATTCCTCTATGACATGCCCCCACTCATATGCCCCCCTTTTGAGGTGAGGGGAAGTATAATCTAGTAGTCACCTTACATCAAATGGATAAGATAACTATATAAACTATGTATGGATCATGTAACATATAGGAGTAACATGTCTAGGTAGATATAGCAATGAGGCACACAATATGTTATCACATAAATTCCATGGCAACATCCATAGGGTAATAATACAAACTCAGCAAGTAATCAAGCACATACATAAGATCACTTAAAATCAAAACAATAGGAAATGGTCCAAAGAGACCTCATACAAGGGGCATGTTCAAATTCAACATAATCAAATGGATGTGACTTAGCCAAATTTTCATAAAACATAAAATGAAATATTCAAACATCCACATATAACAAACATGACATATTCAAATGTCAAATTAGGAAAGCATAGGCACAGAGGCCACAATCAATGGAGCATATTCAAATCCTCAAATAATAAATTTAATTAAAGATAATAAAAATCAATTAACACTCTCAATGTAATGATAAAATGGATAACTATGACAAATATAAGAAACCAACATGAACCTAGCATATTAGTTCCTAAACATATGTGTTTAAAAAATGTTAAGTACATATCATATCAAGTACATTATAAAAGGTTTAACCATTGATAGAGGAATGTGAAATTATATATAATTTAAAACATCATAATGTAAATTTATCATATAATAATGTAACATGGGTGTATTAATATCAAAGAATTAGATGCCCCCAACATACTTAGGATGTGAGTGGAGGGAATTTCCAACATCTGTACGTGAAGATATCATATATTTGGTTATATATGTATCACACTCAAATGAAGCATGAAACACACACACACACACACACACACACACACATGAAAATAATTATATGATATCTAATAACATGAAGCAAACAATATATACATAATAAATAGTACAACTATGAGCATGCTAATTTCTTTTGGTATTTTTGAATGTTTTTGGAATTTTTTATTTTTTTATATTTTTCATATATGTAAAAAATTAAAATTATATCCAATGATCCCATATAATGAATTTTAATCTAAAATATATCTAAACACTAGATATGACATATCAAACTAGTGGTACTACCAAGGTACATGTATAGGTATAATATCTAGCATTGTAGGCTATATAATGTTATGTGTATGTATCATGTGGTATTGAAGAGGTAATATAAGGAGTATGGATTCATGGAACCAGTATTTTTATGCTCTATGGTGTATTTTAAGTAGAAATAATATGAACATGTTTAGTTGCTCTGGATAACTGAGTATGTTGCATAGTAGTAGATGAGGATTTTGTGGAATCCTTAGTGTATCTTTGATGCAACGGTCTCTCTAGTTTGGGATGCATAAGAAATGGTAATGCTTGTTGCTTACCCTTTAATGGAGGATTAACTTTAATAGGTTTGATAATTAGCTTTCTTAGAACAATTTTTTTCAAGTGGATGTTCATATAGAATTCTAGGAAACTATGATTATCATGTTGGTATGAATGTATTTAATCCACCCATGCATTATGGAAGGTATTGCATAGATTTTATGTGTATTATTTAAAATAATTTATTTTTTTTCATGCAACATGTTTGAAATATTATATATGGTTTTATGGTAAAGTATTTATAGTTATTCATTTTCTTTGATGTAGTGATAACTAAGGAAATCACTATACATAATAGAATTTAATTGGGAATAAAAAATGCTTGAAGATAATGAACATGTGGTAAATATATTTTTATTTTTAGTTATAATTCTCTAATTAATGTATTTATGGGATTAAAAAGTGTATATGTCTGATTTATATTTTTTCATGTTGGTTTCAATACCCAAATATGATGTGTAGATATGCAAGTAGGATCTATCAACTTTAGCTTAATGACCCCTTCACATGCCCATATAGTGAGAGTTTTATAAACCAATGGATCCTTGTTATGATTAGTATGGGATATATCAGTCATTATAGAGGGTACACTAGAAGGACTTCTTTGAGTAGTTAATTTATGTGAAGGATGATGGACCATATGTTCCTGAAAAGGAGCGAGATTGGATGTCTTGACCCTCATAGAATAACTTCTAGAAGAAGTTGGGAAAAGAGACCTTGTTATATATTTTTTAAATGTAATAAATCCTATGGTTTCAAGTTGTGTAATCATTTGCTTTAGATATAAACAATCATTGTCTCGATTCCCATTAATACCATGGTAAGTGAAAAAAGGGTTTTCCTTTCACCTTTTCAAATTTGTGTGGTAGATGGTAGTAATTTGGAGGAAGAATAATGAATTTATGCAATATGTCATGTGGTTTATCTCATATCCAATCAAACTTAATTGGTTACTTCTTAGTAGAGGTATATGTTTTATTTGTGAGAGGTATTAAATATTTAGATTCCTTTCCTATGTGTAAAACTTTTAATATTTTTTCTTTGTTATGCACTGTTGATTTATAAAAAGGTATTTAATGTGTCCCATGAACCTTCTTGTTTTTTTACGTTTCATGATATGAATTTTTTGTACCATTTTTGCCTTTAGGTGAAGAAACAAGTAATTCAGTATTCATGTTTTTAGGGCACATGCATATTTATTCACATCCCAATATAAAGTATTGAATGAAGTAAAGGTATTGTGTAAAGTGGAAAAATAAGACCCCTAATAAATATGAATTTTACTTCAAAAGGGGTATTGTTCAAGGAATACAAAATATCTTTGAATTAGATAACATGGTCTTGAATAGGTCCATCCTTATTTTGAGTTAGGTTGATCAAATGTTCCAAAGGTATCTTGGGTAGTTTTTGTTTATGAAAATGAAATAAATATACATCCTTAATCTTTTTTAATATTGATATGGATTCATTTGGGATGCTATAAAACCAAGAACTTCCTTCGTTAAGCATCCATCTTTTGCCCAATGGTCAAAAGAATATATTTATTGTTTTAAATGATTTTCAAGATCTCTTTTTCCATCAAAGGTAGAAAATAAAGGTGTGATAAAATTATATGGATAATAATATTTAAATAAATTATTTGGTCCAAGAATATATTATTTTTAAACTTAGCATCATGGGAGGAAATTTACAATTTGATAGGGACCATTTGTTGTTGAAGATATCAAATGGTAGCCATCACAAACATAATATCACTTGGAGGGATTGGTAAAGAGGTGGAATAGGTATTTATAGTTTTAATTTACCATCCATATGAAACATAAGAATAATAGGCTTTTTAACATGATCCTTTCAATCTAAGAAGGATCATCATGTGGTTTGGAAACATTAGGTAAAGGAACATCCATTTTACATGATGGTTCAAGAGAGGTCATTATATCATTTTAGATGTCACGAATATTGATAAAACTATCATTGGAAATGGCTTGACTACTTTAACTTTCATTACATGTAAGAGGAATAAAAGATAAACTTTCATTATTTTCATCTAAAATTGGAATATAGTTTTGAGCATAAAATGTAAAATAAGGAGAAAGAGGAATATTATCTATTTTGCTTGAAACATCATCATAAGGAGAAAAAAAATTAAAGTTTCACTTTCATTTTTTAATTCAAAAGAGAAAGGAATAGAATATGCGTTGTAACTTTCTAGTTTAGATACATCATTGTCATATGATAAAGGAACATTAACATAACTATCATTTGAATATTGAGTTGCATTATTTATACGTGAATTTGGAAATTATTTCATTAGAAAACCTTTAGTAAAGATGTTTTTTTGTTTATCTTGAATTGGAAGAAGATTAGAAGAACATGCGTCTACACTACTTTGGCTAGTATTATGATTTTCATCTTTACAATCTAACATAATAGGAAGAGAAGTAATACATGTAACTGTATCATTGTTATCTAGAGAGAGAAGTACTTTCACTAATTTCATTTGAGTTATCTAAAGAAGAAATGATATTTTCAACATTATCAATAGTTTGGAAAGAAGGAAATCATTCATCCTTTTGAACATGTCCATCATTATAGAGGAAATGCATTATGTTATGGATGATAAATTTATATTTTCAACATCATGAATACTAAATTATTTCAAGTGTATTGTATCATAATTATGTGATACACTAACAAAGTTTATCATTTTTAACTTTTTGGATATTTTATCATTGGATGTAGAAGAAATAGGAGAACCAAGATTCTCATATTTATGTTCAAGAGGGATATAATCACACTCATAACCATATGAGCACATATTATGAGTATCCACATATTCACTTAGACTTGAATTTTCATCATTAATTTTTGATTATCATAGTTATAATTAAAGGATGAGGATTGAGCACTTTTTAACATGTCATAAGATCCTCATATGCAATAAATTAGTCATTGAGAATATTAAACCAACAATAAAAAATGGGATTTCATATAGCTTATATTATAAGTAAACATGTTGATTAAGGTTAAAAATGTGGATGCAACCACACAATGGAGAATAACAATGCCTAGGGAAAAAATAGAAATAAGCATTCCTTAAGCTATGCCCATGCAATAAGTCAAATCTAGAAAATAAATATAATAATCTTAAAATGATTTTTTATAGAAGGAGAAAATCTAAATGAAATTTAGGGTTTGATTTAAATAATAATAAAAGAATTAGCTTTCAAGATTTAGGTACTATATAAATCAATTTTAAGTAAATGGCAAATAAATAATTTCAAGACAATAATTAGATTTATGTTTCAAGGTATAACATAGGTTAGTGGAATGCCTAGGTCCCTAGGGATAGTAATAATAAGTATTTGAATAATATCCACAAGGTAGAGATATACTCATATTAACCTTTATGGGAGGATGGAGATATGAGATGACAATCTATAAACTTCTTAAGTAGAAAATTTAGAGACTCAAGTAATCATGTAAATTGTCTCTTTGGTGCATTGGATAAGACAAGTTGATTAGGTTATTGTGATACTAAATTAATAATAATAATTGTTTCCTTTTTAGTTTATATATATTTGAAATTAGGGGAAAATGATACTTATTTGGTTTATTATGCTCATGTAGGTCTGATCTAGAATAGGCTGGAAGTGGATTGGAAGATGATCCTAGAATAATCATCAATTTTAGGAAATATTCTTTTTGTGGCCTCAAATGCTTGCATCAAATTTGGATAGTTGCTTTGATGAATTTTTATAACCCTATCATAATTTTATTCTACATAATACTAATTGGATATATATGATACTAGCTAGAGATTTCTAAGTTTTTGGTTTCCTTTATTTTAATGTCTTTAGATTATGTGTACATGATGTCACTATTTATCAAATTATCAAACCCTAGATTCTTCACCCTTGGAATGACTATTGGAAAAATAGGTTAGTGGGATCATGGTGTAGATTTAACCTAAGGAATCCCCTTTCAATGGGAATTTACTACATATCCAATACTTTGAAGAGGGCCTCAAACTTATGTATTTCTCCCCTACAAGTTGTCTTATGTGTTCACAATGATGTAATGTGTGATAATCATATACATGTAGTGACCTAGCCTGTAACATGGAAAAGATGGATCATGAATTGATATTTGAATGATTCAAACCTATAATAATATTTCTCATATGATTAATATGTAAATATGGATGAATAGGGTAGGTTTACTCACTTGAATGGTTGATTGAGTGATTTTTGTTATATTGCCTTGTGAGTTCACAATATTTCTAGGTGAGGAATGAATGAGGGTTGATATTGTATATATACCAATCCCTTTTAGAAATATATCAATCTAAATAACTTAGTCCATCCTTTACAATATGCTTTATTTTTTAATTAGATGACTTTTGGGCACTGGACATTTTGTATGAAAAGTGGGCACTTGCATCAACATAAGTGTTTGTTTAGGACACACGTGTCTAGTAAGTTAGAAAATAGGTATAGGTCCAAAACTGGTAGTGAAGGATGATAATCAAGTTTAAATACTTTACATAGTATATAAGGCTTATTCAATAGAATAAAAATACTCTGATTGTGAGATAAGCAATTTAGACATAAAAAGATAGTGAACAAAAGCCTTTAGGTAGCTATCAAGTATATAACTAAAAGCTATAACCATGATGCATATTTTCCAAGTGGATAAGACTAAGGTACTATATAAATTAGATTTTAGTATCTACATTCCCCTCCTTAATATATTAATGAAATTTATAGTTTAAAGGAAATAAATGTGTACCTAGGTATGTATAACACACTTTATCTTTGTAAGAGCCCAACTTAAATGCTTTTCTAGTGACTGATTTACAACCAAGAACATGTTATATTATATAGTCAGTGTATGAAATCTTTAATTGAAATAATTTGAAATGATTTAAAGTACAAAGATCAAGCTAGGAGTAAACATATGTGTTAAAGCAACCATCTTTCCATTTATCAATTTGATTTGAAAGTATGCCTCATAATGAAGCAAAAAATTGGATATTAAGACAAATATGAACCTAAAATTTCATATATAGAGAGATATTGGACTACACATGACCCCAATCTTGGTGTAAAGGTGAATTACAACATATACATTGAGTTTTTTCATCTCAAAGCCATGATGGATATTTTCCAAGTGAACAAGACTAAGGTACTATATAAATTAGATTTTAGTATCTACATTCCCTCCCTTAATATAGTAATGAAATTTATAGTTTAAAGGAAATAAATGTATACTTGGGTATGTATAACACACTTTATCTTTGTAAAATCCCAAATTAGATGCTTTGCTAGTGACTGATTTACAACCAAGAACATGTTATATTATATAATCAGTGTATGAAATGTTTAATTGAAATAATTTGAAAGGCTTTAAATTAGAAATATCAAGCTAGGAGTAAACCTATGTGTTGAAGCAACCATCTTTACATTTATCAATTTTATTTGAAAGTATGCCTCATAATGAAGCATTAAAATTGATACTAGGACAAATATGAACCTGAAAGTGTATATATATAGAGATGTTGGAGTAAACATGACCCCAATCTTGGTGTAAATGTGAATTACAACACATACATTGAGTTTGTTCATCTCAACCATGAAACCTAAATATGTGCATGATCTAGTGAGTGTGAGTGATTTAATAAACTCACAACATATATATAGTAATTGTGGATGATTTTTATAAATTCCAACCTATAATTTTTGTAAAGTTGGATAATTTAATCAAATCTAAATTATAAGTTTGATAGGATTGAGAGATTTAATCAACTCAACCTTCCAAATGTGAATTAACTAATGCAATAAATTAGATCAATAAAATTCCAACCTAGGTATAATAACAATATTTGAAATCTATAAATGATTTGATTTTGTAATTTTAGGTGCCCTTTGTATGGAATATTCACCTCATAAATGTCTCAAGATGAAATATAAGTATAATAATGGTACCAATGTATAAAATATTTCTCTCTCTCTCTCTCTCTCTCTCTCTCTCTCTCTATATATATATATATATATATATATATATATATATATATATATATATATATATATATATATATATCATATAATTGCAAAATATGGTGAATCTAAAATCAATGCAAGTGTGGAGTACATGTTTCTATGACATTCCCCTACCAAATATAGAGAATCTAATAAATGGTGTAAAAAGTGGAGAACATGTTTCCATAACATGCCCCACTATAATCTATAAATTCTAAGTACTAAATAAGTGTGGAGGTTATGCCTTTTTTGGCATGCCCCCACTATAACCTAAAATTATTAAAGTGTGGAAGTTATGCATATATAACATTCCCCCACTAATATTCCCCATTTTAAGGTGAGGGGAAATATAATCTAGTAGTATTTTACCTCAAAATGATAAGATAATTGTATAATTTATGTATGAATCATGTAACATATAAGGGTAGCATGCCTAGGTAGATATATCAATGAGATACATAGTATGTGATCACATCAATTCATAAGAATCATGATATAAATCATGGAAACATATAGAGATTAATATCATAAGCTTAGTAAGTAATCAAGAACACACATAAGAGAAATTAAAATCAAAACAATAAGAAATGATCCAATGCAACCTAAAACAAGATGCATGTTCAAATTTCATGCAATCAAAGGGATGTGACTTAGTCAAATGTTCATAAAGCGTATAATTAAATTCAAATGTCCACATACAATAAATAATGACATTCAAATGTTAAATTAGGAAAGCATAGGAATGGAAGCCAAAATCAATGAAGAATATTAAAATTATCAAACAATAAATACAATGTAATACAATATCAAGCAATGAACATACTCAATAAAGTGCTAAAATGGAAAAATAGGATAAATATAAGCAACCAACATGAACCTAGCATACTAGTTCCTAAACATATGTGTTTGTAACTAGTGTTAATTACATAGCATATCAAGTAAACTATTAATGGTACAAGCATGTATATATAAATGTGTATTTATATATAAACTAAAACATGATAATGGAAAGTGATAAAATAATATTGTAACCTAGTTATATCATGATCAAAGAAGAAGATTCCCCCAATGTACTTAAGATGTGAATGGAGGGAAATCCCAACATTTGTATGTGAATATATCATGTATTTGGGTGTTCCTATATCACACTAAAATGAAGTTTGAAACATGTGTACATATTAAATTAATGATATTAATACTACTAACATGAATCATACAACATATTCATAAGAAATAATACTAGGAACATGCTAGAAATTTTTGGCATTTTTGAAAATTTTGAATGTTTTTTGTATTTTTGGAATATCTAGAAATGTTTATGATCCAAATTGAGATGTATAGATTATATGATCACCACTATCAACCACAATATGTATCCTCTTATTTAAATTCAAATAATTATTTGTGTGATACCACTATATTCTATGATATTTGAAATAATATTTTATTCTTGTGAGAGGTTGTAAAGGAGGTAATGTGATCAAGTTGTGTTTAAGTAGTACACTTAGAATATCATTTTTACTTTTATTATCCTTTTACATATTATTTAAATCAGTTATTGTAAAGGGATTTTATTTATGATAGAAGGACCAAATCCCTAGTGATAGTAAGAATAAGCATTGGCATAATATTCATGAGGTAGAGGTATACTTATATCAACCTCTATGGGAGGAGGGAGAGACATGAGATGACAAACTACAACCTTCCTTAGTAGAGAAGTTGGATACTCAATTAATCATGTAAATTATATCCTTGGTGCATTAGATAAGACAAGTTGAATAGGTTATTGTGACACTACATTAATAGTTGTAGTTATTTCCTTTTTAGGTTTTATAGGTTTGAACTTGTAGTGTAGTTTTATATACAACTTGGTACTAAATGTAGTCGGTGTGTTGGCTACATACTTAAGCTTGTTCAATGAAATAAGTTTCATTTCATGATCTATAAAAATATGGCATAATTCATAAAAATATTTGAAAATTTTAAGAATAATGGACTCACATAATGGGGCAATAAAACTTTTTCTTGAAAATGTCTTGAAGTTATATATTTACCATGGGGAAATATTTTAGTAGATTTAAGTAAGAAAATTAATATAAAACTTAGACATATAGTATTCTAAATTTATACAACTAAAATTGATAAAAATAGTAAAGGATAGATATTGTGATGAAAAGGGAATGATGATACTTATTTAGTTTACTATGCACATACAGGTTTGATCTAGAACAAGATAGAATTAGACTAGAAGATGATCCTAGAATAGTCATCAAATGTTGGGAATATTATTTCTATGGCCTTAAATATCTACATTATATTTGGATAGTTTATCAATGTAGGTGTCTAATTATATCACATGTGTCCTATATATAATACTAACTAGATCTAGATGTGACCAAGTAGAGCCTTCTAGGTTTTATATCACCTTTCCTATAATGTCTTCAGATCACATGCATATGTTACTCTTTGTCAAATGATCAAACCCTAGTTTCTTCACAGTTGGATTGATTATGGGAAAATGGGTTAGTGGGCTCATGGTGTTGAGATACCCAAAGGACCCCTCTAGTAATGGGAACTACCTAAATTAACAATACTTTGAAGAGGGCCTTAGACTTATGTATTTCCACCCTACATGTTGGCTTGTGTGTGCATAAGGATGTAATATATGATAAACAAAGAAAAATAGTGACCTATCTTATAACTTGGAAAATATGGATCATGAAAAACCCTTTAATTTATTCAAACCTATGGGAATATTGCTCCTATGACTGATATGAACATAGGTATGAGTAGGGAAGGTTTTATCACTTGAATTATTAGTTGAGTTCTTCTTGGTATATTGCATTGTGAGTTCCTATATTTTCTAGGTGAGGAATGAATGATTGTTGATCTTATATATACCAATCCTTTTTATAAATATCTCACATTAAAGCACTTAATCCAACCTTTAGGATAATTTTAATTTTTAAATTAGAAGACTTTTTGGCATTGTACACTTTATAGTAAAAGTGGATGATTACATTGACATAGGTGCTTGTCTAGGATGCAAGTATCTAGGAAGCTAGAAAATAAGTACATGTCCAAAACTATAGTGAAGGATAATGATTAGGTTAGATATTTTTTCATAACATATAAGCTTGGTCATCAGAATAATAGTGGTCATACTAAGATATAATCACTTTATGTAAAAATATATAGTGAATATGAGATTTCCATAGCAAGCCTATCTATAAATGAAAGGTATAACCATGATGTAAATTTTCCAAGTGTACAAGATTAAGGTATGACAAAATTTAGATTTTAGTATCTATAAAGGATTATTAAACTTAAAAATAGTTTTAAACATTAAGGAATAGTTTTATTATAGATAAAAAAATCATAAAATCCATTCTTAAGCTAACGCAATTCTCAAATCCTAGGTGAAATTTATTTTAAAAATTGAATAAAATTAATAAAACAAACTCACTCATAAGAGAAACATGTACTAGTTATAATATCAACTCTATTATTTGAATGTCTCCTTTAAGCTTAATTCTCCTAAATACATCATATCTGCTCTATTTCTTCAAAAATGGTGTCATTCTCCTTTGTAATTTTCCCCATTTATAAAAAGGCCATCCTTATTTTATATCTTAAATATCATCCAATCTCCTTTAATGCCTTCAACTAACTAGTTATTCCTATGAAGGGAAAAGTTATTGGTCTTTTGAATAAAATAATTAATCCCTAGAAATTTCTATTTTATTAAAAACTCTTTTCTCAAATCATGGTGCAACCCATATGGTAAATCTCTAACATCCTTCATCTAATGACTAGTCAAATCCACCTATAGGATAACTATATAGGTTTTTATAGTAGTTTTTAAAATTTCTAATTTTATAATTGAAGATGATTGCAACTAGAGAGTGAAAGATTCTTATAATGATGTAACAAGTAGGGATCTTATTTCGTAATTTTATTTTTAAGCTTATGTTCCCATATGACATCATATATATTGTTAATCCACATAATATCATTAATCATATAATTCAATTAATATTTGAAATTATGAACATCTTATTAGGCATATACAATGAAAATAGGGTCTCATTAATGGTGATGATTAAAGGATATCATCAAAATAGTGTTTTTGGTTAATATATTGACAAATTAAGGAATGAATATATATATATATATAAACCCATTAAAGAGATACAATTTTTACTATTAGAAAGACTAAGAAATGAATAAATATTCTAGTGTCTATTATTTAATTATTCATGTTTTAACATGATGTAACCCATCGATTAGAGGCCACTTACATTGGTATATTGGTTAGTTTACTAACATGCTATGACCACATATATATTTTCAAAATTAAGCACAATTTTTTAAAATAAGAAATAATACAATTACTAGAGTTAGTTATTTGATACTCATGATTTATCAACACTTTTATATTGATGATACTAGTACATAACACAAGTGTTGACATGGAATAGTAAGGACTCAATTAAACCATCTACCCATCCCCAAGGGTATGCATAATTTATTATTTGTATTTGACACGTCCTCTTTCTTTCCGTCGCACATCCTAACTATCAATATCTCTTTGATGATACTCTCCCTCTCTGTAGGGATATAAAACCTATGTTTTAATTCCACACTCAAAAAAACCCATCAAGTGGTTAATCAAATCAAAATGTATTAAATAATTTATTTGAATATGACAATAAATCAATTCAATGCTAAAAATCAACATGATATCATTAATTCAAAATGAATTAGTACATTCTCCTTGTCATTACTATCACATTTGATTTAACCATTTCAAATTAGTATCATAAACATGTTATCTAATATAACATCACATTCATAAGATTATTTATGCCATGTTAGTACAAAAACAACACAATGTAAGAAAACACATCTTACTTAGCATTCATTTGTTTAACACAAAAAAGGGTCATATAAGTAATTTTTAAAAAAAATTAGAGTTTGGATAGATAATTATGCATATAATGCCACATCAACACAAAAATAATTAATTAATACATTCCCAAAAATGAGGTCTAATGTCTTTCCCCCTTTGGAACAACATCAAACTAATGACTATTGAAAGAAAATATAAGTACATAAATGTGTATATCCGATGTCACACTCTCCTTAGAATACTAGTCCTATTAGACCTTACATTGAGATACTCACATGTTTCACAAAGTTAGTAACGAGTCTCAATAACCTACAATACCAGAACCACTCCTAGATCCTGGACCTACAATTTTTTTCAATCAATTACATGAGAAAAAATTGTATGATAATTTTTAAATAAAGAAATATGAAATAGATTATGATAATTTTTCAATAAAGAAATATGAAATAAATTATGTAGTTGAGAAACTACTAGTGTTAATGAAAGTCTATAGTAAATTGGGTTTATAACTTCAAGGATGAAAAAGAATTTCACATATCTTGGATTTAGATTGGTTGATTTTTCATACTTGATAGAGTTATTATGGATTTTTACCATTATAAATTATGTATCTCCAATTTCAAAGAGTCTATGTGTCCTTTTTTTATCTACATAGATCTATTGCCTATATGTATCCTCAAACATTATCTATCACATGAGCTTTACATGTTCTCCATACCTTGAATCATTTCAAGACCAAAAACAACTTTGTCATTTGGATTGTCCTGACTAAAAGGGGTACAACATTTCCTATCATAGAGTGATTTAAATGGAGAGATGTTGAGATTTTAATGATGTGAGTTATTATACATGAATTATAACAAATTCCATTACTCCTATAAATTATACTATTTATCAATATAGTACATATGAAGCATGTCCTCCAAAACTTACTTTACCCTTTCATTTTCCCATCAGTTTCAAGGTCATAGATTGAACAAAAATTTATTTTTCTTCCTAAAGTTAAATGTAAGGTTTGATATAACCTTGAATTAATATGAGTATCCTAACCATAAATTATCTTCTCAGGTACTCCATGTAATGTAAATTTATCTATCACTAACCTTATTGCTAATACTTGTGAACCATCTATCAAATTCCTTGGAATGAAGTGTGCAACCTTGGTGAGATTTTTTACTACTACCAACATTATGTAATGTTTTTTTAGACAAGGTAATTCCATGAATAAAATCCATATTGGTTACTTTCCAATTCAATTATATAGGCTCATGGGGTACAAAACACCTATTAGATATGTGTGCTCATCCTTGACCCACTGACACTCCAAACATCTCATCATAAAACTAGTCACATCCCTCTTGAGACCTAGCCAAAAATATAGGTATTATAGATCTTCCATAATATTATTCATCTCTAGGTGACATAAGTAAGGATCACTATATGACTCATCCAATATCCTGGTCTGAAAACCACTAATGTTTGGTACATAAATTATGCCTTTGAATCTAAGTCCCCCTCCTTGGATATGAAAACCCTCATATCTATGATCCTAACTATCAATCTCTAGAGTAGTATTGACCTAATTTTGAAACTAATCTAATGGTATTTGACTCAAAATATACTGGAAAGAGTAGCTCTCATTTTTCCATGGTAGCTATATATATTCTTTGATTAAGGGCATCTATAACTCTATTTTATTGCACTTAACATATTTTATGTTGAAGTCATACTTACTTATAAATTACAACCAAAACATTTGTCATGTGTTAATTTTAGGTTAAGTAAAGATTTGTTTCAATCCCAAGTTATCATTCTTGATATCAAAAGTCTTTCCTAATAGGAAATGTCACCACACAAGCAATGCATGAACAATAGTTGTGAGTTTAAGGTCATGGGTATTATAGTTCAAATCATAGTATTTAATTTTTTGGATTCATATGCACTACATGACCATCCTAAATAAATAACCCCCAAATCCTTTCTCAAATACATCTATAATAATTATAAAATTACCATTCAAGTGTGGAACCTTCAACATGGGTACAAATGTTAGCTTCCCTTTCAAGATTTGAAAAGTTTGTTCACACTTTTGTGTTTAAATGATTTATTGTTCTTATTTTAAGATAATTTATTGGGTTCCTTATCTTGGAAATCCCATAAAAAAATTTATGTAATACCTAGCTAAAGCTATGAAGTTATAGGCTTCATGGACATTTATAGGTGATAGCCAATCTATGATAGTTTGTATATTTGTAGGATCACCTAAAATTCCATCAACTAAAATGATACGTTATAAATAATATACTTTTTTGGAAGAAAGCACATTTGGAATACTTGATGTACAATTTATGTTGTCTTATCCATTGCATTACTAGCCTCAAATGTTGGATATGTTCTTATTTAAATTTTGAATACATCAAAATGTCATATAAAAAATAAAACCAAATTTATATAATAAATCCTTTAACACACTATTCATTAGGTTCATGAATGTTGTTAGATAATTAATGAGTTTAAAGGGAGGGAATATAAAGTCTTAATGCCCATAACAAGTTTTGAAAGAAATTTTTGGAATGTCTCCCTCTTGTATTCTTAACTGGTGATAACCTCATCTTAACTCATTTTTAAAACATATTGTTTACCCTCATATTTGATCAAAGAGATAATCAATGCATGGAAATGGATATCTGATTTTCATTTTTTCTTTATTTATCAATGTATAACCTAAGGGTTTCATCCTTATTTTTTATAGAAACCACTAGTGTTCCCAAAGGAGATACACTCAAATGGATAATACACTTAGCTAATAATTCCTACAATTATGCCTTTAATTCAAATAACTCAGTTGTTTTCATTTGATAAGGTGCTTTAAATTTGGTTCAGAACTAGGTATGGTGTTGATAGAGAAATAAAATTATCTTATAGGTGGTATCTATGGTAATTCATTAATAAAAACATAACTAAAATCATGAATAAAGGGATAATCCTCTATTATGGGTTCCTTTTTCTTATTTTACTCCATCAATATACATTGAAAACATGATAGACCCCTTTCTTTTGGATTTTTTCAACTACATTGCAGAAATTTGCCTTAGAATAATGTCTCTATTGACTCATTGCATTACTATAGATTATCCTTTCTCATCCAAACATGAAATGGTTGTGGAAAAATAATCAATTTTATTTTGATGCTTCTATATACATTTTAACCCAAGTATAACATCATAAGATCTTAAGGGTACCACATACATATCTACTACAGTAGTGAAACCTTAAAGTTATAATTCAACTTAAATTAGACATTGATTAAACTTTTTTCAATACTTGATTTCCATATTGAACTTATTAGAGTTCATAATAAACTCATAACCATTAGGATCTCTTCTGCAAACCATTACCACAACATAAATAACACAGACATTGTACAAAGAGCAAATATGCACAATAAAGTCTCTAAATAATATTCACAATATCTTTGTGGGTCTACAAAACTGATCAAGTCAAAAATTACATGGGATTTCCTATTAAATAGGCAAGGTAGGTTGTTTCATGTAATAAATTCTTATTTCATGAACAACCTATAAAATAGGACTTTCTATTATTATTGTGTACTCGATAAATACGTACACAAAATATAATATCATCTCCAATAATAAAAAAAACTCCTGATACAAGATTACATGCTTTACTCTAACACCCTCCCTTAAGTTGTAAAAGAGGGAGTGAAAAAAGATAAATCAAAGAGACTGATGGGTCCCAACAACTAGGCCTGATCAAGTACCCATGTAAAAAATTATAGTGAAATACAAAGTGTCCCTATGGTAACCAATCCATATTATAGGACTACATGGATGACAAATCATTGTAACCACCAAGTCAAATAAGAACTAGTACTCTATATGAGGCTAACTCTATAAAAAACACTAATCTCAATATACTAGGAAAAAGAGTCACCAAGGATGAAATGTATCACTACAAGGTACCCAAAAACTAGTAACAATAGCTAAAGTTGAGAGAGCAAGAAACATATGATGTAAGGTGTCCCAAGAAAGAAAATAGCTCAGTAATCAAACATAATGCTGAAGAGGTGCACTGGATGGAATGAAGGCCATCAAATATAAATGCACTTGGTGGACTCCAAAGTCTTAATGGGACTCAAATTTGCATGAGTGGTCTAGATCTACTACTTGATCACAAAAAACAACTAACACTAGAATGCACCAAAATAGCTCTTACAAAAAAAGACTGTCAGTGGTATCAATAATGAAAAATGGTTCACCAAATAAATTCAATCTACTGCTAGAAGATGCAGTGTACTAAAGGTTAGTAAGGAACACAAAAATCAAAGAAATAGGATTTGTACCATACTCCCCATACTATTGAATGGGTGGAGTGATGAAAAAAAAGGTTTGTATGAGTGGAATGAATCCACTACTTGAACACTAATATGAGGACACTATATTCACTAGAATAACTACTCTTTATAAGGAAATCAAGCTCCATAACAAATCTGAAGGAGACTATTGACTGTAAAAAAATTATTGAAGATATAGAACAAATATCTCTCAAGAAAATGGCTCTGGTGGTGATCAAAAAGTCAAAAATTAAAGAGTAAGTGATCAACATGAAGTATATAAACATGAAGAAAAAGACTCCATGAATCTTAGTGTGACCACAAATAAAGGTACCATACAACAAAAAACACCAGATGATGCATAAAACCAAAATGTGATCAATCTGTAGAAGATGCCATCAAGAACAAGAGACTTGATCATAAAACAAGGGAGCAGTGTGTAACATAAAATCATAATCAAGAATGTAGGATGTCAGCTCTACCAAAAATGCATCTGTGAGTACAAAAGTGGCACAAAAATAATGCACACTAAAAAAATGGGACATTGAACTCTGCCAAAAATGCATCCATGAGTGAAAGTAGAGTGTGATGACAATTGAGCCAAGAGGGTACAAGCAAGATAATAAAGACCTCTAAAACATGAAGGTAAGGAAGAGAGATATTTTTTAAATTTTTTTTTTGAGGGGGTCTAACCTCCTACCAGACTAGACCTCACCCTTTGTCTTTGATAAATGAGAGTGAAAAAGGAAATTCAAATGATAAATAATGAACTTTTCTTATAAAAAATGCCAAAGGTACTCAAAAGTCCACCAAAAATAATTTGTCACCACATAAAAAAGAATGATCCCTCTTTAAAATATATTTCCCCACACATATACCTCTTTTTTTAATTTATCCCACTTTGGAAAAAAAATCCCCACAAATAAAAGTTTCACCACTTGAAAAAATTAGCCCCATCTACAAGAAATGCCACCTTTTTTTTAAATTTGGAGGAAAAAAATTAATTACACATAAAATTAAAAAGGGCTCCACCTTTTTATAAAGTTGGCCATTTTAATAAATCCCCACTTTTTCATAAAAGATAACATTAAATCTTTTTTTGTTGAAATAATATGTGATTTTAGTTGTCAGCCTCGTGACCTCCTTTTGGACTTAATGCCTTCATAAATGGTTATCACCCACCTAGCTATCAAGCCCACTAAACGCTTTCTCAACAAACTTTAAATTTAAGGTTATCATTACCAGTAGTTCTATTTTTTTTTAAAAGAAAAAATAAGCCTTACCTAGCTAGGTGAGAGGCTCAAGGATTGGTGAATAAAGCTAACATGAAGAATGGTTCCATTGAGGGTTAGAGCACTACCAAAGGACCAAAGAGAGATCTAAAAGGAGTAAAGTATATCCTTAATCTTGTTGACCGATTCAAGTAGATCAAAGCAAGTAGAGTAGAGAACTATTGAGGACTTGAGGACAAGTATCGGAGATAAAATTGCTTGCCAAGTCAAAACAACCAATGACCATGTCATCAGTGGATGTCATGCTAAGAAAAACTAAAATGCCACAAAAAATAATGTGGATATAGCCAAAAAAAAAATTATGGAGTTAGAAAGAGTAAATACAACTAGAGAATGAAAAAAACTACCAAGTAAATGAATTTGCTTTCTCAAAAGCTCGATGTTAGAGTTAAAAAAGAACTCATAACTAGTAGGATCATTCTTGCATACCATTACCACAACACCAATAACATAGATATTTATATATAATAAACAATAAATAATTTTCACAATAGTCTCTATATTCTATTCACATCTCTATATGGGTCTCCAAAATGACCAAGTCAAAAACATATGGGAGTGCCTATTAAATAGGCAAAGTATGTTGTTTCGTGCAAAAAAATATTGTTTCATGAACAACCTATAAAATAGGAGTTTCTATTATTATTGTGCACTCAAAAAATATGATCACAAAATATAATAACATCTCCAACAATTAAAAAACTCCCAAAACAAGATTACATGCTTTACTCCAATAGGACTGACCATGAACATGACATAAAATGAACAATCTTATTTATTTTCTTAATAATCTCAAGAGCCATAAAACATTCAAATGTTCTTATATCAATAAGTAGATAAACTAAGCAACTAAAGAGTTTAGTTCTACCTCTACAAGTGTCACTTTAAATTCTTCCTAGTGATTATCCATCACTACATGAATTCTCTAATAGAAAACATGTTGTTGACTCGGTAGGGGTGTTTTATATTAGACATCATTTACTTTATGATGGCATTGATTGGCATATTATCACAACCACATTTAAATTGTCCTCTTATTGGGTATTTTTTATCTTGGGGATTTCCCCCACTATTTAGCTTTCCACTATTATTTTTACTGCCATTCTAACATTTAGGTCTATTGTTGGGTTCCCTTGAGTTTTCAATATTAAAATTATTCCTTGAACTTGTGTTCGTATTTCCACCATTCATGTTTCCATTCCAAATTATCTTTCAGAATGGAGTTGAGTTTTTTTTTAATGAGGTCCATTCCCTTTGTTATTGAATTCCCACCCAATTGTCCCAAGGGTTCTAAAAACTTTCCCTTGTTTCATAGCTTTCTAAAAAACCCTATCCATGGATGTAGGTCCATCTAAATCAGTCCCGATCTAAGTGTTCAAATGTAAAATGATTTTTTGGATTATAAACCTCTCATCCCCCTAGTACTATAGCACATATTTTAAATTCTAAGTAAACTTATCACAATAGGTATGAACTAGCATATCCCCCAATTAGAGATTCTATAAGTCTTTCATCTTTCTGTGAAAAGATAATTTTGTCAACCATCTCTTCCTCAATTAAGACATAAATTGGTCCTAGTTGGTGTTTTATAGAGATATTTTTGTTTATTATTTTAGGTTCTACCACCAAATCAACGCTTTTCTAAAGAGTTGGTAGACTCCCTAAGCAACCTTTTTTTCTTCAAAAACAGTTTAAAGTTAAAATTACTTCTCCATTTCTATTAGCCAATTTTATGTACCATCCCTAAGTATTGATATGTTGTACTTAGGTGGATATATACTCTTCATGTCTCTTACTAATTCAATTTCAAATAAACTCATTTAGGGGGTGCTCATTTTTATTATTCCTATCATGATCACCCTAGTTTTGGTTATCAAAATTATGGTTAACTCCATTATTTTGGTCTCCCATGTTTTCTTCATCTCTATGACTCTATTCAAGAGTAAGTTCATGTACTCTTTGTTTTAAAATACCTATCTTCTCTTGGGTATAAGTTACCAAGGCTAGGATTTGGATGATCTCAATCTATAGCTCACCCACATTTTGGTCACTTTCAACAATCATTACATATTTAGGCTATAATAACTTATATGGATCAAATTATTACAACTTAGCAATGTAATCATCCCATTATAATTGAGTGTTGAAAATGGGATCCGATAACACATTGTAATAACCCCTTTTGGTTACACTTTGGAAAAAAACTCTCCCAAAGGTTTTCTTATATAATCTTGATTATAACATGCATTCTTAATCATGACCAATAATAATTAATGGTAGTAATATGTCACATCACATTTGACAAGTTTAATATCTTCTAAAATGTATTCATACATCCTAATTCAAGTACATTTTCATATAATATGTATTTTGGTATAATAATTATCCATTGGTGCAATAAAGGAATATAAAAATTCATAAATAATATTTTAAAATATACAACATGAGATAATGAATTGTTATAGTTACATCATTCTATGTCCTCTTAATTATATCTTTGACAATATTACATCATTTGGATACATCTCATGTTAAACTTTAACATGGATTAATAATTACAATAATAATAAATGATTTAAACCAATCACATTAATTCTAATAACATCATTTGATCAATTCTAATAAATTTATTTCCATTTCATCAAACATATTTTCATATATAACATTAAATCCTTAATTATGAAAATTAACCAAATTTACAATAAGATATTAACATTCATAAATCATTTATTTTTCATTTAATCATATTCCAAAATTACAACATAAGATATCTAATTAATTTTAGATTTAATCATTTATATAAATACATCATGTGAATAAATATAATTATAATATAAATAAAACCAACATTTTTTCCTTCATACAAACATGGAGAAGTAGGAGAAAATTACTAAGGCTGACAACTAACTATGTAGATGTAATGAGGGAGAGTATCATAGACATATTTACTTTAATACATAGAGCCTTTTGGATCCCCTACACACCTCTCATCCACTAAGAGTGTCCCTAACCTTCATGAGAAGAATGTATGTAAATTTGATGATGATAAATAAGTTGTTGTGAGAGTGATTAAACACCACATATACCCCATGTAACAAGATTCAAGTGCTATAATAAACTGAGAGAGGAATTGGTACATACCTAATGTATACTACCTATATACATTTCTTACAAACATAATTCTAGAATTGATAAATCCACCTTGTTGCATCTGAATTCAGTAAAATAATGAGTAATAATAAGACTAACTAATATTTCCTCCCATCACTTAATACTCACAACTTGAGGTTCATGACTCTAAACCTAGGTATCCCCAACCTACCCATCCTAATAGTTGTTTGGCCTTGAATATCTCCCAAAAATTAACACTATGATCTTTGGAAAGTGTTTATAGGATAATGCCTTGCATGGGTGTCCCATAACATCCATGTAAGCTAGGATATCATTCATATCTTGACAAAGTGTCATGTAATAAAACTTTATTGGATGCTTCATTAGGCTTAATTTAATAGATTAAATATGTTTAGTAGGGACCATTTTACACCCTGAATGATGAGTTATGGAATAAATAATAAACCTAAGTTTGAAATCCTATTAATTACAACACTTGATAGAAATATTTTCCATGTTTTCAATTTACCTTTTTTGGAGTTTTGGTAATGTCGATTGTATAGTAAGGATTATTATTGATAATCATTTTGGTACAAAGGAATATTCAATAAAAGATGCAATATTAAATTTATCATCATGTTGGAGTGTTTTCAATGATTTCATGGTGATGTCATGTAGGTGTCCAAGTGAGTTGATGAAGTGCCTTGTTAGTCTAAGTGATAATGACAAAGTGTGCAATGTGCTTGTCCTAGTATGCTTGAAGAAGACTTGATTGATCTTTAGAGTTTAAATATCTAGATATGATTAGGGATGAGTCTAAATTATTGATTATGTGAAATGGGTCCTTTAAAAGGTTAATGGTGATTAAATATCTTGTTTTCATAAGTAGAATTCATCTAGTAGTCCATAGTTTCATCTAGACATTTTGGGTCTAGAGGTATAAAATCTAAATAGGTAGTTTGTTGACATCACCATTGTCATGTGTGGATGAGTTAGGGGGATTTAGTCATATGGTTGTGATCACATTTTTGCCTAGTTTTTATGCACTTATTATTAGGTCATGTGATGAAGTGAAACATAAGATATGCAACTACAAATTTGGGCTCCCAGGTAGTTTGACAATGTTTTTCCATACTTGGCCAAATTTTCTTGTGGCAAGAAAATTTGAGTAGTAATTTTTATGTAGTCATATTTCACACATATGGTAATTTAAATATAATTTGATCATATGGGTTTTTTTAATTTTGTGTCTATTTGATATACACTAAATTTTAGGTCATGCAATGAAACACATAAAAAGATATGCATGTGCAAAGTTGGACTTCCATATAGTTCTTAACATAGTTGGTTTTGTGGCAAAAAAATATGAGTGAGAATATTAATGGTGTTATATATATATATATATATATATATATATATATATATATATATATATATATCATGCATGAGGGTTCTAAGAGTAGATTGATATATGTTTGGATTCTCATATGTGAGTAAATCATATGGTCCAAATTTTATATCATGCATCTAAGCACAACAAAAGTTATTGAGGTCCAAAGATGGCATTCCAGGTAGATTGCAATGGTTCCCATACTTATTCTATTTTATAAGAGATAAAGATCAGGACCAAATGAAGATCCAACAATTCATGGGTAATCATATATATTGATTTAATGGTGCATATTTAGTTAAATAGGTCAAAGTGACAATTGTTTGATGATAGGTAGATGTAAAGACTAAGATACTTCTAAGATTTGATGATGAGTGGGAATTCCTACTAATAAAGATTAATTATGCATACCAAGTGAAATAATTTCAAAGTTTCCAATGTTTAAAATAGATAAAGATCAATCTTGATCCGGAATTCATTCTGGAAAAAGTTTCCAAATCATGATGAAACCAATTTCACAGCATAGAGATCGTCGAGAGATTTTTGACGCTTTTCACGGTTTGCAAAATAGACACCGTATGCAAAAGTTATAAACCATTGAAGTTTTGATCGGATAGGGAAAAAAAGTGGTGTTGCAAGATGACATGGCAGAATGTGGACACACCAAGTGGACTAATCAGATGGTGACACATGGCAATCAATGGGTGTCTAAAAACTTTGGGTGATTTTTGTCTTTGACAATGTGCATGGATAAATGCATTGTATTTGCAAAGTCCATAGAAAAATATCATTGCATTGCAAGTCCGTAGAAATTTTAAAATGATTTTTAATTAGTGTTTGGTAATATCATGCCCCGACCACATGGGAGAAACCAACCAACTTGCCACGTCACATGCTGTGAGAAATGCCACGTCCCAGAATATATGCTAATTTGGAGAACGTGAGAAGAGGACATGAAGTTAGTGAATATGCTAAGTTGGTAACCAACCAACAAACTCATGCTAAGTTTGGCATGGAAATCTCGCAAAATGGGGGGCGTTGGTAGTATTAAAGGAGCTGCCATCCTTTTTAAAAACCTAGAAAATCGTTCCACCCGCACATGTGGGACAAATGGATAGTCAAGTGCCTAAATAGAATGCTGAAGAATTGAACCACTGACCTCCCATGAAAAAGGGGTAAGCTTTGACCACTTATGCCATGAACTTCCAAGTGTTTTGAAAGGAGTGAAATTTTATTTAAAGGCAAGTTTATGGCCGACTATGTATTGGAGAATATAGACTCGCTTACAGTATTTGGTCATTTTGGAGCCCTTAGAGGCTGAACCAGAGCTCGAAGTAAACTACAAAGTTGTTTAGAATTCTGATATTCTCTATGCAGTATATTAATTTGCCCATTTTGGAGAATTTATGATGCCATTTTGAGTTATATAGGTTATCAATTTTGATTTGGAGAAAGCCTTTGCTTGTGATTCAGGAAGGTGAAGGATGTGTTGAGTCAGCCAAGGTTTTTCGAAGGTCTAAAACACTATTTTTGTAGAGAGATGTGATATTTTGTTATTTATAAGTATTATTTTGGCTTGAAAATTTAACAACAATTAATGGATCGGTTCGATAAGAACCTGGGAACGTAAGAAATTCTGAACCCCGTAAACAATTTCTATGTTTTGATCCTTGGATTCTTTTTGCATTTTAATTTTAGTTAAATTACATATTATAATTTTGATTTAAATCAGAATGCAAAATTTAATGAATTGATCATGTACAGGAAATTGAGTAAATTGAGAATTTTGAATAATCTGATGATTTCAATAGATAATTGATGTGATCTATCAATTCACCTTTATTTCAGTTTTGAAACTTGATTTAGATCAGATTTTCATCAGTTTTTTAATCATTTCAACATCTTATAATTTGAGAAATTCAAAATCCATACTTTTAAAATTTCACTTTGAATTTATTAGTGGTGTTTACGGATCTAAGTTGGTATCAGAGTAGTTAGAATGCAGGGATTGCTTCTAGTTATGTATTGACAATTGCTTCCAAAATAGTTGGATTATTGGTTTGCAGATTGATTATATTGTAGTGTGTAGTGTGGAATCAGGTGTTTTTAGGAAACCATGGGCAAGTTGTCATAGATTGAGATCATCAAAGATGAAAATGCAATCTTGAGATGCCAAAAATTTACACTTGAATTACAAGTGGCAAAGTTAAAATCAGAGCTTGAATCCAAGGATGAGCTCTTGATTAGATTGCAATGTGGTGAGTGTGAAAAGGTAAATCCTTCAAATTTAGATGCAGAGACTATGACTAAGTGCACTGTAAGTTTTTCACCACAAGAATCTTCATCTTCTTCTACCATTTCAGATTCATATTCTAGTAATATTGTTTATGGTGATTTTGAAAGATACACTAAGGGCATAGGATCTAAATTGTTGTTTAAAATGGGTTATAATAGAGGAGGACTTGGTAGAGATAGCCAAGGTATAACTAACCCAATTCAGGTTGAGCATAGACCTCTTCATGTAGGTTTGGGTTATACTAGTGTGCAGGTGGATGATGGAGAAGTTTCTTCCATGGCTAAAGGAAGATGAGCTTCTAATAGTGAAGGTTCTAGACCACTAGTTCAAAGGTGTAAAGGTAAAAGAGGTATTGAGATTCCACCTCCTGATTATTACACTAAATCTTCTGATCCAATTGATACTTTTAAGAAGTTTGGATATAATGTATGGAAGATAATGCAATCATTTCCATGCACTTTTTGTGGGATGAATAACCATAGTGATAATACTTGTTGGAAATGAAAAGCTTTGTTTAAGCAGATTGCATGTTTGAAATATCATTCTCATGTTAAGTTGGGACTTGGCAAAAGGGGATCCTCACCTAAGAAGGAAATTTGTACTCATTATAAAGTGAGTGGACATAGGATTGATAGATGTTTTAAGCTTCATTCATCTTCACATTCAAGTAATGTTAAAACTAAGATGATTTACAAACCTCTCACTAAGGTTAATGAAACTAATTCAATCCATAATGTAGTTGACAATACAACCCAAGATAAGGTAAAACCTACAAGTGAAAATCCATTTAAGAGGTTAAGTCAACAATATGCAATTGATAATGAATCCATAAATACAATCAATCTCACTAAGAAGAAAGAATTGGTTAAGTGGATTATCACTACATTCTTTTTGCAAAGCATGGTTAAGAATTCACCTAAGAGAATGAACAATCTTTGATAGATGTAGATTAGAGTTGGTGGAAACACTTCAAGACAGGTTTACCATATGAAGTTTTTCAATTCTCACTTTTTGATAACTCTAAGATTTTAATCTCCAAAATATATTGTATGGGTAGTCTAATAATGGATAAGACATTAACTCATTTGAAACAATTGGGGACATAGCAAAGTGATGTTGTGAGTTGTTTCCTTACAACATTTGACAGTTAGACTACTATTTTTTATAATGTAGCTATTTTTGGCACATGGATGTATAGATGCATTGAAAGACCCTTTGGGCATGTTTATATGTTAGGTAGCATACAATTTTGGTTGTTTGCATTTGCTTAGCATATAAGTCCCATACTAGGGAATTGTATTTCAACATGCCTACAACATTAATTATATGTTATCAGCATTATAAACTTGTCTTGTAGTTACATTGGGAGTTGTTTCAATTTTTAGCAATTCATCTCTTTACAAGATGTGACATTTGGGCAGGTAGTTTGATATGTTGTAATCACTTTTACAGTTTCAAATTCACTTACTCATGCCTTTGGATTAGGCATTTTTACATCTTTATTGTGAATCATTTTAATATATCTCTTGCTATGATTGGGTTCTATTTTCATGGATGTAGTAGAACAGTTATAAGATTTCAGGTGATAGTCAACTTTTGGAGACCAAAAGCCTCTTTTATAGGGAGGTGTGATCTGGAGCTCATTCTATAAAAAGTTTCCAAATCATCATGAAACCAATTTCATAGCATAGATCTTGTCGAGAGCTTTTTGACACTTTTTACGGTTTGAAAAACGGACACCGTATACAAAAGTTATAAGCCGTTGAAGTTCTGATGTGATAGGGAAAAGAAGTGGTGTTGCAAGATGACATGGCGAAATGTGGACACACCAAGTGGACCAATAAGAAGGTGACACATGGCAATCAATGGGTGTCTAAAAACTTTGGATGATTTTTGTCTTTGATAATGTGCATAGATAAATGCATTATATTTACAAAGTTCATAGAAAAATCTCATTGCATTGCAAGTCTATAGAAATTTTAAAATGCTTTGTAATTAATGTTTGGTAATATCATGCCCCAGCCACATGGGAGAAACTAGCCAACTTGCCACGTCACATGCCGTGAGAAATGCCACATCCCAGAATATATGCTAATTTGGAGAACGTGAGAAGAGGACATGAAGTTAGCGAATATGCTAAGTTGGTAACCAACCAACAAACTCATGCTAATTTTGGTGTGGCAAGCCCACAAAATGGGGGGAGTTGGTAGTATTAAAGGAGCCGCCATCCTTTTTAAAAGCTTGGAGAATCATTCCACCCACACATGTGGGACAAATGGATAGTCAAGCACTTAAATAGAAGGCTGAAGACTTAAACCACTGACCTCCCATGAAAAAGGGATAAGCTTTGACCTCTTATGCCATGAACTTCCAAGTGTTTTGAAAGGAGTGAAATTGTATTTAAAGGCAAGCTTCTGGCCGACTGTGTATTGGAGAGTATAGACCCGCTTACAATATTTGGTCATTTTGGAGCCCTTAGAGGCCGAACCAGAGCTTGGAGTAAACTAAAAAGTTGTTTAGAATTCCAATACGCTCTGTGATATATATTCATTTACCCATTTTATAGAATTTGTGATGCCATTTTAAGCTATATAAGTTACCAATTTTGATTTGGAGAAAGCCTTTACTTGTGATTCAGGAAGGTGAAGGATGTGATGAGTCAGCCAAGGTATTTTGAAGGTCTGAAACACTATTTTGGTAGAGAGATATGATATTTTGTTATTTTTAAGTATTATTTTGGCTTGCAAATTTAGCAAAAATTAATAGATCGGTTTGATAAGAACCTGAGGATGTAGGAAGTTATGAACCCCATAAACAATTTCTGTGTTTTGATCTTTGGATTCATTTTTGCATTTTAGTTTTAGTTAAATTATAGATTATAATTTAGATTTAAATCAAAATGAAAAATTTAATGAATTGATCATTTATGGGAAATTGAGTAAATTGAGAACTTTGAAAAATATGACGGTTTCAATAGATAATTGATGTGATCTATCAATTCACCTTTATTTCAGTTTTGAAACTTGATTTAGATCAGATTTTTATCAGTTTTTTAATCATTCCAACATCTTATAAGTTGATAAATTTAGAATCTGTACTTTTAAAATTTCACTTTGAGTTTATCAGTGGTGTTTATGGATCAAATCTACATACAAAAGATCAATGTAGCTTGTTTATTTCAGGATGTTAGGAAAGAATGAGATGATGCCAAGTGTTTAAAGTTTAACATTTGGGTAGTGGCACATTATGACTTAAATTTAGAATAAGATCGATGGTGCATGATTTTTATAATTTGTGAGGGCATGAGATGAATTTTAAGTGATTGAATTTTAACTGTGACTATTTAGATTTAAATATTTAAATTTGTGAAGGAAAAACTAGTGCTCAATTTTTGTGTTATATATTTCAATCTATGTAGAATTTACTCATGGTGTAAAAATTGAATTTGTAGAGGAATCCAAGGCAAATCTAAAAGAAGATATGAAACTATGTAAAATCAAATATATTGAGGTTCAAATTTGACTGTGTTCATGCATGTTCTGTAAGTAACCCAAGAAGGGTATTTGAGTTGTGCCTATTGGTTTCTTAATGTTTAAAGGTGAACTAGATATTGGAGTATGTTGTAGACTCCATGAGGACCATCTATGTGAATTATGAAGTTTTGAACAATCATATGTAGTATGAACAAAGGGTTAGAAGTTGACTATGTTTTTATTCATAATGATTATGTGTAAAGAGAAGTGTTTGAGCTAATTGGGGGTTAGCATAAGAGTGATATGATGGATGTTGGCACTTAAAGGGGACCCATAGATCATGTGACATGTCTCCATGAGTTCTAAAGTGTTCCTATGTTCTTATTTTGATTGGAAAATGTTAAAGAGGTGAATGGGTCATCACAGGGCCTAAAAAGTGACTTATTCTTATTTGAAAGAGAGTTGTGCTTAAGTGTGACCAATATTAGATGCCTTAAGGGTGAAGGCATGTATTTTGGCCAACAAGGAAATATTTTGGACTTGATAATTCATGATGAATTTATATATAGTGAAACCAAAGGAGATGGTTTCTAGGCTTGTTTTTGAGAGGAGTGGGCATTAAAGCAAATAAGAGAGGAGAGGTAGTGTGCTCAATGGATAGGTTGATAAGAATATTAGATTAAAGGCTGTGTGTATGAAATATGGGTCATGTTTTTGATGTTAGAATAGTTATCTTGTAGGTTGAAGATGAGCAAATTGTATTTGGTGTCTAATGGATAGGTTGATGAGAAGAGTAGATTAAAGATTGTGTGTATGACATGTGGGTCATGTTTATGATGTTAAAATAATACTCTTATAGGTTTAGTATGAGTGAAGAGGTCTAGGATGATCCAAAAGGATGTTTTGGATGTTTTGAGTGTGCAGATTTGAAGAGAGTTGCTATACTTTATATCTTCATCAAATTAGAAGGAAATCAATATTTAATAAATTTTGTGTTCATAGGTGTTTTTATGTATTCTCAAAATATAGGGGGTTTTATCCTCCTTGTAAGGTAAAACTTGTTAAAGTTTTAGTTGTTGGGGCAGCTCAACTAAATAATTATAATATCTCCTTATGGGATTGTAGTCTCACCAAAATAAGGGATGGTAGTTCCTTGATTAGTTGTAGCTGGTCTAAATTGATTCTTATTATTATAACATAGTATTATAATTGTAGGTTTCAGTATGTTTTCTCCTCTAAGAGGGTTTCCCACATATGTCATGTGTTATGTGCTTGATCTTGCATTGTTTCTCTTGTTCATTGATATGAATGATGTGTATGCTTCATGAATGCTTATGATAATTGGTTAATAGTTTAAAAGGATTGAAATTTAAGTTGGATTATTTGGGATCACTAATTCACCTCCTTCCCTTAGTGATTTTACCTCTAATAATTGGTATTAGAGTAGGTCCTTTAGTAAAGGCTTGACAGCTTGAAGGTGATCCAAGATACAATATGGGTAGTCATCAAGGAGGTTTCTCTACCAAGAAAGTACCATTTTTCAATAAATCTAATTATTCTTTTTAGAGTGAAAGGATGAGGACTTACATCATGTCCCTAGGGTTTGACATTTGGCAATCTATTTTGGATGGTTATTTTACACCTATTTTTCCATCCAGTGTTGTAGATAAAAACATGTTTTAGAATAATTCTAAGGTAATGAATGTTATCACTTGTGGTCTTTCAGAGAATGAATACACCAAGGTAATACATTTTACATCTACCAAGGAAATATGAGATAAATTAAAAACTATTTATGAAGGAGATTCAAAATTTAAGTTGGCAAAGTTGCAAACCCACCAAATACAACTTGAGAGTTTCAAGATGAAAGAAGAAGATTTTGTGGCATATTTTCTACAAAGATATGATGAGATTGTGATCATGATCAAAGGTCTTGGAGAACCTTGAATAATCTATTGTAGTTCAAAGGGTACTAAGGTCCATCTCTCAAATTTGATCCTAAAGTATCTACTATAGAAGAAATTCATGATCTTACTCAACTAAAATTGGATGAATTACATGGCATCCTTACTGCCTATGAGATGAGTAAGAATGATGATTTATCATTGAAGAAGTAAGAAACATTAAAGATAGAGATGAATCCTAAGAAAAAGTTCCAAGGTAATAAACCCAAAGAGGATGACAATTCTGATATTGATGAGGATGAATTGATTGATTTATTTAAAAGGATTTTGAAAATAGGTCCAGGAAAGTATCAAGGTAAGCTACCCTTTAAATTCTTCAATTATGGAGAGATAGGACATTTTTTTAGAAAGTTCCCTCATAAGCATGATGATGAATATCATGATGAAGACCAAGATGAAGACAAGAAGACATACAGGTCTAATAAGAGGAAGAAAGGTTTTAAAAAGTATGACAACAAGAAGTTCTTCAAGAATAAGAAGAGTCTCTACACCAATAAAGACTACAACTAATCAGATGAGAGTGAAGATAGTGACTCAGAGTGTGATCATGAAGATGATGGCCTTGTTGAATATTAATCCCTCTTCATGGCTGAGGAAGGAAGTTTCTCACATCAAAAGGAGTCTACTTGGATTGATTCAAATGATGAGGAAGATGAGGTAGACTACGAGACTAAATTGATGAATTCCCTTGAATAAATAAATATTGAGAATAATATTGACAAGAAGATGAATTCAAAAATCAAGGACTATGATAAACAATTTAGTGTGTATGAAGAAAGAATAAATTAAGACACCAAGGAACATGAAGATATGGTCAAGCATCTCAGTTGTTAATTTTAAATCATGTTTACAAGCCTAAAAGTTAAAGAAGAAGATTGTTTAAGGTATGTAATTCAAAATGAGTCATTAAAATATAAGTTAGAGAAGACATATAGTAAGGTAAAGTCATTTGTCAGATTTGAAAAGAGTTTAAGTGATCTAGATAATATTATGAATGATCAAAAGCATGTAAGTGATATAACTAGTCTTGGATACAAATAAGAACCATAGAATGTAACTCAAGACAAGATGAAGACTAATGTGAACTAGGGAAATCACACTTTGAAGATAAATCATCAAACAAGGAATGAAGGTGCTGATAGAATGAAGACAAATTAGATTAGATAGCCTAATGCCATGAGGTATGTAAGTTTTAATGGTTACTATTACACATGTAATCAATTTAGGCATAAATCTAGAGAATGCAAGAGAGCTATTAGAAATGAGTTTGCATGGAACTATTATAGGGGTCATTAGTCAGAATGTGTGAACCAAGTTAAGTGCTTCAACTATCTTGACGTGAGACACTTTCCAAATCATTGTCCACATAAGGTTAGACAAGGTGAGTTCTCTCTAAAAGGAGGAGGTTTTTTCATTTGTCATGACAAAGGACACCTTGAAATTTTATGTCCAAACAAGGTAATACAAATTATGTTTCCATCAAAGAGTATTTTTTGCTACAACTATGAAAAGGTTGGCCACATTGCTATATTCTGCAAGCAAAGGTCATCAAGTCAAAATGAGCTCAATCAGGATCCTCGAGTGTAAGAAATAAGGCAAGTTAACTCATGAAAACCAAAGGTGGTAAGTATGAGTCATTATGGGACAATAGGTCCAAGTAATCTATTTTCTATGGTGGAGAATACTATATAAGTTGAATAATACCAAGGGCTTTCATTTTTTACTCATATTGTGAATGAAGAGACCGAGTTCAAGAAGAGGACCAAGGTACTGGTTGAGGATAGTTCTAAGGTAATTATAGATCCAAGTGTACATCTTGTTTTAGATTAGAGGTAAAAGCAGGTTTTGAAGGGGCCCCGAAACCCTTTTACAGAGAGCAAAAAAAGAACAAGCCCACAGGCAATGCCTAAAAACACTACAGATAGGTAGCAAAAATAGGTTTTGAATGGTCTTGAAACCATAAGAGATACATCCGGTCAAAACCCAGAAACAGAAGTCTGGTGGTACAATAAACAAAAGCTAACAAAAGAAGAACAAAGATCAGTACCAGTTTCTTTACCAACAAGAAGGACTAGATTATTCATCCAGTTCCAGTATCAAGTTCATGGCTTCTTTTTCTTTCAAAGCAGTTTCCTGGGTGGTAACCTCCAGCAAAGCTCCTTTTTGTGTATCTTTCTTTCTAGAACTTTGCCTTGTCCTTTTGCTGGGATCCTCTAGTGCTTTGGTCTCCTCATTGGCTCGTTTACCTATATTGATAGTAGCTGCACAAATGTTGGACGTTACTTCCTCCATTTTCTTTCTGTTATCCTTTATTAACTCCCGAAGATTGTTTTCGTAAGCTTTGAGCTTCACAGGGATCTCGCTTAACTGATTTTCCATGTTGTTCACTTTGTTCCAAGCAGCTTTCAGAGAATCTTCCAAAGTTTCCACTTTTTTCTTGAGATCAATGATCTCCCTACACAACCAGGAATCTAATTGGGAAGAAGACTTAGCTTTACTGTTAACCCAAGTCATAGGAGTGTGTATTTCATCATTCTGATTCTTCCCTCTCCAATCCTCAGACTTTTTATTTGGGCTATTCCTAGCTTCTTCAAAGAAGTCATCTTTGCTCTTTTGTTCCCGCTCATTGATTCCATCTTCAATTTCCATCTCCATGTTTTGAATATCTTCCTCGACAGATATTTCCTTTTCTTTCTTAGAAGTTGGGTCCTCACCAGGATCTTCCTGGACAGTGTCTTCCTCCACCACTTTCTGGTTTTCCTCCATCTCTTCTATTCTGGTAACAGAATCCTCCTCTGTATTGACTTTGTCCTTTTCAATTTCCTCCGATCCTTCTTCATCATTACTAGAGTTGGTGTCCCAGCTCTTTGTTCCATCTTCTTCCTCCAATTTTTCCTCCTCGGGTTCTTCAAATCTCTCCCGACCCCTTTCTTCTTCTGCATTCTATTTATTAGGACTAGGGGTCTTAATTTTTCCTCTTCTGCTTACATTTTCATTCTTTTTATTCCCTGGCAACTTATTTTTCCCTTGTTTGGGATACTTAACCAGTGCCCTATTCTTGCAATAGCCTTCAATAAGTAGAATAAGGCCTTCATGAAGAATAGGGCGCAAATCCTTTTTCCTATGAGCATAAAGGCTTTGAATCAGGGAGTAGCAAAGATAGAAAGGAAAAGACAAGCTAAACTTATGCCTGAAGTGGTTGAAGAAGACAAAATGGAACTTATGCACTCGTTTGCTTCTTTCATCCAGGATGAAGTACTCCCTTATACAGCTTAGGACGTCCCTCCAAATCCCTTTTATCTGATCCAGCTCGTAAAAATCCCCATTTTTGACCAACTTCTGCTCCTCCTCATCCGTTTTGGGGAACTTGCAAAATGCCTCGTTCGAAATGCTGGTCTGCTTTGAAAATTTGATTCCTTCCGTCGACAACCCTGTAACCTCAGCAAGAAAATCCTCAGTTAAATTTACAGTTATACCATGCAGGGTGACCCTGTTGTCAGACCAATTTTTGAAGAAGGCCATCGTGATATGTGGTTTAGAGCCGTGGAGTCTTTCCATGTAGCTCGTAACATTTCCTTTCTGCAATATTTTCTAGACTTGGTGTTTCTCTCTCCATTCTGCACAACTCTTGGGCTCCTGTTTACGGGGTTCTCCCTTCCTTTCACGTGCCATACTCATTTTCTTTGAAACCCGATTACTGTGGATTTTACCCTGGATCCTCCTGCTGTCAAGTTGATTGGGACGTCAAATTTTTTTATGGCTTTTCAGGATCCGCTCCTCCCTCTTGAGGGCCTTGCTTTTTAATAATTGGGTTCTTTTCCTCGTGCTGCCACTCCTTGTACTCATTAGGATTTTATTACACTCCAATCCTACCTTCTTTCGCATGTGTGGCATCGAGACGAATGATTGCCCTTAAATCCACGTTCCTTACTAAGGTTTCATCCCACCTCGCTTTTTGCCCTTCCCAGACAGCACAATTGGCAAGCCAATCTCCAACACCATTGGCTTCACGGTAGGTATGGGTGATTTTTATTTCTTCAAATTTATTCAAAAGAGTTTTCATCTCCTTTACCTTATCCTCTATGGTCCAAGACACAGTATTCTTATTATTAAGGATATTTATAACATTCAAAGAGTCCCCTTCAAGCCACAATTTGGAATATCCCGAGTCCACAGCTAATTTAAGGGTCTGGAGGGCAGCTGTAGCTTCGGCAATGTGGCAGTTAGATATACCAATGGGAATTGCAATAACATCAATAACCCTTCCCACATGGTTTCTCAGAACACCACCACAACCAGCATTTCCCGGGTTCCCTTTTGCTGCACCGTCAAAGTTACATTTAATCCAATCTTGAGGTGGACTAATCCAAGTCACACCTGATCTGGGGTTATCAGGTTCACCAACAATAATATCCTTCCTCAGAGGATTATCCACATTGAGATTAGAACTTAGATTTTTTTGAGAAGAAAAATTTTCCTTTAGAGCTCTAATGATGTTCTGGCCAACCACCCATCCAGGGAGCTCTTTGTTTCTGAATATTCAGTTATTTCTTTCCTTCCATATTCCCCACCAGATATGGGGAAGAGTAATTTTCCAAAAGAAGAGAACTTCAGGATCCTTTGAAGGGCAATACCAGCTCTTGAGAGAAAGTTCAACATTTTTTTGATGAATCCAAGTAATACCCCACAAATTGAGAACCTCCTTCCAAACAAGCTGAGTGAAGGAACAATTCACAAACAGATGATCTCTATCTTCAAGGTCTATCTTACATAGAATACACCTGTTAACAATATTGATTCCGCATTTCTGTAAATTATCCAGAGTCAAAATTTTATTTTGGAGAAGGGTCCAGAAAAAGAACTTGATTTTAGGAATGAGCCCCTTAATCCAGGCTCTTGTCCATAACGGTTTTCTGCCATTTCCCTTGGAGATGAAGATGGAAGAGACTTTAAACTGTCCACTTGGCTCCTGATACCAAACAATTTTATCTTCTTGATTAGGATATAGGGATATAGCATTTAGGGATAATTGAATATCCTTGAGATCTTGATCATAGTCTGTGAGGTTTACCCAAGTGTTGTTCTGCCAGTATTGACTAACCATTATCCCCACTCTTTGTTTACATCTTTCTATAACATCTTTATCTTGGATTTCTTCCTATAAGGGTTTACCTCTTACCCAAATATCTTCCCAGAATTTCACCTTTTTACCATTACCTAATTTCCATGCACTACCTTCTTCAAGAACATGTTTTGTTCCCTGGAGTGCCCCCCAAATAGCAGACGGATGAGAAATATCTGGAGTACTAAAGAAGTCATGAAGTGACTATGCCTTAAATAAATACTTATGCTTCCATATTTTACTCCATTCTTTATTTTCCTGATAGACCCTCCATCCCTGTTTAGCTAAAAGGGCAGTGTTCATACTTCTTATTTTCCTTGTACCAAGTCCACCATCCTTAACCGGTTTGCAAATGTTATCCCATGCAATGAGAGGCATTCTCCTTTTCTCCTCAAAACCTGACCAAAGAAAGTTTCTTTGGATTTTTTCAATTGCCTCAGCAAATTTAGAGGGGATTTTGAAAAGACTCAAAGCATACGTGGGTATACTTTGAAGACTTGCTTTGAGGAGAGTTAACTTTCCTCCTTGGCTAAGAAGACAGCCTTTCCATCCCGCTAACTTCTTACTAAATTTATTAATAAGACCTTCCCAAAAAGCTTCAGGGGCTTTCAATCCAAAAGGGAGACCAAGGTATATGGAAGGAAAAGAGCCTATAGAGCAATCAAGAATTCTAGCAATTTTGTTCTATCTTTGCTGAGCAAATTTCATTAAAATAACATCAATTGTTCATGCCTAGTGATGAGGTTCCAAGCTGCAAGGATGACTCTTTAGATGAAAAGGTATGTTATGAATCTATGTTGTCTCCATGTATTATTAATCCATTCATAGAAGAGAAGGAGAATGTTAGTAGACGAGCATTTTTATTCTCTTAAGCCTAATAATAATAATAACTATGAGCATAATATGACCAAGGAGGAGAAGGAATATGAGGAGTTATGGGAAACTCTTGGTTTCACATTTTTTTAGGACATTGTGAAGTAGGATGTCTCTATTCATGTTTCTTATGAGACATATTTCTTATGAAGAAGCAAGTTTGTGTGCTCAAGATCATAATACCAATCTATACAGAGACTTGTGTTGAAATTATAAGGTCATTAGGTAAGGGTAACAACAACTTCATGAGCTTGCTCTAGAGGTTTATGAAGGAGCTATAGTATGGGGTCAGAATGCGTGTTTTTAGGTGGAATAATGAGATTTATGAAATGTCAAGAAGAGTTTGATGCTCAAAAAGGTCTATACACTTCTTTGTGATGTGTTATAGGTGTTTTTTTTTTGTGTGTGTTTTTAAGGTATGTTGAAGTTAAAATTGGAGATTTTTTATTACTCTCATTTTTATCACTTTTGGCTTAATGGAAAGCAAGCCTAAAATGTGTTATAGGGTGTATGCATTCCTAAAGGTGTGTAATATAAAATCTTGGTCCAAAAGTGTGTAATGGTTTTATCTAGGTGTACAAGAAGTTTTAGAGGTGTAAATTAACCAGAAGGAGTTTTGTTGACTCTATTTGTTTTGAGATTTTAAAATTTTAGGCTATGTTAGAAAAGTGGTTTTTCTTAAAATTTGAAGTCTAAGGATTCTTAATATATTTAATGGGATAAATGGGTTGATAAATAAATATTCGTATGGATCTTAAGGTTTGTGTTTTTCAAATTATTCATGTTTTTGTCAAGATGGAGGCCTAATTGGAAAGTTGGTTTGTGAAGGAAGTATATTGTATAAGATGAGCTAGTTGTTGAAAACTGGTTTCCTTGAGGGGGCATATGAGAGATATCTATATATGAATTTTTAGGTATTTAATGTGTATCTATTGTAAATTATGGGCTCTTAAAGCTTTAGGTAGGGTTACAAGGAAACTAGATAGGCCTAGTGTGAAGAAGAGTGGCTTTTGCTCAGTTTATCCAAAATAGAAAGGTATGTGTGTTTCAAGGAGATTTATCAATTTGGTTGAGAGCATGTGTCATATTTGGTAAGTGGCATGAAGTTATGTTGGCGGTCCCTAAGGTGGCTTGAGTGAAAAGGCTAGTAAGCCTATGTGGTGATTCTTCATGGTATATAGAGATCTTAAGATGATCAAGAGGTGAAATGGATCAAATATATTAGGGGGCATCTCTCTTAGATTTTTATTGGTGATTTTAATCATATTTTAGTACTTTTGTGCATTCTTTCTTCATTGGTTATAGTGCTTGGTTAAAGAGAGTGTTGGCATGGAGCAAGAGGAAGTTGTCAAGGCAAGAAGAGGTAAGCTCAAGTTAAAGGGGGATTTTGTATCATATTTATAATTTGATCCTTTCCTATTTATATTATTTTCATGTCCTTAGGATCATTTGGTGACCACTTTGTCATTATGTTAAAGAGGGAGAAAGTTCTCATTATGGAGTGCTTAAAGATAGAGATGGAAGGTGAGATGTATATTGATATATGCTAGTTGTTAATATCAATGACAAAGGGGGAGATTATTGGAGTGTTTTCAATGATGTCATGGTGATTTCATGGAGGTGTCCAAGTGAGTTGATGAAGTTCCTTATTATTCTAAGTGATAATGACAATGTGTGCAATGTGTTTATCCTAGTATGCTTGAAATTAGAGTTTGACTACTTAGAGATGATTAGGGATGAGTTTCAAGTATTGATTATTTGAAAGGGGTTATTGCATAGGTCAATTTTGATTAAATATATTGTGTGCATAAGTTTAATTCATCTAGTAGTCCATAGTTTTCATCTAGACATTTTGGGTATAGTGGTAGAAAATTTGAGTAGGCAGTTTATTAACATCACCATTACATGTAGATGAGTCAGGGGGAGTTGGTCATATTGTCATCATAAAATTTGTGCCTAGTTTATATGCACTCCATTTCAATTCATGCGATGAAGCACAACATAAGATGAGCAAGTACAAATTTGGGCTCCTAGGTAGTTTGACAATGTTTTCCCATACTTAGCCAAATTTTCTTGTGGCACGAAAAGCTGAGTAGACATTTTTGATTTATTAATATTTCTCATGTATGGTACTTTCAAGATAATTTGATCATATGGGTTTTTTAATTTTTTTCTAGTTGATATGCACTAAATTTTATGTCATGTGATTTAGCAAATAAAAAGATATGCATGTACAAAGTTGGCCTTCCAAACAATTCTTGACATAGTTGGTTCCATGGTAGAAAGATCTGAATGAGCATATTAATGGAATTATATCTCAACACAAAAAGGTTCCATAATCAAATTAATATATTTTTGGATTATCCTATGTGAGAAGATCATATGGTCCAAATTTTAGATCATGCATCTAAGCATAACAAAATTTATTGAGGTCCAAATTTGACTTTCTAGGTAGATTGCAATGGTTCCCATAGTCAATTTTGAAAGAGATAAAGATCAGGAACAAATGAAGATCCAATAGTTCATGGGTGATTTTACATATTGATCTAATGGTGTGTATCGATTCAAATAGGTCAAAGTGATAGTTTCTTAATGATAGTTAGAGGTAAAGACTAAGCTATTTCTAAGATCTGGCTACAAGTGGGTGTTTAAACTAATAGAGATCATCAGTACCTATTGAGTGAAATGAGTTCAAAGTGTCCAATGTTTAACATAGATAAATATTGAGCTACATATAGGAGATCAATAGAGCATGTGTTATTCTAGGATGTCAAGAAGGAGTGAGATGATGCCAAGTGTTCAAAGTTTAACATTTGGGAAATGGTGCATTATGATTTAAAGTTCAAATAAGATTGATGGTACATGACTGATCTAAGCTATAAGGGCATGAAATGCATTTTAAGTGACCAAAGTTTAATTGTGAATGTTTGGATTTAAATATTCAAATTTGTGAAGGAAAACTAGTACTCAAATTTTATGATCTATCTTTTGATATTTGTCAAATTTGCTCATGGTGTGAAAAGTTAATTTGTGGACAACTCCTAATCACATCTAGATATATAGATTTTAAGATCTAAAAGTGTGTATAATAAAAGATATTGAGGTTCAAATTTGACTATGTTCATGCATATTTTGAAAGTAACTTGAGAAGGGAATTTGAGTTATGCTTGTTTTTTGCTTAATGTTTAAAGGTGAACTAGATATTAGAGTAAGTTGTAGACTCCCTAAGGACCATCTGTGTGCATTATGAAGGTTTGACCAATCATATGTAGTATGAACAAAGGGTTATAAATTGATTGTGTTTTTATTCATAATGACTATGTATACAAAGAAGTGTTTGAGCTAATTGGGGGTTAGCAAAAGAGTGTTATCATGGATTTTGGCACTTAAATGGGACCCATAGATCATGTGACATGGATCCATGAGTTGTAAAGTGTTCTTGTGTTACTAGTTTTCTTAGATAAGTGTTCTTGTGGAAAGAGAGTTGTGATTAAGCGTGATGCATATTAGATGCCTTAAGGGTGAAGGCATGTATTATGGCCAATAATGAAATATTGTGGACTTGATAATTAATGATGACTCTATATATATTGAAACCAAAGGAGATGGTTTCTAGGCTTGTTTTTGACAAGAGTGGGCATTGAAGTAAAGAAGAGAGGAGAAGTAGTGTGTCTAGTGTATAGGTTGATGAGAAGAGCAGATTAATGACTATGTGTATGACTTATGGGTCATGTTTATGATGTTATAATATTAATCTTATAGGTTTAGGATGAATGAAGAGGTCTAGGGTGATGTAAAAAGATGTTTTGGATGTTTTGAGTGTGAAGAGTTGAAGAGAGATGATATAATTTTTATATCAATCAAGTTGGTAGGTAATTAGTGTTTAGGAGATGTTATCTTCATAGGTGTTTTTGTGTCTACTCAACATTTAGGGAGTTGTATCCTCCTTTTAAGGTAAAACTTGCTAAAGGTCTAGTTATTATGGTAGCTTATCTAGACAGGTGTAGTATCTCCTTGTGGGATTATAATCTCACTAAAATAAGGGATGATAGTTCCTTGATCAGTTATAGCTAGTCTAAATTGATTCTTATTATTATCTAGTAGTATTTCAATTACAGGTTCTAGTGGGTTTTCTCCCCCCAGAGGGTTTCCCATATATGTCATGTGTTATGTGCTTGATCTTTCATTGTTTCCCTTGTTCATTACTATGAATGATGTGTATGCTTTATGAATGATTATGATAATTGATTAAGAGTTTGAAAGGATTCAAATTGAAGTTGGATTATCTAGGCTCATTGATTCACCCCCTAGTGATTTTACCTCTAATAATTGGTAGTAAAGTAGGTCCTTTGGTAAAGGCTTGATAGCTTGAAGGTGATCCAAGATACAATATGGGTAGTCATCAAGGATGTTTCTCTACTAAGTAAGCATGATGTTCAATGGATCCAATTATTATTTTTGGAGTGTAAGGATGAGGACCTACATCATATCCCTAGGGTTTAACATTTGGCAATCTATTTTGGATGGTTATTTTACACCTACTATATTTCCATCCAATGTTGTAGATAAAAAGTTGTTTGAGAATAATTCTAAGGCAATGAATGCTATCACTTGTGGTCTTTCAAAGATTGAATACACCAAGGTAGTCCATTATACATATACCAAGGAAATGTGGGATAAATTGAAGACTATTTATGAAAGAGAATAAAAATTTAAGTTGGAAAAGTTGCAGACTCATCGAATACAATTTGAGAGTCTCAAGATGAAGGAATAAGATTTTGTGGGATATTTTCTACAGAGAGATGATGAGATTGTGAACATCATTAGAGGCCTTGGAGAGAACCTTGAAGAATCTATTGTAATTCAAAAGGTACTAAGGTCCATCTCTCTCAAATTTGATTCTAAAGTATTTACTATAGAATAAATTCATGATCTTACTCAGCTAAATTTGGATGAATTGCATGGCATCCTTACTTCCTATGAGATGAGTAAGAATGATGATATTCCATCGAAGAAGGAAGCAACATTTAAAATAGAGATGAATTCTAAGAAGAATTTCCAAGATAAGAAACCCAAAGAGGATGACATTTTTGATATTGATGAGGATGAATTGATTGATTTGTTTACAAGGAATTTTAAAATAGGTTTAGGCTAGTATAAGGGTAAACTACACTTCAAATGATTCAATTATGGAGAGATAGTACATTTTTATAGAAAGTGCATTCATAATCATGATAATGAAGAGAATGATGAAGACAATAAGACATATAGGTCTGATAAGAGAAAGAAAGGTTTTAGAAATTATGACAAGAAGAAGAAGTTATTTAAGAACAAGAAGAGTCTCTACACCAATAAAGACTAAAACTCATCAGATGAGAATGAAGACAGTGACTCAGAGTGTGATCATGAAGATGATGGTCCTATTGAGGATTAATCACTCTTCATGGCTAAGGAAGGAAGTTGCTCACATCAAAAGGAGTCTACTTGGATTAATTTAGATGATGGTGAAGATGAGGTAGACTGTGAGACTAAATTGATTAATTCCCTTGAAGAACTGAAGATTGAGAAGAATATTGATAAGAAGATGAAGTCACAAATCAAGGACTATGAGAAGCAATTCAATGTGTATGAATCAAGAATGAATTAAAACACTAAGGAACATGAATATGGTCAAGCATCTCAGTTGTCAATTATAAATCATGTCTATAAGCCTAAAAGCTAAAGAATAAGAATGTTCAAGGTATTTAATTGAAAATGAGTCATTAAAATTTGAGTTAGAGAAGACATCTAGTAAGGTGAAGTTAGTTGTGAGATTTGAAAAGAGATTAAGTGGTCTAGATAATATTCTAAATGATCAAAATCATGCAAGTGATAGAACTAGTCTTGGATACAAAGAAAAACCATAAAATGTAACTCAAGACAAGTTAAAGACTAATGTGAATAAGGAATATCATAATTTAAAGACAAATCATCAAATAAGGAATGAAGGTACTGACAAAATGAAGACAAATTAGATTAGACAGCCAAATGTTATGAGGTATACAAGTTCCAATGGTTATTGTTACACATGTAATCAATTTGTGCATAAAGTTATAGAATTCAAGAGACCTATTATAAATGAGTTTGCATGGAACTATTATCGGGGTCATTAGTCAAAAGTTATGAAAAAATTTAAGTGCTTCAATTATCTTGACATGGGACACTTTACAAATCATTATTGATATAAGGTTAGATAAGGTGAGTTCCCTCCAAAAGGATGAGGTTATTTCATTTGTCATGACATAGGACACCTTGAAATTTTATGTCCAAACAAGGTAAGTCAAACTGTGTGTTTATCAAGGATTATTATTTTCTACAACTGTGAGAAGGTTGGCCACATTGCTAGATTTTGCAAACAAAGGTCATCAAGTCAAAATGAGTTCAATCAGGCTCTTAGAGTGCAAGGAATAAGGAAATTTAACTCATGGAAACCAAAGGTGTTAAGTATGAATCATGATGGGAATATAGGTCTAAGTAATCTATTTGTTATGGTGGAGGATATTATAGAAGTTGAAGAATGCCAAGGGCTTTCATTTTCTACTCATATTGTGAATGAAGAGACCAAGTTCAAGAAGAGGACCAAGGTACTGGTTAAGGCTAGTTTTGAGGTAAGTATGGATCCAAGTAAATATCCTATTATTTTTTAGAAAATTTCATTTAGAGAACATCAATTGTTAGTGCCTAGTGATGAGGTTCCAAGCTATAAGGAAGATTCTTTAGATGAAAAAGTATGTTATGAATCTATGTTGTCTCCATGTATTATAAATCGAATCATAGAAGAGAAGGATAATGTTGTATTGGATGAGCATGTTGCTTCTCTTAAGCCTTAGAATAATAATAATAACTACAAGCATCATATGACCAAGGAGGAGAATGAATATGAGGAGTTATGGATAACACCTGGTTTCACATTATGCTAGAACATTGTGAAGTATGATGTCTTTGTCTATGCTTCTTAGGGGACATATTTCTTATGGAGAAGAAATTTTGTGTGCTTGAGATCATAATACCAATCTATACAAATACTTGTGTTGATCTTAGAAGGTCATTAGTTAAAGGGTAGTAACAAGTTCATGAGATTGCTCTAGAGGTTTGTGAAGTAGCTATAGTATAGGGTCAGAATGGGTATTTTCAAGTGGCATAATGAGATTGATGAAATTTCAAGAATATTTTGATACTTATAAAGTTTTTTACACTTATTTTTGATGTGCTCTAGGTGTTTTTTTGTGTTCTAAAGGTATGTTAAAGTCAAAATTGGAGACTTTTTAGTACTCTCATTTTTCTCACTTTTGACTTAAGGAAAAACAAGTCTAAAATGGGTTATAGGATGTATGGGTTACCAAAGGTGTGGAAGATCAAAAATTGTTCCATAAATTTATAATGGTTTTATCTAGGTGTACAAGAATTTTTAGAGGTGGACATTGACTAGAAGGAGGTTTATTGACTCTATTTGTTTTAAGATTATAGGGTTTTGGGCTATACTAGAAAAGGGGTTTGCCTTATTATTTGAGGTTTAAGGATTCTTGATATATTTAATGGTCCAAATGGGTTGACAAATAAAGATTCATAGAGATTTGAAGGTTTGTGTTTTCTAAATTATTCATGTTTTTATCAAGATGGAAGCCTAATTAAAAACTTGGTTTGTGAAGGAAGTATATTATAGATGATGAGCTAGTTGTTGAAAATTGGTGTGCTTAAGGGGGAATATTATAGTGCTTTAGATATGAATTTTTATGTCTTGAATGTGTGTCTACTATAAATTGTGGGCTCTGTAAGATCCAGGTAGGGCTATAAGGAGATTAGATAGGCCTAGTGTGAAGAAGAGTGCTTGTTGCTCAGTTTTTTTAAAAGAGAAAGGAATGTATGTTTTAAGGAGATTTATTAAGTTGGTTGAGATCATATTTTATATTTGGTAAGTGGAATGAATTTATATTGGTGGTCCCTGAGGTGGCTTGAGTGAAGAGGCTAGTAAGCCTATGTGATGATTCTTCATGGTGTATGGAGATCTTAAGATGCTCAAGAGGTGAAATAGATCAAATATCTTAGGGGGAATCCTTATTATATGTTTTTTGGTGAGATCCATTATATTTTAGTACTTTTGTGCTTTCTTTCTTCATTGGTTGCAGTGCTTGGTTGAAGAGAGTGATGGCATGGATCAAGAGGAAGTTGTCAAGGCAAGAAGAGGTAAGGTCAAGGTAAGGGGGAATTTGTATCATATTTTGAATGTGGTTATTTCCTATTTATGGTACTTTCATGTCCTCAATATTAGTTGGTGACCACTTTTTTATTGTCTCAAAGGGGGAGAAAGTTCTTGTTATGCAGTGCTTGAAGAGAGAGAAGGAAGGTGAGTTGTACATTGTTATATGATAGTTATTGATATAAATGACAGAGGGGAAGATTTTTGGAGTGTTGTAAATGATGTTAGTGATTTTATGGAGGTGTCTAAGTGAGTGGATGAAGTACCTTATTAGTCCAAGTGACAATGATAAAGTGTGCAATGCACTTGTCCTAGTATGTTTGAAGAAGGATTGGTTGATCTTCAGAGTTTAACTATTTAGATATTTTTAGGGATGAATCTAAAGTATCGATCATTTTAAAGGGGTTATTTCATAGGTAAATTATGATTTAATAACTTATGTTTATAATTTTAATTCATCTGGTAGTGCATAATTTTCCTCTAGACATTTTGGATTCAATGGCATAAAATCAAAGTAGGTTATTTGTTGATGTCACTATTTCCATGTGTAGATGAGTCAAGGGGAGTTGGTCATATGGTTGTGATGAAATTTGTGCCTAGTTTCTATTTAATTAATTTTAATTCATGTGATGAATTAAAACATAAGATGATCAAGTGCAAATTTGGGCTCATAAATAGTTTGAAAGTGTTTTCCCATACTTAGCCAAATTTCTTGTGGTAAAAAAAGCTGAGTAGGCATTTTGATTTAGTCTTATTTCACATGTATGGTAGTTTAAATAGAATTTGATCATATGGGTTTGTTTAATTTTGTGCTTAGTTGATATTCACTAAATTTTAGGTCATGAAATGAAGTGCATCAAAAGATATGCATGTGCAAAGTTAGCCTTCCAAATAGTTCTTGACATAGTTGGCTCTATGGTAGAAAAAATTGAGTGAGTAAATTAATGTCATCTTATCTCACAAGCACAAGGGTTAAAATATTAGATTGATATATGGTTAGATTCTACTATGTGAGGAGATCATATGGTATAAATTTTAGATCATTCATCTAAACACAACAAAAGTTATTAAGGTCCAAAGTTGGCCTTCCAGGTAGATTGCAATGGTTCCCATAATCGATTTTACAAGAGATAAAGATCAGGACCAAATGAAGATCCAATAGTTCAAAAGAAATCATATAGATTTATTTAATGGTGTGTATCAAGTAAAAGAGGTCAAAGTGATAGTTGTTTAATGATAGATAGAGATAAAGACCGAGCTACTTTGAAGATCTGATGATGAGTGGGTGTTTTTAATAATCAAGATAAATGGTGAATATTGAATGAAATGAGTTCAAAGTGTCTAATGTTTAACATAGATAAAGATTGAGATACATACAAGAGATCAAAGGTGTGTGTTTATTCTAGGATGTTAGGAAGGAGTGAGATGATGCTAAGTGTTTGAAGTTTAACATTTGGGAAATGGCACACTATGAGTAAAAGTTCAAATAAGATCAACAATGCATGATTTATCTAAGATGCAAGGTCACGAGATGAGTTTTAAGTGACTAAAGTTTAACTATGAACATTTGGATTTACATATTCAAATTTGTGAAGGAAAAACTAGTGCTCAATTTTTTTGATATATCCTTTGATCTATGCAAAATTTGGTCATGGAATAAAAGTGAATTTATAGAAGAATCTAAGTGCATCTATAAATATAGATTTGAAGATATGAAAGTGTGTACAGTCAAAGATATTGAGGTTCAAATTTGGCTATGTGTTCATGCATATTCTACAAGTAACCCCATAATGGGATTTGAGTTGTGCTTTTTGGTTTCTCAATGTTTAAAGGTGAATTATATATTAGAGTATGTTGTAGACTCCATGAGGACCATCTATGTGCATTATGAAGGTTTGAAAAATCATATACAGTATGAACAAAGGGTTAGAAGTTGACTGTGTTTTCATTCATAATGATTATGTGTATAGAGAAGTGTTTGAGCTAATTGGGGGTTAGAAAAAGAGTGTTATGATGGATGTTGGCACTTAAAGAGGAAATATAGTCATTTGGCATGGCTCCATGAGTTGAAAAGTTTTCCTGTGTTCCTATTTTACTCAGTGAAGTGTCAAAGAGGTTAATGAGTCATCATAGGATAATTATGCTTAAGTATGACCCATGTTTGATGACTTAAGGGTGAAGATATGTATTATGGCTAACAAGGAAAGATTGTGGACTTAATAATTCATGATGACTTTATATATAGTGAAACCAAAGGAGATGGTTTTTAGTCTTGTTTTTTAGAGGAGTGGGCATTGAATCAAAGAAGAGAGGAGAGGTAATGTTCCCAATGGAAAGGTTGATGAGAATAGTAGATTAAATGCTGTGTGTATGAAATATGGGTCATGTTTTTGATATCAGAATAGTTATCTTATAGGTTAAAGATGAGAAAATAGGTCTAGGGTGATCTAAAAGGATGTTTTGGATGCCTTGAGTATGTAAAGTTGAAGAGCGTTGATATACTTTGTATCTCCATCAAATTGGTAGGAAATCAATGTTCAACAGATGTTGTGTTCATATGTGTTATTGTGGCTACTCAACATCTACGGTTTTGTAACCTCCTTAAAAGGTGAAACTTGTTATAGGTCTAATTATTGTGGTAGATCAGCTAGACATGTGTAGTAGCTCCTTGTGGGATTGTAGTCTAACTCAAATAAGGGATGGTAGTTCCTTGATTAGTTGTATCTAATTTAAATTGGTTATTTTTATTATAGGACATTATTTCAGTTTCAATTTCTAGTGGGTTTTCTCCCCCAAGAGGGTTTCCCACATATGTCATGTGTTATGTGCTTGATCTTGCATTTTTTCTCTTGTTCATTGCTATGAATGATGTGTATGCTTCATGAATGTTTATGATAATTGATTATGAGTTAGAAAGTATTGAAATTAAAGTTGGATTATCTAGGCTCACTGATTCACCCCCACCCACCTCTTAGTGATTGTACTTTTAACATATCATTATGGTAATTTTGATAAATTAAAATGCTTATTTAGAATGATATATCTATAATTTTCAAAAATGGTCAAGTGCATCAAGATAATTCGATTAATAATTTTTTTAAAAGTGAAATCTATTATTTAATACTTGAATCATAATTATACAAAAGTTTTGGTGGAAATAAATGCTTTTATATATTCATATCTCATAATGTTATCCTTATCAAGGTCATTTAATAAAATTAGCAACACAAATTAGGGAGTCAATTGTGATCTAACTTTAAACTATTTTTAAATAGTTTATGAAAGATATGTTATGAGGCATGAGAATGGTATGAATATTATCAATGGTAATATTGTAAGGGTTTGTGAATATCAACAATTAAAACACAATAATCATGGCAATATAGATGGTACCATAAAATATTCTTATTATTTTGTAACTAACAAAAAACTATTTTTTGATGAATACAAAACTAAATAATATGTAGTGAATCATCAATGAATGCAAGTTTTCACAAATTGTAATGTTTCCATTCTTCTAAATATCCTATTATAAGGGGTTTTCTTTCATTATCAATAATTCTCTTTGATTTGGGTATGTGTAAAAATGATACACCTTTTAGTTCTTTAACCAAAATTGTTAATAATTGGTTTCATGATGTTGTTATTATCTTATTGAGTTCTAAGGTCCTAAAATGCTTCCTTTGATATTTTTATAGTTTACTTACTACTATAAACACAACCAAATTTGAATTATTCATAAAATTAGTCAATCATATATTTTATTCCTTTATTATATTTTTTGACGAAACATACTTTAAACAAATAACTAGTTATCTATAGATAGATAAAGAGGATGGTGTATACAAATGGAAATGCAACTGATGTATTAATCAATCATAGATCAGAGAAGATAAATCATACTTATACTTCTTATTTTGATACATTAAATATTCAGGGTCATGACCAAGATGGATCTTTTAGACATAACCAAGGGATCTCTTACCATAATAACATCACTAGAGAGGGTTCCAAAGCCTCTAGTTAAGCAACACTATGCAATAATCCTAGCTAAGTCCTATGTTTTCATATTCACAAAGTAAATAAAAATCAAAGCAAAATTTAATCTAGTTATCACCAAAGCTTGTGTCACAAAGTGGGGGTAATAAACATAAAAATCAAACATGAATAGGAGAATCCTATTTTAAAATATGTATAGGTAAAACTCTAATACATGGAGAGATCAATATATTCAAAAACCATTACATATGCTACTTTTATCTACTAAAATAGAAAAGTAAAGTTAGATATACTTACCTTGAAGATAAACCCATCGAGACTTAATCTCTCCCTTGGCCAAAGGTTTTTAGTAAGAGGTCGTTGTGGTTTGTAAGGTTACTAAAAAAGGCCAAAGTATCCATTTTTTTTCCACAAGATAAGATTCTTCTCCAAGTGTAAATCCTAAGAAATAACTCCTTAAGTAGAATGGTAGAAGATCATATTGTAAAGAATCATAAATGAATAATTAACTTTTTTCTCTCTAAGACATGGAAAAATGAATGCATATACATAGTTTAATCTAACCTTAAACCTTTATGAAAGTTTAGCCAACAGGGTTATCCTAGTTGACTTTGTATCATTAATTGATAAAAACAAGTTAGATCCTAGTCTAGGTTAGCCAAAGTTGACCTAGACCCATAACATGCTTTTAATAATTTAAATACAAGGTTGGTATATGCTAATAGTGTAATGTGAACTATAAAAAATGGTTTTAGGCTTAGGAAGGTGATAAGGAAGGTAGTGAAATGCTTTGAGGAGTGTGAAAGATAAGAGGCAAGGCTTTGGTAAGTAAATATGAGAAGATTATGTTGATAGTAAGTGGTGGTATAGGGGACAACAATCTTCCAAAGCACCAATGGCTTTCCCACCCCTTTATAAATGCACCTTTTAAGGCATGAACTTAGAGAGATTGAGACTTTGATGAGTTATTATAAGAGAGAAAGCATTATTAATTGATAAATTTTAAAATATTATGTGTATAAATATGCCACATTCAAATCTCATCACATTTCACTCAAGTGCAACAAGGGATGGTGCTTTGATAAAATAACATAGCAACACACAAAGTTGAAGATAAATAAATTATAGTATTTTAAAGCATAAAATAACTAAAATTAAATGACTAAAAGGGAAATAAATGAAAATAAAAGTAATGTATGCATACCTTGACTTAAATTTATCATTGGATGGTTTTATACTATGTTTTTAGTTTTGATCATGGAGGGAAAAGAGACTACTTTGGACAAACCCAAAGATGCAAAATGAAAGAGAAAAAACAAACAAATGTAGAAAATCCAAGATAACTGATGTAGTGTAGGTGGGATGTACTTATAAATTTAGTAAGCTAGGGTGATAAATGATAAGTTAAGACTAAATTACCAAGTCAAAAAAATAGAGTAAATTGGGTAACCAAAAATCCAAGGTTACTAAATGACTGAAAAACTCAAACAAGTAAACCTTAAGTAAGATAGGCAAATAAAACTAGTCAAACCAAGGATACAAGTCAAAAAATGGTAATCAAATATCAATGTGAAAGTAGTAATAATCCTTACTTAAATAAATATGGGCAAGAAAATGGTAAAATAACATTGATGAGTAGGTAGTAACAATCCTTACTCAATCATTAATGGAAAAAGTACATAAAATGGAAAATAACATTGGTGAGTGAGAAGTAATAAGCCAACCTCACTCAACAATGGAAAAGTAATAAAAAATAGAAATGGACATAATTATCCAAAAAAAGTAGAGAATAACAATGGAAAATTTACAAATAAAACTAAGGAAATTCTATAAATGTAAAGTAAAGGTGTAAATAAAGTAATCCATAGTCACTCAAGCATATTGTTTTGTTCTTAAGAAAGATAAAACTGAAACAAAGTAGTGATGGTATGTTGTTAATAAGTGAAGAAGAGGGAATATAGAAGTGGGAAAACAAATTTAGAATAAAACCTAATTTTCAAAGGGGAAATGAAATGGGTGGTGGGGAAATGAATAAAAAACAAGGTAGAGAAACTCTTTATCAAAGTCAAGACACTTAAATTAGGTTTGTCAAAATAAGAGGATTGTCACATTAAGGACTATGAAGAAATTTTCTTAACCATAAAAATATTAGTTAACTAATTTGAGTATGAATATCATCCCATGAAGTCTATATGCATTAAAATTAAAATGGGCTTACCTTCCCATAATGTGTTCCCCATTCCTCAGGACTCCTCATAGAGTTGTTGGCCTAATGTGAAGATTTGGGTACTTACATGAAAAAGTAGGTAGAACCAATAGATTTTTTTTTAATTTTCATATTCCAATCTACTACCTACTATACCCCCAATGGACCTTGGATCTATCATGAGGCCAACTATAGAGTTTTAACTTTGATTAGAGATAGGAGATGTGTTATGAATCACAAATTTTGGTACGATTTTTAATTTTAACTTTGTATGTTTCCTTTTTATCATTTCCTTTTGTTTAAAATGATTTGGCTTTTGATTTTTAGTGTATTTTATTATTCCTCCTTGATATAGATTCAAAGAACTAAACATGGGTGCTAAAAATTACTATCATTTGAAAACTGTGGATTTAGTAGATAAGAAAAAGATCTTAGAGAGCATGGTGTCTAAGAGTATTATTAATTTATGTGAAATAAAAAATTTATCTTAAATTAGACCTTGGTTTATCCAAATTTAAATGAAAGGAAAGGAAATCAATGAGAATGAACATGAAACAATTTAAATTACTTCAAACTAAGAAAATTGTGACCATGGTGAAAAAAGGATACAATGATAGGTAAGTATTATCCTATATCATAAGAAGGTTAAAAATGTAGGGAAATATGCTAACATATTTTTTTTGGTAAGTTTTATCTACAAAAGAAGAAAAAACCAAATCTAAAATCAAGGGATCATAAACTTATAACCATTTCTTAACATTCTAGACAAAGAACACTAAATTGATTAAAGATGGTAATTTTATGAGGAGGGTCTAGTCCTATCCATGGTATTACATTGTATCTCATAAATTAAAAACCTAAGAGGGTGTACAAATTATGTAAAAAATAAAAATATCATAGTTTTTAGGAAGGTCTAGTCCTATCCATGGTCTTACACTGTAACTCACAAAATAAAAACCCAAGAAAGTGTAAAATGTATTGGGGAATAATAAATTTGATGTGAAATAAAAATGAATTCATGAGGAAGATTAGGTCCTATCCATAGTTTTACAATGCAACTCATAATAAAGAGAAACCAAAGGACTAAGAGAAGGAACTAAGGTTTGTGGAAAGAAAAACTATTGTAGAGGGTGAGACCCATGTAAAAATTATGTAAAAAGTGTTAGTAAGATAACATATAGAAGGCATTATAAGGAGGGAAGTATCAAAGTAAAGTACTTTCTCAAGAATTACACATTGGTAGTCTCTTTGAAAACATGTCCTTCATTAGTTTGGAGGTGATAGGTGCTAAGAACAATAATATCTTTCACTAAATAAGGGTCCCACCATTTTTGGGTGTATTTGCCTTATTTATCATGGGTATAGTCTAATTTAAGGACTAGATCACCATTATTGAAAGTGAAAACTTTAACCTTTTTGTTATGTTGTTTGTAAATATGAACCTTGTATTAGAGATTATGTTATAGAGTGGTGAGATGGTGTTCATCAAGAAGATCAAGAGAATGAAGGTGAGCTTCAAATAATTCCTCATCAGGTATGATACCATGAAGAGATATACATAAGGAGGGAAGCTCAAATTATAACGGGAGAATAGAATCAAAACAATAGACTATTGAAAATGGTGTTTTCTTAGTGGCAGTGCATATGCTAGTATGATAGGCCCAAAGTATAGTATATAAATAGAGATGTCAATCCATGTGGGTTTCACAAATGGTTTTTTTAAGGATTTTATTGAAAATTTTGTTGGTAGCCTTATCTTGGCCATTACATTATGGATGACAAGGTGTGGAAAATTTGTGGAATATTTTGAATTTAACACATATCTATTCCATGTCCTTCTTTTTAAAACTATCACCATTATTGGAAATGATAGTATGAAGAACTCCAAATTGAAAAATGATTTGATTGAGGGTGAAATTAGAAATAGTGGTTATTTTGAAATTGATGAGAGGCATGGATTTTAACCATTTGGTAGAATATTTAGTAGCTGTGATGATAAAAACATGCCCATCCTATGATCTAGGTAGTTTGCCTATGATATCTAATCCCCACATGAAAAATGGCTAAGGAGATTCCATATTTTGGAGCTTGATCAATGGAAAATAGATTAGATCATCATGAATTTGCCAAGGACTAAATATTTTAGAAAATTCAATAGTATTTTTAAGAGTAAGCCAAAAGTATCCCATACGTAAGTATTTACATGTTATAGCATATCTGTTATAGTGACCACCATAAATTCCCCCATGTATTTGTTCAAGGAAAGGAAGAACCTCTTATTTCAATACATAATGGAATAGGGTGCCTTAAATGTCACAAAAATAAATGTTGTATATCAAAAGGCATATTTAAACACTTGTCTGTGAATTTGAGTCTTTTCACAAGAATATATATCTAAAGGATAAGTTTAGTGCTCAAGGAATTAAATAATGTCTTTATACCATAGATTCTATCAAATGTTGATAGCCTCAATATGACAAATAAGTGAATCTTGTGATTGGATGAAATATGGGGACTTTCTTATTTGAATAAGAATGTTAGAATTAGTGAGAACTTTATGCGGATGAACTAATTATGTTGAAGAAGTGAATCAATGATAGAGTTTTGATCTCTTGGGATGGGCTCAATGGTAAAAGAATTGATATATTTAGTAAGGGTAGTGGTCATTTGATTATAATAAATAATACTTTCAATTTTACATTTATAATCACCATTAACATGTTGGCAGATGAGTTGGGAGTCACCCAAAGTGTGTAGATATGCAATATCTAAGTCAAGTGTTGTTCTCATGCCTAGGATTAATGCTTCATATTCCACCCTGTAAATGGTAATTAAAAATTCTAGAGGGATAATTTTAACATAATTATTAGTGAGTATATAACCTTCCCCATCTCTTTAGAGGCATTTAGTATCAAAATTAAGGGTCCAAGTGTCTTCATGCAAATCGACATTAATTTTGAGAAGTTATTTGATGACTACTTTAGATTTAGTAGTACCAAGAATGATGTAAGAATATTCTTGATTTATTAGTTCTAAATTAATAGTGAAGATATGTAAGTAATCTTTAAGATATATAGCATGATTAAGACCTTCAATATAGAAGATGTTATCATGAGGGAGACTATCTTGAATATGATTGGTAGTGGGTATGGGTGCTACTACGTGTTGGTTAGCAATGACTTATCCTTTGATATCTTTTTGCATGATGATGAAAAGATCAAATTCCATTAAAAGAACCATCCAAGTCCCAATTTTATCTCCAAGGATAAAGGGTTTAGATAAAAAATGATGAAGTGGGTTAGAATGAACTATGACATAAGTTGTTTGATAAAGCATGTCATGACAAAGATTTTTAGCTATGAAATGGACAGAGAGGAAATCATGTTCTACTTTTATATAACATTTTTTACAATCAATGAGACCTTGACTAATATATTAGATAGAATACTCTCTTCCAGTATCATCTTATTGGGTAAGCATTGCCCTAACTAATATGGGTGTGAAATAAGTGTAAAAAATTAAAGGATGGTCATTAGAAGGTAGACGAAGGGTGGGAAGATGGGGAAATGATTCTTTCATATTGCAAAATGCCTTATAAAAATTATTATTCCATTTGATATCATTACCTTTCTTGATAAGTGAGTTAATAAAATAAATGTGGTAAGCCATTTTGAGGACAAATCATCATATTGATCCAAGCTTTTCAAGATATATACTAATGTCTAGAATGAAACAAAGAATATGCATGTTGATTTTGGTAGGATCAACAAAAATGCCATGAAGAGAGACTAAGAACCTTAATAATTTATCAAATTTGATGCCAAAGACACATTGATAGGGGTTTAGTCTAACTTTTATTTGATGAGTTGATCAAATATGATGGCAAGACTAGAAAGATAATTTTTATGAATTTTAGATTTAGCGATGAGATCATACACATAAGCTTCCATAATTTTATGGATAATAAAATGAAAAATGTGGTTCATATCCCACTAATAGGCATCTCCAACATTTTTAAGACTGGAGGACATTTTAACATAGTAACAGGTACCCCATTTCATGGTGAAAGTTATATTGTGTTGGTCTTCAAGGGAGATATGAATTTGATTGTAGCCCAAAAAATCATCCATGAGGAACAACATTTTATTTCAAGTAGTGGAATCAATGATGGCATCTATTGAAGGTAATGAAAAGTTATCGTTAGGATAAATGAGATTGAGATTAAAAAAATTGATACAAATATGAATGACCATGGTGACTTTTTTGTGAATGGGGATAATGTTGTAGACCCATTCTAAATAGTCCATGGGTTTGATAAATTTGGAATCTAAAATTTTAATAATTTATCTATGGCATATGTTGGAAACTTCAAGGGGAAATTTTTGGTATTTTTTTCCAATGGGTTTAACATCAGGATATGTTATGATTTTGTGTACCATGATCCTAAGATCAATGCTAGGCATGTAATCATATGACCAAGTGAAAGTCTGATGATATTTGTCAAAAAATAAACTAAAGTTTTCATGTTTAGTTGGTGTGAGTTCTCTAGAAAATGTTATAGGTCAAGGGCATGAGGGTTGCCATATTTGATTCTTGTAGTTTCTTCAATAAGAATAACATTCCCATATTAAAAATGATATGGAATGTTAGGAAGAGAGTAAATGTGACTGGTTTTAGGATCAATTATAGCAATGAAATTATTAAAAATAGGGGCCATTCACTTGAAATTCCTATGTTTGTGATGTTGCCAAGGAAGTTGAGGTTATTGGGCATGGAAAAATTCAAGGATGGCTTCATCACTAGTTAATTTAGGTAGACGTATATAATATTCCACATATACTTCAATATAAATAATTTTTTTATCATGGTAGTCATATATAGAATATATATGGCATACATCTGTGGCCTTGACGTCAAGGTTGATCTCAGGAGTAGGTGTAACTGTAGAGGAAGGCTTATCAAATTTAATTAGTTTACTATTGGAGTCATTGATATGAAGAGGATCAAGTGGAATATATGGTGTTATATGAGATATAGAAGGTTTTTTAAGTTCCAAGGATGTAAGGAGTGAGATTTTTTCAACTACCCAAGGAGTATTGAGAAGTGGATAATAAACTAGAGGTACATGACCTTTAGGTTCTAATTATAAATATATGGAAATGATATGGATATCATGGTTAAAATAATGTATTTGGGCTAAATTTTTTTGATAATATTGAACATCCAAGTTTCATGATTGATTTTGGGCCATGATGTATTATCATCATAAGTTGGATGAATAGTACATGCTTGTGACTCAAAAGTAACTTTGGAAGGTGAGATGCCTAAATGGCTAAATTTATGCAATGACATAATTAAACGGTCTTGAAATAATTTATCCACTCCCTAATCATTACATGTGAAATCATTTTATGCATAATATGCTTCATGGGCATTACATGGAGGAGGTAAATATGTGATCTCATCGATAAAAGGGATGGTACGATTATGAGGTAACAAGGAGGGAGGTAGCCACTTCGATATGTAAAGAGGTAGCTTGGTACTATTGCTTGTATTTTATAAATCATTGGGCTCATCATCATTATAATTAACAAGAGTGACATGTAAATCAAGATTCATATTAATGAATTCAGGTAAAGGGTCACTATTAATCTTTGGAATAGTGGGAATCCAATATTGAGATTTAAGATTATGAAGCTTATTATTTCATGGGTTAGGGTCAGCCTCATGTTTATACCATTTTCCATAATGAATGAACTTGATACATTAGCTTTAAAAATAGGTTATATCCCTTGTTCGATGAGTTAATGGGCATCCTAAGAGTATATTATAAGATTATGGTAAATTAAGGACTATAATTTTAAAATGTATAGTTTTGGGTCCAATAGTAAGAGGGAGCCAAATATAACCAAGTGGCTTCTGATTGGTCTTATCAAATCCATGACATGTTAATTGAGGTTGATTAATATGATCTTCTTTATATCCAAGTGTTTAACGAGATAAATATATGTCACATTAATTCATGACCCCTTGTCTACTAATAATTTGTGAATGAGGGTGGTATTAATGGCTATTTTAATAAAAAGGGGTGGATCATCATTTTAAAAGAGGATTTCATCATTGATTATGTCTTCTTCAAGGAAATATATGGAAGGTTTTGAATAAGGATAAATGGATTCAATGGTATGAACTTCTGTTGGTTGAGGCTCATGAGAAAATGGATCCTCTTCTAAAGGAGATGGTTCTTTGATTTATTGGAGTTATTGCATTAAGAAATTATAATGATAAGGAGAGGAATAAACTAACTCCATGAGAATAATTTTTAAGGGATATATTTGAGTACTTATAATAAGTTCCAATGGGTTTTGAAAGAAGAAGAACTACCACAAGGCTTGGAAGGTAAAATAGGTTTAGGAGGAAGAGAAGTGGTTGGAAGTTTAGAGGGAGGAGGTGGTTCCTCATTGATTTCCAAATATAAGTGAGTAGTAGTATTTTTGAGAATTTTATCATCTAAAGATGGTTTTTTTGGTTTGGTGACAAGATCTTTGTGGGATGGTTTGTGTTGATAATGCACCTTAGCTACATTTATGTATTGGAAATTGGTGTAGTTTTATCATAATTAGCACAAATCACAAAAATATACTTGTTTGCTTATTGAGGGTTATATGTATAAAAATATTTTGGGTTATTATAAGAATAAACAATGGAATCTTATTTATTTTGATAAGTTTTAATGTAATCTTGATGACAAATTTTGATCATGACATCATGATTAAATAAATCACCAAGCATAAAAGAAATGAAAAAAATTGTAACCCCTCGACATGTTTCATAGTAATGACCTATATCGGTGTGGGACCAACGAAATTGATTAGGATCATACCATTTAAGGTTATTATTAGGGTATGTGAATGGTTTAGAGGGAACTAAAAATTTCATATGTTATATGGTTAATGGTGTATGATAAGGTTGAGGATTTTTGCTTTGGATACTCCTGATTTGGGTTGAAAAGGATTGTTAGTTATCATATTAGTTGAATGTTGAAAATATCCCTTAATGATTTTAGTATTAGGTTCAAACTATTTCATCAATAATTATTGTTCTTAGCTTGGTCAAGAGCCTCATTTAAAGTTTGGGTCATGAAAATTTGAACCTTATATTGGAGTGAAGGTGTTAATGTTATTATAAAGAGTTTAAATAAGTTATCATCAGTCATGTTATGATCAACCTTGTGAGCCAAATATTTCCATAGTTTGATAAAATCATGAGCTACTTCGATAAGGGATTGCTTAGCATTGATGAAATGACTAAGGCAATTTTTAGGAAGATCATTATGTTAGAATGCTTTAACTAAAGGATTGACTAAATCCTCTAGTTTCCATATAGAAAGTTGGGTAAGTTTGTTATATCATTATAATACATCATCGGTAAAGGTTTTAACTAAAATTTTGGTTGTGGAAAATTATTAGTTTGGATTCACTCTTTATAAAGATTACTGAATGCCTTAAGAAAAGAAGTAGGGTCTTTAGTCCCATCATATTTAATAGTTGGAGATATATTACCAATATCAATAGAAATAATGAAATGGGATAAAGGATCCTTTTGGATGTGTTGAATCATCTTATTGTGCATGATAAGTTGGGTAATGACATTACCCAAAACATCTCTAAGAGGTGGAGGAATAAATTTTTGATTATTTTAAGTGAAAAAAACATGAGGTGGATTATCCATGTTGATCAAATGATGTTGTAACTAAATCACTTGGGAGGTGTTAGTTGTTTTCATTATGTTAATTTTTTTCACTATTTGTGTAAGAATATGAGTTGTATTAATTGGTGAGTTAGTGTTTGTAGGAGGATTCCCCAAAATGGTATTACAGGGAGGGTTGCTAGGTGGTAGACTCCCCAAAATGGTATTACGGGGAGGGTTGCTAGGTGGTAAACTCCCCAAAATGGTATTACGGGGAGGGTTGCTAGGTGGTAGATTCCTTGTGGGGTTATTGGATATGCTTTTATCAATTACCCCCACATTATGGTGAGATGATTGAAGATGGGAATTATCTTGATAAGTATGAAAATGATTTGAACCACCAATCTCATTTATTAGAGTGATTTAAACCATATTTCATTTGAAAGATAAGGGAGGAGAAAAGATGCTCCAAGAGTGAGGATCCTCTTGGGAAGTAAAGGTAGAAAGAAAAGAGCATCCCATATAGTGTCTAAATGGATTCAGGTTGTCCATAAAGATTTTAATAGGGTATTTCATGATGCTTGAAGAAATGATCTGATATTAAGAATCAAGAATAAAAACATAGATATAGTTAGCAAGATAGAGAATAATGTTGACCAATAGGTATAGAGTTGACTCAGTTGAAGAGAATGTGAATAAAATTCATATGATAGGAAGACAAAAGGACACAATTGAGTTGTATGACTATGTGATGCAAAGGATAAAATTAAAACAAGATAAATAGATACACATTCATATGGGTTGATAGTGTATTATGGATTAGGAAATGAAATAGGTGAGAAAAATATATAGTCAAATGGGTCAACTATGTACTTTAAAAGGGGAAAATTATTAGGTTGATAAAATATATAATCATGGGAAGTGTCTATGTATTGAAGGTAAATAAGATTAATAGTCTAGAAGAGATTTTATTGATAGAGATGATAGTGTTCTAGAAATAGAAAAATATTTTCAAGATAATATCTACGTAAATGGAACTAAGCACATAAGAAATTGTATTCAATGTGATTGATCCAATTGGAACACACATCACAAACCTTGCACTAATGCTAGATAATATAAGTTTTGTAATACAAAATACAATGATCAAAGATCAAGAAACAACTTGAAAGTAAATGCTAACTAATTAATCATTCTTAAGTTTTATTAAGTTATAATAAATGTTGAATATATTGTGATTAGAAGTTAGCTATAATAAGGAACTAGAAATTAATCTAAGGATGGTTTCAAGAAGTTTAGGCTAAAAGGGATCTGTATTGATGATGGTACTAGATTGGTATTGGGGCCTAACCCCTTAATTAAATACTTTACAATGATAAAGGTGTCAGGTGCTTTGCCAATATATACCACCAACCACATGTTTATACTTGGCCTAAAACCAAGTCAACTTCCCCCTTGGTGATGAAATCCAAGTAGGTAGATCTTGGGAAGATAAATGTTTAACACTTTTTGTGTGTAAAGTGATTTAGAAGTATGTGAAAAAGAAAAAAAAGTGTGACTATATTGGTAATTTTAAAAACTACCTAATTAATCTATGTTTGTTACTCTAAGCATGCAATTAACTGAAAGGAAATGTGAATTAATTACTAACAAAAATAGGTTAATTCCTTGATTATGAAGAGTACAAAATTGGTTTAAGTGATACTATATGCAAACAATGCAGAATAGAGTCAACTGCGTCACTACTATTCTACAAAAGTAATATCTAGAAAAACATAGTTGACTCTATATTCTAGATAGAAAAAAGGCTATAGAACTATGTCAAGCTATTCAACCTAGTTGGCTATAGGGCTACAATTTTATAGACTACAAACTTGTGAAAAATAATATTGAAAAAGAAATACTAAAATGATAGATAAGGCAATGATGAACCTTGGTGGGTTTGAAGATGTTTATATTGATAAATTTTAATGCTATGATACTTAAATGGTGGTTTAAAAACATTTATAATAGATTCAATATCTCGATGAATTTTGCAAAACCTATGTGTTAAAAAAGAAGTTGCGAACATAGTGGACTAGCTCAACTATGTTTGTAGACTTGTATGTTGAAAGAGGATAATTATGAACATAGTTGATTAGTTTGACTATGTATGTAAATCTATAACTAAATAATAATATTATATTGAGATAATTGATTCAGTTACATGTATTTGGAGAAGACCTTCATAGACATAACTGAGTCCTTTTGGAGTGATTGTGTGTTAAACCTATGTATAAACTATTATAACTATACTAACAGGTTTGATACAATACTACAAAAATAAAAATATATAGTATAATGATAAACTGAAAGCATGAAATTAAAACCTATAAGGGTTTGATTTCATGTTGGGTTCACTAGAATGTATACAAAGGGAAATGCAACTGGTCTATTAATCAATCCTAACTCAAAGAAGATAAATCCTACTTACACTTTTGATTGTTGATACATTAGATATTCAAAGTCATGAATAAGATGGATATGATAGACAAAAACAAGGTATATCTTACCATAATTTCAAAGCCTCTATTCAAGTAACACTATGCAATAACCCTATCTAGGTCTTATGTTTTCATATTCAAAAAGTAAATGCAGAGAAAATAAAAACATAATCTAGTGTTCATCAATGCTTGTGGCACAAAGTGGGGGTAATAAAAATAAAAATTAATCATGTATATTATAATCCTAATTAAGTTATGTATAGGTAAAACCTTAATGCATGGAGAGAGTAATATATTCAAAATCCATTACTTATGGCACTTTTATCTACAAAAATAGAGTAAAGTTAGAGATACTTACCTTGAAGATGAATCCATCGAGTCTCAATCTCTCCCTTGGCCAAAGGTTCTTCTCAAGAGGTTGTTGTGGTTTTTAAGGACCACTAAAAATTCCAAAGCATCTAAGGCTTTTCTACAAGATAATATTATTCTCCAAGTACAAACCCTAAGCAATAACTCTTCAAGTAGAATGGTGGAAGAGAAGATTTTAAAGAAGCACAAATGAATAATTAAATTTGTTCTCTCTATGAAATATAAAAATGAATGTGTATATATATCTAAATATAACCGTAAAGTTTTTTAAAATTTTAGATGATAGGTTTGACCCAATTGACTATGCATCATTAATTGATAAAAACAAACTAGGTCCTAGTCTAGGTTAGTCAAAGCTGATCTAGACCCATAACATGCTTTTAAAAATTTAAAGATAGGGTTTGCCCAGGCCAATAGTGTAATGTAAACTTTTAAAAATTATTTTAGGCTCAGGGAGGTGGTAAGAAAGGTAGTGAAATGATTTAAGGAGTGTGCAAGAGAGGAGGCAAGGTTTAGGGAAGTACATAGGAGAATTTTATGTTTATAACAAGTGGTGGTATAGGGGACAACAATATTGCAAAGCACCAATGGTTTTCCCACCCTTTCTTGGTGCACCCTTTAAGGCATGCACTTAGAGATATTGGGACTAAACAAGTTCCTATAAAAGAGAAAGCATTAGTAATTGATAAAGTTTGAAAATATTGTGTATACAAATAACACTTATCTAGACAAATAGGGGCATTGGATTTAGTAAATAGGATGCCATGGATTTTAAAGTGAAACAAAATTAATTTAAAAATAATGTTTTTCCAACTTATTCCAACACACACACACACACACACATATATATATATATGTAGTTTAAAGAGTTTACATCATAATTAATGACATCCAGACATAGTTTGTAAGGATTAAACACAATCCAAGAAAATAAGATGTAGTATATGAAATTAAAATGCAATTTTATTAAAGTAGAATGTAGATATAAGGTTATGGTATATTTTACATAGTTGAAAAGGAAGTATACATATTAGAACATAGCCCTTATTTATTTCAAATCGTCTATTATAGATTTATAATAATTACTAACAATTTTTTTGATAGCATGGGTCACTTTTAATATAATTACAACTTATATTTTATAGATAAATATAATTATAAAGATAAATATGTAAGCATATGAGTTACGTGTAACCTATCAACCACTTAAAGTTGTTCAAAACCCAAATTCAAGGATAATAGAAGATAAATTTAAATTTTCATAAATTAAACACAATTTTGTTGAACCTATACATAATTCAAGCTAAAAGAATGTAGCCTATGAAAATTTCCATAGCTAAATAAGAGGTTTATTAAACTAAGATACAATTTCAACATCAATTCATAGTTTGATTATAGATAAAACAAAATTCATAAAATCCATTCTTAGGTTAGTGCAATTTTCAAATCCCAAACACATTTTTTTCAAAAATGGAATGAAATAAATAACCCAAACACACTCATATGATCAAGGTGTACCAATTATAATATAAAATATGTTGTTTGGATTTCCCCTTCAATTTGCTCCTTAAACCTCATCTATGTTTTAACTCTCTAAAATAACATCTTTGTCCTTCATAATTTTCTCCCATTTATAAAAATGGCATCCTAATTTATAATTCAACCATCATACAATCCCATTTAATACCTTCAACCAAATATATATTCCTATGGAGGGTGAATTTGTTTGTATTTTGGTGAAAATAATTAATACCTAGTAAGTTTTATTTGCTTACAAACTCTTTTCTCAAATCATAGTGTAACCCATGTGATAAGTATCCAACATCCTTTATTTAATGACTATTCAAATCCACCTCTTAGATATATGCATAGGATTTTATAGTAGTTTTTAAACTTTTCAATTTTATATTTAAATATTATTTCAACGAGAGAATGTAAGGTTCTTATAACAACATAATAAGCAAGGGTCTTATTTAATAATTTCATTTTTAATATTCCATGTGCCAATGTGACATTAACCTATGTTGATAATCCTTATTATATCATTAATCATGAACTTCAACTAATATTTGACATGATGAACACCTTAATATGAATATGTAATGTAAATAGGGTCTTATTGATAGTGATTATTAAAGTATATCATGGAAATAGTGTTCCGAGTTTAGATATTAAAACTTTTTATGAAAGGAAATGTGTGTGTGTATGTCAACCCATTAAATATATCAGTTTTTCCCATTTAAAAGATTAATAAATGAATAAACATTCTATTATATGTTGTTTAATTAATCATATTTGAGCATGATGCAACCCATCAATTAGAGGCTACTTTCATTGGCATATTGTTTATTTTACTAAAGTGGTATGACCACATATGTACTTTAATGTTTTATAGACTAATCACAATCCTAAAATATAAGAAATAAGACAATTACCAAACTTAACTATTAGTTACTCATTATTCTTTGACACTTATTGATTGGTGATACTATTACATATCATAAGTGATGGGGAATGAAAAGGACTCAATTGGATTGTTGACCCATCCCTAAAGGTATTCATAGTTCACTATCCATATTCAACACATCTTCTTTCTTACCCTCTGAAATCCCATCTATCCATCTCTCCTTGATATAAAAACTGCACTATAATCACACATTCAATAGAACCCATTAGTGGCTAATCAAATAAATTTGTATTAAACATATTTGTATAATATAAAAATATATCATTTCAGTGTTGAATATTCACATCATGTCATTACTTAAAAATGAATTAGTATATTCTTCTTCTTACTAATATCACATTTACTTGAAATTATGCAAATCACTATCATAAACATGTTTTCAAATATAACATCAATTTCATAAGCCTATATATATGTTAGTATAAAATAACATGATGTAATAAAACAAATTTAACTTAGCATTCATTTTTCAACACAGAAAAATATTGATATAAGTAGTCACTAAAATATTTTAGATCCTAACTAGATAATTTTTTGTGGCACACCATGCCAACATAAAATGTGTAATTAATACATTTAGAAAAATGGGGTGTGACATCATTGTTGTCAATAATATCTTATATTTTACACTTCAAATATATGAAAGCATTTTAAATGTCATTAGAATCTATGGTATCCAAAAAATGTACCATGGTGATAATATTTAGGCAAGGGTCTTCAAGAATCTAACTCCCTTATTGGAGGTATGGTAATCATATTGCATTGAGGTAATTTATCCAAGATTTATTTTGTGTATTCATTAAGCTTATTAAATTATCTATGCCCTCTTTGTTAAGTGAACATGAGCATTTGAGATGGTTTCTCTATAACATTGACTTCACTTCTATAATATTTTTTTTGTAAAGGAAATTTTTAGTGATGAATATTTGATATTAGGTAAATATCAAGGTTTTATGGACATGATATTGGCTATGTCAATAACATAGATATACATAATAATTATCCCAATAAATACATACACATTATTTTTTTATAATTGAATAAACAAATGATTTATAATCTAAATAATTTTTTATTTTTGGGATCTCTAAGAAATAGATGGTCTAGAATTTTAAAAAAAAATTGGACTGCCACATTCTATGCACCATGGATCACACTTGCCAAAAATTTATATGAAATGTTTTAAATTATTTATATTTAACCCAAAAATTATTAAATGTAGCAATATATATACTTTAAATTAAATGTTATTTTTCATCCTAAAGATTTGTGACTTCAACATTGTTCAATGACTTGGTGAGTATAACAATATTTAATACTTATGATGGTTGGATAATACCTATAATATTTTTATAGGTTTGATAATGTTATGATTTTTTATAATAACCATAATGGTTTGACAATAATGTGATGGTTTTATAATACTCACATTGGTTTGATAATACTATAATGATTTTACAATGCTAAAATGGTTTTACAATATTGCAAAGATTTTATAACATCATGATGGGTTTACTAAAACTATTATGGTTAGTGAATAATTTATGTTATTGGTTTTGAATATACTAAATATGAATGTAGAGTATATATTTCCTTGATTGATGTGCCTTTTAGTTTTTCTACTTATCTAACATGAAAATGGCAAAATTTTGGAATTGGGTAATATTTGAACTATTTGAAGAATCAAATGTATGTGTGTGTGTGTGTGTGTGTGTGTGTGTGTATATATACATACATACATACATGTAATGTTTCTCATAAAAGCATATAAACTTATTATTAGAATAAACTAGGTAATATTTTAAATATTTGAAGAATAAAATGACAAAAAATCTTAAATCTTTGTACTATACATAAAAATATACAATAAAATAATGCTCCTTTTTTTATTGATTAAAAAATGGGTTCTATTGGGATCATCACTCATTAATTAAAAACATGTAATTACAAAAATTAAGAAAGGTGGTGAAGACACTATATAATGAAATGGATAAAAAACATAGCAACATTTTATTTAAAGCTAAGAGATGACTAAAATAAGGGACTTATTTTCATGGATTCCTAAAAATATTGATGCAAAAAGAGTGAAACAATGGCTAGATCCTCCAAGAAGTGAAGATGAAGGAAACATTTATAGTAAATGAGGTTGTCATTCTAAGGTATTGGAGTTGGGTAGATGATATGGGATGCCCCTTCAGAATTTATTTGATGTATATGGGACCACATTAATTATAAATCCCTTAGAAAACATTCCATCTAGTTACATCTTGTTAACACACTTACCTCACTTTATAAATAATGATGGAAGTTTTAGATGAGATAGAGGAGTCACTGATAGTTATCCACTAGCCCTACACTTACCAGTCATATGATTCCCATTTCCTTTTTAGATGAAATTTAAATGACTAAAAGGCTTTATATTTTCTTCTCAAAGCACTCCAAACATTTATCAAGATTAAAAATTAAATTATTCATCTTGGTCTAGTCTGGAACTTCCTCCTCTAGCACCTCCACTAAGAGAAATAAAAGGGTCTCATCTTTATCTTTGATAAATATCAATGGAAAGGGATTTTATGTTTTCCAAATGTCTTTCAATTCATCAATATTTATAAATTTTATATGGCAAAGGGGTAAGCAACAAAATAATAGGATTATAATGTATGGGTAACCATTATAAATCTACACAATAATCTATCACATAATAAGGCTAGGTATTTTTATAATTTATGATATTTGTTAAGGCTAACTCAATCAAGGTTATACCTGACAAAATCATCCCAATTCCCATCTAGATTAAAGTAGGAATGCAAGCATTGAGATGAGATAACAAGATAAATTAGAGATAAATATTGAGAGGGTCATATGCTAAATTCCATTTTGAGATTGATATGGGAGATGTAAGTATGGAGATGGGAATTTATAGAGGCAAGGGAATGGCACAAATTTAAGGAAGTTCTATGAGGAGTGAGAGAGAAGATAATAGATTGTCACTAAGAATGAATTTTAATTTCAAGTCACATACAAGTCATTTCAAGGTTTGAGAAAAGGAATGGGCATGAGAATCAAGCATATTTTATCATAAATCTTAGGAAATCATTAAAATGAAATCCTTTGTAATTTAAATATATTTAAAATTAAATTGACTTTGTGTAATGTAAAATACTATATTAATTATAAATTTTAATTTCCATATATATTTCTTGTCTATGAAGCTTTGTCACGATGTGTCACAATATAATGATTTTTCATCAACATGGTTTTCAAGCACATAATGCTTGTCAACTCCTATGATGTTCATAATTAGGCAATGTTTCATAACTATGTAATATTTTTCAAGTCTAGCAATGCTACAAATTGTTACAATATTTTATCACTAAGTAATGCTTTATAATTATGTGATGTTATATGATTAATAAATTCATATCCAAAATTTATGTGTTACAACTTTCAATAAAGTGAAGCTTGTCAAGAATGTAATGATTTTTAAACACATGATGTTTATCAAGTTCATACTTTTATACGTGCAATGCTAGTCAAGAAATCATTGCTTTTTAGGTGTGATGTTTTTTAATTTGATGATTTTAATGAAAATGATGATTCTCAAGCATGTTATTCATATCAATAATGTGATGTTTATCAATCATGCAATGCTTCTCAATCATGTCATGTTATTTAACTATATGAAACATTTCAATCTTGTGATTATTTTCAAGCATGAAATATGATGCTTCTACATGCACATGTTTCATCTATAGATATGATGCATATGTAGATTTTTTTGTAAAAATATTAAATTTTCCAAGTGATTTAATTAAATTATAAATATTATTCAAGATTCATTTTTATATCCACAACAAATATCTAACATTTTTTCACTTTTTCCATAGACACAAAGGCCATTTTTTTATGATTCACCATCCTAATAAATCCCATTACAATAAGATTCGCCACCCAATCTATAACATATCTTTTTTTATTTCTTAAAAATTTCCATAATTTTGGTTGGAAATCTATAATTATTACTTCTCATCTAAAAACATTACTTTTTTTAAATGTATAAGATTGGAATAATATGTAAGGATATTTTCATCTAAAATGTTGATTTCACATTCTCTAACATCAAGGCAAATCTCATCAAAAGAACTTTAAAAAAGTAAACATATCATTGTATTTAATAATGGGAAGAAAACCATTATCAAATAGACTTTAAAAATAATTATCAAAGGGATCATAACTCATATTTATAACCATAGTCTTAAACATAAGCATATAATCTGTAATTTTCTCAATTTTTTCTTGTCTAATTAGAGTTAATTCAAAAAATGTAACCTTCTGACCAATATTAATGTTACTGTGATCTAAGAAATTATCAAGCACATAATATTTTAAGCTCATTATAAATAATTTAACAATAATCTATCATCATGAGACAAGTCTAAATAATAGGCATAAAAGGATATAATTTGATGTGAATGTGATATGAAATATATCCCTTTCCATTGAATAATTAAAACTTTGGATAAATAAATCCTATTGTAAATGGATATGTAATCATTTAATATTCTAAGGGATTTATAATAATATCATTATAAGTGACCCTATTATTTATCTTTCGAGAACCTTGATAATTAGTTTTGATTTGATTTACAAGTTATGCAATATATGTAATAGAGACATGTTGAGAAATTATAGCATTTTGAGAAGAGAAGCATGTGAAAAAATAGAATCAAAATTAGAATGAATTTAAACTTGAGCATTGGTAGGTTTAGAATAAATTTGAGAAAGGACTCCACTAGAAGGTAAATTTTGGCATGCAAATTATTTTTATAAATTTATAAGCCTAACTATTTCACCATGGTTTTTTATGCCATATTTCTTAATATTTTCAATTTTCTCAACCCTGTCTATTCTTCTAACCTATTGTGTTCTTCTATTTTAGACCCATAAGCATAATATTCATCACATTTATTCCAAAAATTATCTTCAGAGGCTTTTACATTCACAATATTATCATCATTGGCCTTTATAAAAGAAACATTTGTCTCTACATGATAGTATGCATCTGGATCTACATTATCCCCTAATTTTTATGTTAGCATTTTCTCATGTTCTACAAATGAATGAATTTTTGAGGAATTTTTTGTGCATGCATAGAATTCTAAATCTATATTCACTTATCTTTATTTTTATTAGGCTAAAAATGTTTTCCTTATGAATGTTTTCTCTTCTATCAAGTTTTAACTATCCATAATCATGAGGGCTTATGTAAAGGGAGCCAATACTAAATGCACCTATGTCATTTGTATATTGACACGAACCTACTAAGGTAAAATTTATTTTTATTAAACTTAAATCAATTTTAAAATCAGCATACTTAGTATCTTCTACATCATTTTAAAAAGACATGATATATATAGAACTAGTATATTTTGAAAAAATACATCTAAAGGGTGAGCCCTTTGAACAGAAAATGAAATAAAAATGAATAATTAATAGGAAATCCAATAAATGAATGAAATAAAAATTATGTAGTTAAAAATTAAATTAATAGAAAATTAAAAGGATAAATGGGAAAAATAAATGAAAATATTTAAATATAATGTCACAATTTTAAAAAAATCAAAATAAATTGATGAATGAGTGAATATAAATAGTAGATGAAGTGTGTAATTATAAGGAATAAAATCCATAAGAGAATGAAAGTGGATAAAATAAAATAATAAGTAGAAGGGGGAAATAAATAAATTCAAATAAATAAATAAGTGTATAAAATATAAAATAAAAATAAAACATGAAAATATAAATTATAGAATTTTCTTAGGGTTAAAAAGCAATTCAAAAAAATAACGAAGATTTTGGAATCAATATAAGGAAGTTCATGTTATTGAATCTAAGAGTGTGCAATGGAATAAACCCTATAAAAATTAGATAAACTAAGATTTGATTATATGTGAAATAAGATCTATATTTAGGGGGAGACACAATAATTAACCCTAATAAAATTTAGATCTATCACAAGATGGAGAAAGATCTATCCCTATAATGGGTGTAAGAGAGAATAGGTTCACCAAGAAGTAAATATAAAAATTTATCTACAGATAATTAGGCATCCAAAATATATGCATAATATAAAAATAATGTTTAGTTAATTAATACAAAAATAAAGAGAGCCATTCACATAGGGTTTTAAAACTTATCTTTTTCTTACACTGTTGATCCACATTTTTAATCAATGTTCAAATCCTAAACATATATCACGTGTACCTATGAAAAAATATTATTCTCATCCTTTCCCTTCAACTCCCGTAATATCTAAATATTATGCCAAAAAAGGGGGAGGAGCCTTGTAGTAAATAAAGTGAATATTATAATTATCTTAGTCTTTGTCAATCCCCTAAGTAGTGGAAACAATGCTATAAAAATATGTTGAAAATAATAATTTCCATATATATAAATGATTTTAATGACATGTGTTGTAGTGAAATTAGGTAATCCAAATTTCACTACCCCATTTTTACATTTTCCCATCATTTTTGTCTTTTTTCTTATTTTCCATAATGTTTCACAAGAACCCATACCCCAATGGACAAGGCAACATCTTCAATTGACTCACAGGTATAAAGTTGTAGATTTGGTGTTGTGGGTTTGACAGGAAAATTTATTGACTTAATTACATTATTAATTATTTTATAGTTAATTAACGTTAATTACAGTCATTAAATGACTATTTTTTTTAGTCATTTGATAGAGTAATTCTTTTTTAAATTAATATTTATGTGCAAATGTAAATTAAAAAATCCATTCTAATATTTTGAATTTGCCTAAATACAAATAAAATCAAAATAGAGGCAAATGAATGGATTTTCATATTCCAAAAAAATATATATATAGGTTCTTTTTTTTCTCAAATTATTGGAGAGACCTAGCTACAACTTTGTGTGGATCCATGTTATTTATAGTCTGGATCAATGAAATGTAAGCAAGTGGGTGAGACTCTTTCAGGGTGTTTATAGGTTTTAATTCCATTTATTTATGAATTTAGATTTAGTATTTGTGAACAATGACTCCATTAAAAAATTTCATCTATTATTTTTGTGTAATCAATTGTGTTTCCTAAACTTTGTATTGAGAACCCCCATGCATGAGCTTCCTTTATGTCCATGAGTTTCTATTTGTTTGATCTCAATATAAATTCATAACAAGTGTATAAAATTGGGTTTATAAGGAGACTTTGTACTTCTGAGCATACCCTTTTTTCCCAAAACCTCTATTGCTTCTATTTTCATTCTTATGTGAGAGGAAATAATTCCATTTCCATTATTTAATCTTGATTTATCCTAGCAGTTATCTATTTTTATCCCACTATGGGTTTCTCCCATTTTCTCTTTTTATTTTATTTTTTTATTTTCTTTTATGCTTTTTGGTAAAAATTACATAAAACCCCCAAACTATTCATATCCAACAAGGGAACTACACCTCTCAATTAAATATGAGAATCACCATTCTTTATGGTGATATCTCAAACTATTGGTGAATTGGTGTGACTTCACATTGGGTGAGTCACAAACCAAGAAATACTAAAAGTGCCTATTTTTCCACCAATAATTTTTGTTGGCTCTGTTAGGGGATCAAAAAGTGTCTTTTTATCTATAAAATTTGAAGGAAATAGTCCCCTTGAAAGACAAGATTGGTGACTCTATTGAAAAGAGGCCTAAAAATGATGGAATGTAGTCTACACATAATTTTTTAATTTTATATTGCCCATGGTCTGATTTTAGTTATAGGTATGAAAATATTTCAATTTAAAAAAGAGTTTTCATACTTGGCTAACATCATGTGGCAAAAGGAAGAAAAATTAAATGAGATAAGTATTTCAAATGAGCCCTAATTAGGGGTTGATTGGGTTTATGCAAATGATGATACAATAAATAATATTTTTATTTTCATACTGGCTTTCAAAAAATATCCTATCTAAGAGATTGTTAATGACAAATGAAGAGCTTAGTTTTTAAAAAACTTATATGGATCCATACAAGTAAAAAGAAATAAATGTATCCATTACAAAGATTAGCCCAAGTAGAAGGATGCTTGAAAAAATAAAATTTAGCCACCTTTCAAGAGCATGAGATAAGTCATGAAGGCATTGGGCTTCATATGGGTGAATCAAAATCATGAAATGATGTTAAACATGAGCACATAATAGGTTTTGAAGATCAAACAAGAATAAATTTCTAGACATTTTCAATGCTAAGAAGTTTTAGCCCCAAGCTCACATGTGAAGGTGCCTATGGGAGATTTAGTTCAACCAATCATGGTTGAATAATCACAAGAGAATCCAAAAGATGAAGGTGTTGTAGGTATGTCTTACATTGTGCATGTTTAAATTTTTAAATAAATGAAAATCCCTCTCACTCATAAGTAAAATATAAGTAGTTTTTATATTTTGGTTGTGTAAGATCAAGTATTTGAACTAGTGTTTATCTTTCCCCCATCCTCATGTCCTTCCCATTGATATAATTAAAAATATTTTGTTTTTCTTAATTTTTTATTTGTGTGTTATATCCTCATATTACCAAACTTTAACCCAAAAATGTTCATACTTTGCTCATTTGGTAAATGGATATGTTTAGCCTTCTTGTATTTTATGTCCTTTTGTAAATAATTTCCCTTTATAGACAATTTTGGCTTGTGTTGTTTTCCCCTTCCATTTTTATGTTATGTGTGTGTGTGTGTGTTTAATAAAATGCAACTTGTTTATTGTGATGTTTTCTCCTTCTCCCTATGTTTATTTTAAGTCCATAAGGCATTTGGGTGGTTGTGATCTTTATCAATGAACATCCCCCCTTAATCTATAGGGGTTATTGTCAAACCAAGCATTCCCCTAAAATTTTCAAATTTTTATCATCCAAGAACTTTTGTCAGGATGTATGTTGGTTACTTTTTTGTCAGAAAATGTTACAACTTGGCATTTCCATCTTTCACATCATGTCGAATCAGATGAAATTTGGTATTGATATGCTTGGTTTGATCTTGAAAGACTAGATTCTTTGCCATCTAGATTATAAAAGTGTTGTCAACCATGAGAGGTGTTGATGAAACATGTTTCTCCTACAAATCTAAAATAACCCTTCTAAGGCACAAGATCTCTCTAGTTTCCTCTAAATTGGCTATATATTCTACTTCTATTGAATAAATTATTAGCATTGATTGCTTCTTGGATTTCTAACTGGCAACTATTATTCCCATATTCATTAGAAAACTTGAGGTGGACTTTTCATCTTCATGATCACCAACATAGTTAGAGTCTGAATACCCAATTAGTTTAAAGTCTCCTGCCTTGGAATATTTGAGCCCAAAATGTTGTGTGCCTTTGAGATATCTAAGGACCCCTTTTTTTCTACCTAATGACTCTTCCTAGGTTATTGTATGAATCTTGAGAGTACACCAACTACAAATGATATATCTAGTTGAGTGGTAGTCACATAAATCAGACTTATAATGAATTGTCTATATTTAGATGCATCAACCAAATCTATTGAATCTTCAGACATCAATTTGAGATTTTATTCTATGGGTGTGCTGAGAGGCTTATAATCTTCCATTTTGAAATTTCTCAGAATGTCACCAACTTACTTATATTGAGTGATGAATAAATAATTTGGTTTTTTAATTACTTCAATACCTAAATAGTAACGAATATAACCCAAATCAATCACTTCAAAACTTTTCATCAACTCTGATTTGAATTTTGTGGTGTACCATTCATTTTTACCTATGATGAGTAAATCATCAACATACACCACCACAAATACAATTATTTTAACCAAAATAGTTGCATCTTCAAAATCAAAATGTTGGAAGTTCATGTTCATGAGGTGCTCAGCTAGTTTTTTGTATCATCTAATGTGAGTTTTCCAATCATATCTTGAATTTCATCAATAGATTTGTTTGGTTGAGAGGAGGATACATGTGCACTTGAAGTGCCTATTTTCCCAAATTTATTAGGCCTCACATCTTTCAATTTTTAAGTGGCCCACTTAGGCATCTTGTTATGTGTTTCAAGTACTTCATTATTTAACCTCTATTTTACTAGCCCCTATTAAATATATGATAAATTTTCACTCTCTCTTTCATAAGGAGTTTCAATCTCATGTATAGGAGATAATATAAAATCAATATATTCCCAACTCTATATCCCCCACTGATTGTCTAAAACATTCAAATCACTCTCTTTATAGACATCAAACTTTACATATTTGTCTAGTCAAGTCAACTACTAATCAATATGCTCTTTGTCCTTTATAGTCTCACAAAAAACAACTTTTCTTATGAAAAGAAACTTCTTCTCTTTCTCATTGTATATCCTAAATGCCTTGGAAGAATCAAAATATCCCAAGTGGATGCATTTTCAACTCTTGTGGTCTAATTTATTTCTCTTCTCCTTTGGAATCAATGCGTAACAAGTGGATCCAAAAATTTGAAGATTTCACACTAAAGGGAAATGACCACACCGTATCTCATATGGAGTCTTTGATTCAATAGATATTGATGGTGATCTGTTGAGAAGGTATTGCTTTAACCCAAAAGTACATATTTACCCCTTTGAAGTACATCATTACACGAACCATATTCATCATAGTTTTGTTCATTCTTTTAGCTACTCCATTTTTTTATGGATTATGATGAACTATGAGATGGTGTTTGATCTCATTTTTCTCAAGATAGGATTCAAATTTATTTGATGTGAATTCACCACCATTATCTATCCTAAGTGTCTTGATGTGAGTTTGTGCTTCATTTTCAATCATTGTTCAAAACTTTTTGAAAGTATCGAAGGATTCTGATTTGTTTTTCATAAAGTATATCCATGTCATCTTGTTGAAGTGATCAATGAATAACATGAAGTAATTACGACCACTAGTGGAGAGGATTTTAAGAGCACATAAGTATGAATGAATAAGCTAAAAATTTCTATCTACTTTCCACTATGACTTTGGAAATGGTTATCGTGCATGTTTAGCCAAGATGTAGGATTCACACTTCTCATATAATTTTGTGGGAAATGTAGGCATGCCAATAACACCATTCTTTACAACACATGAATGTTATTATAGTGAGTGTGCCTGAATCAAACATACCTCAACATGTTTGGATACATTATGTCTTCCATGAGATGAGCATAATTCCTTGAATTTGATGGTTTACCCTTGAGTTTTAGAAGTTTTCCTTCCTCATATCTAGTCAAGATGATTGCATTGTCACTTTTCCTATTACTTGTGACATCACCATTATCTAATCGAATGGAATGGCCTTGTTATCTTATGAGAACTAGGGACAACAAGTTTCATTTCAATTGGGAAGGTAGAGAAAATTCTAAAGTTTTTAGTTAAGAAGCCTTGGACACTTGAGTTAAATTATACCTCTTCCCTATGGTTACAGATTTGATCTATCTGTGAGGTATACTGAGCCACAACTTTCTTCATTGTACTTCTCAAATAAATATTTTTGGAAATTCATGTGTTGGGTGGTACTAGTATCAATAACCCAAGCATCAAACCATGAATAATTGATCAAGACACTATTTGCTTCATCATTTGTACTAAAAAACACACATTCACTAGTGAATTGGGTTGAGTTTGAATTGTTTGACTATTTCTTTGAATTTACCTCTTTCTTCTTATGATATGTTTTAATTTTATCCCATGGAGTCCTGTATTCATGAGTATCATGGTTATATTTTCTATCACACCATTCACAATAGAGGATTTTTTTATCATTCTATTTTTTATTTTGACCACCATGATTTTCATTTTTGTGACCTTTTCCTTTGTACTTTTTTTTAATTGTTTTTTCATTAATTTTTGGAATTTATGGCTTTATTTGATGTTTTGGAGGAATTTGATTTGACATATCACACACTTTCACCTATTTTGGTTTCATTTTTCCATCCAAAGGCCTTTTCTCTTTCTGCCATCTTTTCAACCAACTGGTCAAATGTGAGAGTCTTCAATTGATTTATTGCTTGTAGAGAGTCCAAATAGGTTAAATAATTTGGAAGAAAGGATTTTATGAATTCAGTTGTGTATATGTATATTTTGACACCTATTTATTCAACATCATGTTTTATAGCATGCATCTCTAAATCCAATCTCATTACATCACCATCTTTCAACTCTAGGTTGAACAACTTCAACTATAACTAAATTAATTCCAACTTTGAATGGGAGTCATATAGGTCCTTCAGTTTATGATATGATTCTCATGGTGTATTTTACCCTTATATATGATGAAACACATCTTCATCCACTGATTCCCTCATCAAGGCCAAAGCCTTCTAGTTTTTTTCTTCTATGTCTGAGTGTCCTTTGCATTCCCTATTGGTTTAGCTGGTTGTTTGATCCATCATAAATATCAAACCATAGATCATTGAAGATGAGTTTGTTCTCCACTTGTCAATACCATTCTATCCAATTATCTTTGCCAGTCAAGGTAGTACAAATAATAAATTTGATGAAATGCATGGTTTTGAGTTTTTGTTTGAGTTTTTAAAGGTTTTTATTTAACCCCAATCAGTTCCTTATCACTCCAAAATGGTCCCCTTTTCTATATCACAAAGGTAATGAAAAGGATTCACTTTATCATTAACACCAACTTAAAAAGAAAACTTCATACATCAATATACTTAGTTTTTCTTGATTTTTAGATTTATGTTTTTCAACATACACAAATGGGTAAAAATAGTAGTTCTCCTTATTTATCCTTGTATTTATAAAAATTGGTTGTTATTTCCCAAATTTTTTGTTTAGATTAGCTTTCTCAACGTAATGAAAATTGATTTACAATCCAATTTTCAAAATGCTTCAAATTTAAAAATGTACTTAAAATTGAAATTTTACTTTTTAAATTAAAAAAATCTTAAAAATTACCATCCCTCCTTCAATTTGTCTCATGTGGACAAGATTCTAGTATTAGAATAAAAGAAAATATAGAAAACTACGGCCTCATCCAAGATGTATGGTTGGTCCATGTAGTATGGGTTAGCTTCAAATTGGTTTATTTGATATAAAAATTCTACATATATTCTTAATAAAAAACCAATGTTGGAAAAATAATAATTAACTTCTGTGCCTTTGGTTCTACACTTCTACGTAGCCAGGGGAACCTCCACATAACCAAATCAGGTGAAACACAAAAACTCATAGCTAAAACTTGTCAAAAATAAATACAACTATGCCAAAATGTAAATATGTAGTCAAAATTCCTCTATAGTATGGAATTATATAGCTATCAGTAATCTCCATACAGGTAAGTAGGTAGGGTATAAAGGTGAATGTAGCAATTTTAAATCACCATTTCCAACTTTTTCTAGCTAAAAACCTTATCATAAATGACATCTCTAAAAATAAACCCCATGTAGTCCTTAATATCAAAAAAACTTATTGAATGGTAGAGTTGCTACAAAATAATATATGAAAAATAAGCAATGCTAGATATTAAAGTTATGCAAGACATACAACTGAACATAAGGAGAGATAACAATAAATTAATCATTTTCCAAGCTCTGATACCAATGATAGTCCAAAAATAATATTGAAGGAATGGAAATGAAATTATATTTCATAATTAAAATTGAAATAGAAGCAAATAATACATTTTATGAGCCAAAAGATGACTAATCACTTCACCTACCAAGAAATCCAATCAACTACCTATGGGACTCTTGAGCTATACACTAGAAGACAAAAGCAAATGTGTAACTACTCCTATGAATTAGGAAATATTATATATAATAATATTATAGAACCTATTATTTTGAAGAAATTGCATCAATAATTTGTCATACAAACCTGATTTGGATCTATACTTTTGGTGTGCTTGTATTCTAAATAATTCATAGTTAGATAGCATGCCATTTTGTTGTGTTCTTACTAACAAAGCCTTCATTTAATAACCCAATGGGAAATTATTGAGGTAAAAGATAATAAATCAAACCTTCAATTTGGTCCAATTTATAAAATGATGATTGATGAGGCATTTACGTTGGTGCATTATAATTTAGTCTCATGGCCAGTCTATTCAACAATAATAGGAATAACAAGCTCTTAAGTGGTATCATATGCAGGTAACTCTATAATCAGGCCATGGATAAATGGTGGCATCTTCTTGGTGGATAAAATAGACTAAAGGATCTTACATTTATTGACATATTAAAAATGGAACAAGTCCATAAATTGTATGTTGATAAGAGAGTTCCAAAGGGAGAAACATTTAAATCAGGGTTGAATTACCAACATAAATTATTATTATTGTGAGATCACATTATTTTATTGTAGATAATTTGGATAAAATATTAGCATGGTATTATGGACATTAAAAATGATTGCACTTATAAAGAATGTTTTATTGTCATTAAGATAGATGATAATGAGAAGGAGGTACATTTTTACTTTATTCAATGTTATCTCTGCATTTTAATGTTGGACAAAAGGATGGAAACCAATTTAGGTGCCTTAAATCAGATTCCAATTTGAATTATTTTGGTCATAATAATGAGAAGAATTTCAACTCCAAGACAAAGTAATTGCTTGAGAATAGTGCAATATATTAGAATATACTTTTCCTAATTATCATGTCATGTACATGTATGGTACTTGGGGATGGAACATTGACTTATGAAATTTCATTACTGTCATTCATGAAAGGAATTTAATCAAAAGGAATCCTGAGCTAGAGTGTAGGTTGTACTTCATTCCTACTAGAGGAAGCCTTGAATGTGGCTAGTTGTAATTATGAAGCTAAAATTGTATGGGTTGAATAAGTGTGAAATATAGTATCAAGGTAGAATATAGTTTGGGTTATAGTAGTGTGCATGAAGTATGTGAAGTTATAAATAATCTTCTTCTATTTTCTTATCTATTTTAACCTATACAAGACTTTCATACTTGCACCTAGGGAATGTATAGGGTATTGATGTTTCATTAAAATATATATATACTAATACAATGAAAACAAACTTCTATTTTTTATCTCCACAAAATGGTTTTGATAAAAATAAAGATATTTGAGTTTGTAGAAAGAAAATTTGATACATATATTCAAGGAAAATTATAGAAACAATATTGTTTTGCCAAGCCAAATTCATTATGCAAAGTAATTTGAGAGAGTTATTTCATATTTCAATGGTGAAGCTCCACCAAGATGGAAGAGGCAAAGGAAAAAGGAATATATTTATACTTCTCTCATGATTTAAAATTAGCATTCTTAAATATGTTACCATTGCACTTCATTTCACATGCATGGGGTCTCATCATAGTTGTGTAACTTCACATTTGGATTCACCCATATATCTATAAAAGCTAGGCATATGAATTTCACTCTCAAGTATGAATTAAGTGGCTCTACCATTAGAATAATAATATCATCTTCATGAATTGTTCATTCATAGCCTTAAATAAGGCTCTCAACCTCTTGACCTAGACCCAAAATGTTTGGTAATTGGCAAGTCTTGTTGATGGAATTGTTTTGAGGTGTGAACAATTGAAAGTCCCAGGAACTATGATAGAACAAGTTAAATGTTTTTCATACTCAATATTTTCATTGCTTGGTTCAAATTCTATGCTTCCTACTTTAGATTCTCAATATATTTTTTATATGAATATGAAAATAATCAAGTTAAAAGAAACTTGAATCATGGGTCATGGTGGATAATTTCTTGCAAAGCACCTAAAATTTGAAAAGAAATTATTAAGAATCCAATCAAGGGCATTTTCTATTGTATACTATATCTTGGGCCTGGAGACTATCATAGAGTTCATTCCCTAGTGGATTGGCAAGTGATGCACCATTATCACTTTTAAAGCCACCTTTTCTCTATAAATGAACATGTTGCATGAACCATTAGAAACCTACATGTTGAGAATGAGGTGATTAAAGGCATGTGGTCTAAAGGATTTTTTTATCTTTTATTAATTGGTGTAATAAATGTTGACTCTATTGAGATTATGATTCATCCATAACTAAAAATAAATAGACCAAAACTAAACTTTTTCAATAGTGAACCTCCAAGTGAGCATACGTATGGTGACAAAGACGTAGGATTAATGCTTAAGAGGAGATAAAATATTGTAATTTTTAATCTAGGTTCTATAGTTCTTCTTGTATTCCAAGATCCCCTTACAAATATATTCTAATCTCATCATGATATTTATTCTGAGAAGCTAGGTAGCTTTCCTAGACTCAAATTATATTCAAGAATGGAGATAGGGTTTGAATGGGATAGTCTATATCAAGATGGAGACATTTGGTATATGTAAACATTCTATAATTTATGTAGTACCAACTCACAGTTAATGTGGTTTCTCTAATTATGAAGTTTGATTCGACATGCATTACATGTAGTGATTCTCTCTCTATAGTTTGGTTGTTATGGGTTAATGTGATGATGGATACACTTGATGCTTTTGAATTAGAATCTAAACCTAAAAATGATGGGTTGATGAAGAGATTACCTATAATAAGAAATGGAAATTTTATCAATAGATAAATTTAGAGGAATGTAATTAGCTAAAGAATTTACCAACTTATGGTAAATGACTTCAAGAATATTGAAGGAAATTGAGCCATGGGAGTGTAATCACTTCCAGTTGTATTTGGAATTTATAGGTGCAAATGAAGATATGGACCAAACATGAATTTTGGTTTCTTTTAAGGGAAAGTTGGTTGGCATAATTGAAATAATAAACCTAGTGGTATGAAAGGACTCTAAAAGGTGTTGCATTTCATCAAAAATTCTATGTGCCTTCATATTAATGTGTCATGGTCTCACCATAGGGGGAATTAAATTATAAATGATAGGTGTAAATAAACTTCCAACCTTTGAAAATGTCCTCCCAACTTGTGTCAAGTGGAGAGGTTAATGACTAAAAAAATGAAGAAATTTATTTGAGACATTTTTTCAAATAGTTCACATGCTAATTGATGAAAATCCATGGATACTCTAAAATCAAATACAGGTTATAGGTGCAAGGTAAAATGAAGGTCGATGATGGTGTGAGACACACGTAAATGAGACAAAATCTAGTTTTAGGCACATGACAGAAGGTGAAAATTTAATTGACATATGTATGGTCAAGTCTACATTTCAAAGTTGATGTACCCTCAGATCAATACAAATCTTAGTCATTCCATCAGAAAATTCTCATACATTCAATAGGATTCAATATTTTATATATAAGATGGAATTGGAAAGGTTGACAGTCCTCTTTGTGATGTACTTGGAGTTGAGAATGTACATATGAAATTCTAGTGGCACAATTGAAACATGACATAAATGTTGTATATGAATACATAATGGAAAAATTACTCTTCCTAAACATATTAATTTATGCACCACCCATATATATGCATAACTCTTTAATCAAAAAATCAATGGCTAGGTGTAAGCCAAGTCCACAACTTTTCCAACATTCTTCACATGCCTCTTATAATTGGAATAAGAGGACTAGTAGGTGTCCCAGGATTGCATTTAAATGAAATTTTTTGGTTAAATGGTTTACATGCTTTCAATCTATAAGTAAGAATACCTCAATGTCATACAGTCTCATGGGATTTGACATCTGTATATGGGGTATTCATCACCAAGGCTAAAAATACACTAAAAAATATGTGTAGTATTTGGGATTCTATGTAAAATTTGGATGTCTATATAGTATCTTAGATTTCCCATTTTGAGTAGGGTTTTTTTAGTGGTGAATATTCGTTAATCTATGAATATTCCATTTTTTGAAGTCAGCATTTGGCAATTTTTTTGGAGTGGTTGACAGGGTGGGATTGCATAAATTTTTAGGGTCAAAGTTAATTTTGAGGAGAGGTTTGCATACATTTGAATATAAATTTCCTCATATAAATGTAATTTGCCAGTACCTCAAAATCCAATCCTAAGGAGTTCTCCATATACTATCAGGTGAATTTAGGAATTTTTTTGGTGGTTTATATTTTAGGTCCTAGGAGGGCTTCAAGAATCAATGGTTTTTAGCAAGGTATATAAAAATAGCCTATGAACATTTGAATAAAGTCTACTAGTGCCCAATTATAGCATGTAGGCAGACAATGGTAGGTTGTGGGTGGATGAGGGTAGGCTGCATATGGGTGGATAATGATAGTCTATGGGTAGGACCAGTTGCATGTTATCGAATGTTGATAGGCTACCATTAAGAAAGCTCAAAAATATTAAAGCTTATAATGAGGTGAGAGCATGGATCAAACACATGGTCTTAAGATGTTCTAGTAAATAATAATCCCACATACATAGAGGTATGGTAAATAATAATCCCACATGCATGCCCTAGCACCTTCTCATTAGCAAGAGACACTATAAATACTCTAGCCTCAACTTTTATTATTCTCAGAGTTGCATGGTGAGCACATAGCATTGGCATCCTTCTGCATAGTGTTGGTGGCCACCTATACCATGTTGGAATTTGTTGTCATGATGTGTATGAGTGATAGCACCATTTAGATGAACATCAATGTAATGTAGATGAGCATAAATGATTTGGCATCTATGGGATATCATTGACATCCATCTACATTACATATATGTCTATATGCATGGTGTTGATGTCTACCCACACCATCTTGGCATTCACCTACATGATTTTGGCATCCACCCACACCATATTAGAGTTTAGCTATATTATTCAAGTTTCCATTTGCATAGTGATGTCATCCATCTATATTATGTTAGTGTTCTTCTACCCTAAGTTGTCACTCACTTGAATCACATAGATGTTCACTTACATGCCATTGTCATTGATCTACATCATGCTAACATTTCCCTATGATATACCTATGTTCACCTGTGTCATACCATTATTTGTCTATGAGGGTTAGAGAAACTAGCAAGCCTTGTGTGATTTTCTGCATGGCATCACATGATTTTCCTATGCAATGATATGCCTTCTAAATTGATTCACCACCATTGTGAATCTGATTCACCTTGGGACCTCCATGGATTTTTTATATGACCCACTAAAATGAACCCTAATTTTGAGCATAGGTATGCTTATTTTGAAGATTAAATTGATGAATTGCATTGAAAGGTCACAAGGATACCAAGAATGATAGTGATAAGAGTAAATATGATTGAAATGGACTGTTGAGAATTCACAACCGAGTTATAGTGGTTTAATATTTATATATCATGTCAAGTGATATTTATGCATGTGCTAGAGGTTTTATATTTATTCTCACACATGATAATATTATGTCACTTATGAATAAATTACAATAATTGGGTCATGTATATTTGTGCTTTTTGTGATGGAAATATGCATACAATAAATTAAAATTAAGATAAAATATCTTGGGAGATAAAGGCAACTACTTTTTATCATGAAAAGAGGAATAATTTTCACATATGGATCTGACCTAATAACTCATGTCCATTCCCATACAATTAGGATAGGTGAATTGGCTGCTAGTTAGTTGGATCATGTTATGAGGGCATGAGAGTAGTGGTAACTTACAGGTTGGATGAGGCATAGGTCATCAACATATTTTGGATTTATTATGCATTATTCCATGGAATGAGGTCCCAAAATCAAAGCCAGTTGTTGTAGTGAAATTTAGCCACCTAAATTTCACTACGTCATTTTTATTTTTTCCCATCATTTTTGCCTTTTGTCTTAATTTCCATAATGTTTCATAGGACCCCATAACAAAATGGAGAAGGTAACATATTTGATTAACTCATAGGTATTAAGTTGTATATTTGATGTTGTAGGCTTGATAGGAAACTTTATTGACTTAATTCATTATTAATTTTTTAATAATTAATTATGTTAATTAAAGTCATTAAATGTCTATATTATTTTTAGTCATTTTATAGATAAATTCTTTTTAGTATTAATATTTATGTGCAAATGTAAATTGAAAAGTCCATTTTAATATTGTGAATTTTCCTAAATAAAAAAACAAAATAGAGGCAAATTAATGGATTTTCATCTTCCAAAGGGAAAAGATTGTAAAAAAGGAAAAAAATAAAAAATAAAATTATAGGTTCTTCTTTTTATCAAGCTCTTAGAGAGAGCTAGTTGCATCTCTGTGTGGATCCATGTTACTTTTAGTTTGGATAAATGAAATGCAAGAAAGTAGGTGAGACTCTTTTGGGGTTTTCATAGGTTTTAATTCCCTTATTTATTAATTTAGATTTCTTATTTGTGAATAATGACTCCATTAAAATTATGCTTTTATCATTTGTGTGTAATCAATGGTGTTTCCCAAACTTTATATTGAGAGACCCCATGTATGAGCTTCCTTGATGTCCATAAGTTTTTGCATGTTTGATCTCAATATAAATTTGTACCAAGTGTGTAAAATTAGGTTTGTTAGGATACTTTTTGCTTTTAAGCATGTCTTTTGTTCCCAAAACCCCTATTACTTCTATGTGCATTCTTATGTGAAAGGAAGGAATATCATTTATGTTATTTAATCTTGAGTTATCTTAGCAATTCTCTATTTTTATCTCATTGTGGGTTTCTCCCCTTCTCTCTTTTGTTTTTTATTTTGTTTCCTCTTGTGCTTTCAAATAAAAATTACACAAAAAACACCAAAATATTCATATCCAACATGGGAAACTCCCCTCTCAATTTCAATATAGAATCACCATTTTCTACGATGATATCTCTAAATACGGGTGAATTGGTGTCACTTCACATTGGGTGAGTCATAAACCTAGAAATGCCAAAAGTGCCCATTTTTCCACCAACAACATGAAAACCCTATAATGTGCACCAAAAGTACTTCATGAAAAATATTGTCTTTAATAATAATTAATACTATAGTGATTATTTTATCTCTTCTATAATGCCTATGAGTGCTTAATAAATTCCTTATGAACTATTATTAGATATTCTATGTCTGAAAAAAATATGATGGTTGTTTCCTTATAGGCGATATTTGAATTCTAATTAAACATTGTGAACACTTATGATAACTTCTAACAACTAGGACCTAAAATGGTGGAAATATAGAGACATGAGCACATTATCCAAAAGTGGAAACACATGGGTTCTAAAGCATAAGATAAGATAAACATAACATAGGTGTGAACAAGTTAAAATAGGAGATGCACAAGAAGGATGATTTTATAAAGTTTAAAGTCAATAACTGAGCTAATATTTCATAATTTAAGATAAACTAGCTAACATAAATAAGTATTTGAAATTAATTATTAAAAAATAGTAAATAATTCCATAGTGGCCATCTTAGGTGTCTACATATAGAGTGTTTAGGAATTAAAAATGCTCTTTGATAATGTCCTTGATAAAGGTGTGGGAACAATATAAATAAATAAATTTCATCAACTAGGAGGATCCTTTGAGAATTTAAATTTAGATTTTTCTTCAAAATGAAACCCCAAAAGTGTTATAAGATCCATGTGGGATCTTCAAGGATATATTTTCAGGAATCATGTGGGTAATCCATTTTTTATTTTTTATGAAGTACTTGTATATATTTCAAATAGTTTTTTTTTGGAAGAAAAATCTGTATGCAGAGGTCTAAAAAGATTTAAAAGTGAAAGGTTAGTCATAGATCATTATGGAAGAATAATCCAACCTAATCATCAACTCCATCATAAAATATGAGAGTAGACATTTGTATCAAATTAAAATATTTAATGAAAGAAAATTTTTGGGAGATGACACTGAAGTGTCCAAATTCCTGCATGTTAAAAGAAATGAAAATAAAGTATTCAACCACTTGGATAACTTGGGTTTCTAAGTGTTGAATGTTGTAGGTTTCAAAATTATTATGGTTAATCTTTTTTTTATAATCATAATCTTAATAGTTTAATTGATAAATAAAAATGGCCCCTTTCATCCTTTTTCTTATTTCTAGCCTCTTTATTTCCCATAATTTAATAATTATGCATGGGCAACTTATATCTCCCCTTTCCTTTTCTATTTTTATATATCTCTCACATGTGAGGGGTTTCTCTTTTTATATTCCTCTCAATCATTTCCATTATTGTAAAAATGAGTTTCTAGATGAATTAGTTTTCCATCATTAGATTCTAAGCATGTTTTTTTGTATCTCTCTTCCCTTTTTTCCATTACAATGGACAAATACACTACAAAATTTTTCCCAAATTTTTACATCAATTATGATATGAATTTTGACATAAGTCAAAATTTTCAAATTGATATACTATATTGGGCACAAATGATCTTTTTATTTTTCATATACATTATTGACATTAAAAAAATTATATACCCAATTATATGTCAAGTTTCATGCATGATATTTTGACATGGTATTATGATATGAATGGACATAAATTAACTTATGTCAAATTTTGTCATCAGCAATAACATAAGACAAAAAAAAAACATGTGGGCCTCACATTTAATTCCATAGAGATGAAAATGGTGTTCGCATATGAAAATAATTTAGGAGATAAAAATAATAGAGGAGGAGTAGATTTGAAAAATGGGGGGAATGGAATTGATAGAAGAAGGGGTACATTTTCTAGAGGAAGAGACCAGATTAATAATTATGACCATTCAATAAAGTGGACCAAATCATCATTTTCTATTAAAATGTGTTTCAATTTTTTGTAGGGCTTTATGTGTTGTAGAAGCTTTGTTAGAGTACATTGTGACACATTTTGATTAGATGAGAACATTTTTTATTCCATGTTTTTAAATAATATTTTTCATCCTTATTACATCCATGCTTTGTAAATCATATAATAATTACATTATATTTTCAAAAAAATGATGTCTCATCTTTATGGTACAACATTTTTCAATTAAGATTGTATCAGGGTACGTCATAATTACATTACAATGTTATATAGTCATTTCATTAATTTTAAAAAATAAAAATAAATTTTTTTTGAAGTAATAATAATTTGATGGAGATTTTACTAGCATATCTCATATTTTTATTTAGATTTCATTGGGGTATATCATGTTTTGATTGAAATTACATTATAGTATTTCACGTTTTGACTAGGATTATATTAGGGTATGTTAAAGAACAATTTCATATACTATTATAATTACATGTAAGTTTAAAATATTTTTTAGTGAACATTTTGGATATCTTACAACAATCACATAACTTTTCAATGATTTGATAGGGAACATTTTGTATATCTCATAATATTGCATTACTTTGTCAAATCTCTGGTAGGTCACAATTGACATGTCTTTTAATCATTGCATTACTTTTTCAAAGATATTTTAGTGAACACTTTTCATTTATTTAAGTAATTTAATTAATTTTTCAAAGCTTTGTTAGGTTTTTTGGCATATCTTATAATTATTACATTACTTTTTCAAAGCTTTATTAGAGAACATGTTATAATCATTCGATTAACTTTTATAAGCTTTGGTATGGCATGTTTTTCATATCATTTAATCATTATATTAGTTTTTAAAATATTTTATAAGGATTTTTTTTGATATTATATAATCATTACAATAATTTTTCAAGTTTGGTAGGGAAAATTTTGCATATCTAGTAATTATTGCATTACTTTATCAAATATTTGTTATATAACTTTTTGTATATCATGTAATCATTAATTAATTTGGAAAATATTTTTTGGGGAATATTTTTCATGTCATGTAACCATTATATTAATTTATTTTAAAAAATACATAGGGGTATGTGAACTATTTGATAATATGTCTCAAGAAAATATGGTCACATGGACTGCAATGATTAGAGAATGCAAAATGTTAGAGCATACACAAAGCAAGTGAATTGGTTACCACATTTTGTAGATAAAATAGCATTAGAATAAACTCACTCATTTCATTATGATATCTTCATGTAATCATTGAGTTATATGGTTAAAAAAATTAAGGTTATTAAAAAAATGTATATACATCCACCAAAGCATGATCGAATTATGGAATTATGAAAGCTAGGTGTGTTTCATGATTACACAAGGATATTATCATTATGTTATGATTTGTTTATTTTATGATTAATGCATTCTAAGATAAAATTATTTAAATCCAAATTGTGTAAAATGGAGAATTAAAATACAAATATGAATGTAAAAATAGATTAATTACACTTAATATTCATATAATTGACCAAGAAAAGAGGGAGGAGAGGAGCTTACTTTTTTTATTTTATGCTCATTTTTACATCATAATCCTCAAAATGACTATATTATCTCTATAGCTTCTTAGATCAAGAAATATACCCTCAAAACATGTTAGGTCACTATCCACAAGGCTTAAACACTTAAAGCAACCGATATTATCTATTGTTTACCACCATCATCCAAGGTGATTATGATATTATTTTTCACTATAGATCATTATGCATATACTTAAATATTTTTTGGTAGTTTTTTTACTTAGCCATGTGTGAAAATTCTAATTTTTCTTATCTTTTCCTTGAAACCCTAGCTTCACTTTCAACACAAAATTTAATTGGATAAAGGGGTTAAAAATATGGGTTGGACAGCCCCAACCACTCCCCTATATTTTATTGAGTGTTTCTTATATCTAAATAATCTAAAGAGGGATCAAATCACATGTATTTATCCTACCAAGGTGTGTATGCACCATCAAGTTCATGCATAATGTGATGCAATATTATATTTTGACACTTGATAAATTACAACCTTGACATTGAGTGAGTGTTCACATTTGGCTCTAGGGTTTCTTATTTAATGTTTTTTCAAATGGGTATTATTTTTTTATAATGTATCAAGGGATTACAATGGATTACTCAAGTTTTTAAGTTATTTTCAATGTTATTTCCAAGTGAGTACCAAATCCTTAGGCTTGATTTGTATTTATATATGACTTTTTTGGTATTTCCTTTCATAACCAACATAGGAAAAATTCTTAGGTAAAACAAATGGAAAAATTTAAATTTTAAAATTAAGTATTAAGGGTAATTTGACACTATTGGCAAAGGTAGACACATGCAATAATTATAATTATCTAATTATTAGAAAATGCAGACACATATAATAACCTCAATTGTTCAAATGTTGTTAGAATTGTTGAGTGGGGAAAAAGTGATTTATAATATGGTGATATTTTTATTAATAATTTAGAGTGTTATTACATATATTATAGGGCTCCTGAATATGTGTGATAGTGAATTTCATTGGCCAAGATAATAGATAGGTAAATGAATAGGGGAAAGTCTACACAAGCTTCAAATGTGTATGCACAAGACATGTATGTGGTTTAACTTATTTTGGATATGTATATCTACACAAATATAAAACTATTAAAATTCATATTACACAATATATATTATTTTCCATACAAATTTGAATGCCTAATAGAGATTAATTGCACCTAGTAAATATATAAATAACCAAGAGGGAGGGTACTTAGCTAATATTTTGATTTGTTTTACTCATTTTTTGTATAAAAACATCTAAAATAGTATGTGTAATCCATTTGATTTATTATATTAAGAAAAATATTGTCATAATTTGCTAGGACACTATCATTAGAGGCTAAACACCTATGGTAATTATATCTATCATTATCTTCTAGAATTTCTATGTGATTTGTTAGTCTATTCTACCACATATCATAGTGACTACCTATCAATATGGTTTCAATGTGATTTATAATCCTTGGTCCCATACACAAATCATGATGTTTTCCTTATTCACATTGAAACCTTAGGTCCACTTTTGATGCTTGATTGACTTATAAAAATGGGTTATAAAGATAGGTTTGGCATCCCCAACCATACCCTAATGAGTGGTTGAGCATTACCTACATTTCAATTATCTGAAGAGGGCTTAAATTTCATGTAGTTATCCCACCTATGTGTATGTGTTCTCAATAGTGTTCCACTAGATTTCAATGCAACTATTTATCTTTTGACACTTGACAACATGCAACTTTGACCTTAAAATTAGTGCTCAAACTTAGCTTTAATGATTTTTTCTTTGAGTATTTTTTAGAATTGGATTTATTTTTATTATTCATCAAGGGTGTGTAATAGATTTCTTAGTCTGCAAGTGAATTCCTTATGATTTATAGATATATATGGCCTTAATATATATTTTATGTATATATGAAAATTTGAATAATATCCCTCCATAACTAACATGTGAAATGTGTATACCAACCCAAGGGAGATATTTTAAATTTAAAAAATCTATTTAGTAACCTAGGACATTGTTTGTGAAGGCATACTCTTCTAGTTAGTGACACTATCAATGAATGGAAAAGCAGTGATATAGAGTATGAAAATAATTTTATTAGAATAATATATCATTACAACATAGACTTGGAAGATCCTGATTATAAATGATGGTAAATTATTGGACAATTCCATAGATGGATGAATGGCTAGGAGAAAATATAAAAAATATCCAAATGAATACCTAATAACAAATTTAATTGTCTATAGTATGTCAAACGTATGTCAAAATTTGATGTTTTGAAGTGTCTAATACCAAATTTAGGTTTCTAAAAATTCCCCTCATTTTAGTCTAGTATTGTAAATGCTAGATAAAAATTATAATATAAACAATTTTTGTTCTTGGGTTTAATCACAATTAATGCTACCAAGTATGCCCCAAATATCTAACTTATTCCATGAAAAACCTACAAGGAAACATGTACAGATAAATGTTCACTCATAATATATAAGTTTAAATAACTTATATCATTGAATTATTTAAAATTAAAAATTCAAGGAATGAATATACATGAGAGTACACAAACCAATCCACCATTTTAGCTCATTTTTAAAATGCCACAAGGTGACTTTTCCCTAAGAAAATGAAATTGTTGAAACCATGTGTTGAGGAGTTTTAAATCATTAACCACATTTGGAGATGGATAAGTGTTATAAGTTAAGTTAAATATAATCCTCTACCACACTTCTCCAAATATTATAATAGTTATTTTGGTGAAAGCTTGAAACAAGTTTGTGTGTAAAGGTGGAACCCAAAAATAAGTTTGTATGTAAATGTGGAACCCCAATATATATTAATATGTAAATTTAAATTCTAAATCAACCGATATAGATAAATTTTAGAGCCAAAGTTTGTATGTAGTACCATCATTATTCATCAATAGAGATTAATAAGTGTTTAAATGAATAATGTTTATGCCATAAATTTGATCCATATATTCCTCAATGTGATATACAATGTCCTAATCTATTTGTCAGTCTTCTAAATGTGATAAAACATAATTAATTTGAACCATGTAATTTATCTTATAATGTCATATAATCTATCAAATTCCCCTAATAACCATGTGTATTTCGCACACATTCATCATATATGCCTCCAACTACTTAATTTGTTTCATTTGAATCACATTATCTCACCCAAAATATGAATTATCTATATGTCATGGCCTAAATCTCTAATAAAATCCCACTATATGCCCCTTTTTCAGGTGAGGGATGAATCTTGTGAATCACTCATCTTACAATAAATAATTATGTGTATTATGTGTTATATAAAAAAAATCATGTAAAGCATGTATACTAACATGATAATATATGTCTTCCACAAAGGAGGAATCTCTTGAGGAAGACCCTACCTCAGGGCTCCCACCACCCATTGCCCAACCTTTACCCTTTTAGTCCCATTTTCAAGATCTCTACTAGGGATCTCCCCCTAAAACTCATTGTTATCAAGTGTAAACCTCTTGTGTGGGAGGAAGGGACCTCTGTGGAGGTGGTGGGTAATGGTAAGGCCCCCCTTTCATAGGTGATAAGAATAAATAAGAAATAGATGTAAGGGTTCAATATCAAATTACATGAGGTAGGGTTGGGTTTGGTAGCATTAATCCAAGAGTGTAATACCATTAATGAGGAGGCTTCCAAAATGATTTAATATTTTTCTCATGTGGCTAATGTTGAAGGTACTCCTCAGAAGTAGATCTTCAAGGCGGAAAAGATTCTTTCCCCAAATCTCCACCTAAAATGCCCCTCTAATAAAATCCCAGAGAATTAACATCCATAGAATAAACCCAAAATGATAATGCCAAAGGAGGATGTTGAAGGTCTGTGTAATAGAACCTAGGCTAGAATCACCAAAAATAAATCAAATGAGTAGGTGAAGTAGGATGAAATTGTTAAAGTAATCATGGAGGGGTCCTCCTCTCAGAGTAATTTCTCCTTTTAATTTTAATGTTTTGTCCTCTGCTAGGATAGTTAGCTTTTTATTTTGATACTCTGGTTTTTTTCCTTAGCCTATGGGGCTTGTTTTACTTTACCATAATTTATCATACTTATTTATACTTTAGTTCTTGGTCCCTATAAAACTAGGTATTTTACCTTATCAATAAAAAAAATGATAAGATATGTCAACATATTATATACTTTATCATCCAAGTAAATATGAAACATGTGATCCAAAGTAATGAGAATATAAATGGCATATCAGTCAAATATATAAATTATGCATTTAGTAATAATCCTTACAATAAATGCCTAATATAAATCATGGCATTGCACATAATATAAGAATGTGTGCTAGTAATAACAACACTAAGATTTGGAATAACTAAGTATGTAACTACACATATATGGACACAACATAATGATAATGAATATCTCAAGCACTCAATGCATTACTTCACTCTAGCTTGACTCTGACCTGACATGAACAATATGGCCATGACATGGACTAGAGGATCCTCAAAACAACTATCACATGATGTTACAATATGTAAAACATAATTAATGATCATATAATGTGATAATCAATAGCATTGAACATATATATAAAAATCAATGTCAGTCCACATAAGGTTAAGTGCACAGATTTGGAAGATAATTTTGTGGACATTCACCCTAATATGTACACATTATAGACATTACACATACACATTATAAATATTACATGTGTGTGTAATGTCTATAACATGTACACATTATATAAACTTAGGCTCAAAAATATTGAGCCATAATGTGTATGCATTATAACATGTACAAATTATATAGAACACACAGTGCGTACACAATATGTGCACTTTACATAATGTGTAATATTATGTCAACATGAAAAAAGGCCAAACCCACATTTTATTTTCATTATCCCTCGACTTGATAATTTATCATCCCTTCTCTACACTAAATAGCATTCACATTTTTCTTGAAGGAGGAAAAAGCATGCTACAATCACTCATTACCTCAATGAATTAAAAATGTCACATGGAGGGGAGGTAAGCAATCACAAATTAAACCTATTAACACTATATTTTAGAAAAAAATTATTTGCATTATTTAATTTTTAAACCCTTTTTAACATCCCATTTAACTGCAAGAGAATAACCTGCTAACCCTCATCCTAATCCTCCAGCTAACCCTCCTAACTCTCCTATCCTTCCTAACCCTCTTATAGTTTCAAAATACCCCCCAATAAATTATAAGGAATTGGATTCACACATAGTGGAAAACAAAATATAAATTTACAAAAAAATTAGGAGAATGAGGGACCCTACTTCAACCAAAACCTAGTGCACATATTTGGCCAATACCTTGGAGTCGGTATTAGTTCAAGTTGACTTGATAATGAGTCATATTGATATATGGGCATAATATAGGGATATATGTTAGGATTTATATGCTAAAATTTTCTATCATGTGATGTAAAGGACAAAAAAATATTAAAAAACCTAATTTGTACCTTTCTCATTGACCCAACTACTAAAGCACCCTTTCCACTATCTAAAAAACACTTCTTGATCCATCAATACTAGTATAATTTGATTAGAAACAATTTTTAGGACTGATGGTGGATGTTGTTTGATTTCCCACCATGTAATAACAATGAGGTCCCATTGTATTTTTTGAGTAAACTTTATTGTGAGTTTATCCTTAATGAGATTCCAAACTATTTTTAATACTCAGAGTTTAAGTTCCAAGGGAAAGGCTCTACATAGGATATACCAGGTGCATGCCATGCACCTAATTAGCCTACAAGGTTCCCTACCTAAAATTCTCTTCATCATGATATCTAATATATGGTGAAAGACATCCTATTTATTGACACTTTGCATGCACTTAGTGTGTTTATTAACATAGTCATTCAGCATATGATTAGGCTTTATGAGACTGATGCTAGATATATATACCCAATGAGCATACCTAACCTCACCATTGTAGATGTTGTGATTTTATATGAACTAGACTTATGGATGATGATGGTGGTGTTTTTGAGGAATTATATGATATACTTTTAAGTGGTGTTTTTTTGACACGTACATTTGATGTACACACATCAATCACTACACATATGCAGGTATATTTTATAATTGACATGTTAAATTTTAGTTATATTTGTATTTAAAATCTAACAATTAATTTACATAGAAATTGAATAATATATATGGTAATTTTTATGTTACAGGAGGAGAGGGTGTCATGTTCTTCATAGTCCACTACTACATTTTTGGGATAGATGATATTTACATATGCACAACTAGTTTATGGGCCATCTACTACTACATTTATTGATGCTACTATGATAAATTTCATTTATATAGAGTTAATTTTGAGTTAATATTATACTTTATGTACACGTTTTTATTTATATATATCTATGTTCTTAACTAAGTGAGGTTGTTTATTTAGTTGATGACCACAGTGGAGACTCCTCCATTTCTACAAGTTGAAATAGACATAGGCATTATTTTTCCAATGTCATATGTTCAAGAATTCATTGAGGTACATGTTAACTTGTAATTTTTAATTGTAAATATATATTTATTTTAATAATTTTACTAGATAGTTAAGCAAATATAACTTATGTGAATGTATTATGCATGCAGGGCTGTCCAATAACATCTGATAGACACATTTAGATGGTTATCATGCTACCTTATCATGTTTTATCCCCATTTCACATGCATGTTTATCCACCTCAACCCATCACTGACCTTGTTGAGCATCAGATGTAGATTGATCATGATCATGAGATTATAGTAAGTGCATGTTAAATTATTTTTGTACTCTAGTTTCAAATTAATTTATGAACTTGGTTGCATGTATAGTATGTAAATTTTATAATAAAATTTATATTTGAATAGGTTCATCTATAAGAGAGATATGATCATATAATGACCCATAGTCAAACCTTGGAGTAATCCAAGGCATCTAAGGGATCTTCATATATGAGTAGGGCATCCTAGGGAGAGTCTTCTTCAAGGAAGGAAAAGAGAGGGAGGATATTTGATGATTAGTATGTCCTATATGTTGTAATTTTATATATGCCTATATTTAAATGTACATGTTTTTATCATTGTATGCATACATGACATTCACCTAACATTCTATTATATTGTTAGATGATGTAATTTTTTGTATGCCTATATGGAATTCACTCAACAGTCTATTATGTTCTTATTTTGTATGCCTTTATGGATTTTATGGACACACACACACAAAAAAAATAAAAATAAAATGTGAACATATGTGTGTGTGTGTGTTCACATTTTATGGTGATCATATTTCCACCTAAAATTTAGCTCACATTATTATTGTAAAACTAAATTTTATGGTTGTATGGCCTTATTTAGATATGATCATCTTTAATATTTCCTTCATGTAATTTATTAAAACTAACTTATAATATTTCACTATGTGTTGTAAGTAAAACCATATGGGAAAAAAACTATATGTATGTATGTATGTATTTATGTATGTATGTATGTATATGTTCATATTTTTTGGTGATCATATTTCCACATATAATTTAGCTCACACTATTATTGTAAAACTAAATTTAATAGTTGTATGACCTTATTTAGATATGATCATCTTTAATATTTCCTTCGTGTAATTTATTAAAACTAACTTAAAATATTTCAATATGTGTTGTAATTATAAATATATGGGAGAAAATAGTATAACTTTTTAGATAGTCATTTATTACTGTGAAGTGCCTCTCATGATTAGGCTACACCATTTATCACTATTCTAATGTGGATAACCTTGCTACACTATTTTAACATCATTTGAGACTTGATATTCATGTTTTGTATTCATTGAATTTATATACATACTACATTTATATTATAAGTATAATTGAAACAAACAATGGAATACTCATCTCTTTCATACCTTGTTTGGATTCCCTTATACATTTTAGTTGTGCAAGTTTGATGAAATGGTTATGTTCTAAATCCTCCTTTGGGATGTTATCTCTTTGGATATGATTTTTATTCTTGTTTAATACTTCCACCTTTATTTAAATGTTTTTATCTTATTTTATTCAATTTTAATTCACCCATATAATCACGAATTGATGTTATGCTATCTCCTTCTACATAGAGTTATTTCCCTTCATTTAGAGACTCTTCATTGGCCCTTTTAGGTAGTGCAAGATTGTAATTCTCATGTCTCCTGAGGCCTTGGAATATTTTGGTTGTTATAAATATTTTTTTATTAATAATATTTTATATATTCCTCTCCACTATAATCATCTTTTCCATTTTTTCTCTTCTCATTGTATATCCACTCCATTGTTCAAGAGTGTAGAAACACTGACAACAAATGTTGTTAAAGTTGAAGTGATAATTAGATAACTCCAGTGTTGGTATTTTTAGATAAAAATTATGATTAAAACACATTTATAGTGGTGGATAATGACCATGAATAGGTTTTTGGCCTCCCATCATGCCTGGTTGAGAGACCCACCACCCATTCCAGACATATTAAATTTTTAACCTAAAATCAAGCATGTATAAAATAAAAACCATATGTTATTTGAATGAACTGGAAGAAAAATTAAATTCATGTTTAATCCCTTTAATTTCACCCCAAATCACATCAATAAAACCTTTGATATCAATCCATGGTGTAAGTTTTAGTAACAAGCCCTAGAATACAATGTTTTTTAGTGAAGAGACAAGTTCTTAAGCTCCAACTACCATTTATGCCTCTGAGAAATCCAAGTGAAAATCCATCAATTTTATAATTTATATATAATAAAATCACACATTATCCCATGACCTCCATGTCCAAATCCACCTAAAATAATGTTTTTACTATTATTCAGGAGCATGGAAACACTAACAATAAATATTGTCAAAGTTAAAGTGGTAGTTGGAAAACTCCACCTTCGGTGCTTCATGGCTAAAAATTATTTATTACAACATGTCTATGGTGGTGGATAACATCAATTAAAATATTATTGGCCTCCCATTAGTCATACTTGAAATACTTTTCACCCATTCTAGCCTCAATAATGCCCTTCCCAATATAAGAAAAATGTAATTGTTTAGCCTAACTTCAGGCATGCATAAAATGGAAATTGTATATCATTGGGATGAACTATAAGAACCCTATAATTTATGTTTAATCCCTATAATTTCACCCTAGAAAATTTTTATGTAACATTCAATACCAATTTGTGGTACAAGTTGCAATAATGAGTCCTAAAATGTAATTTTTTAGTGAAGATATAAGTTCTTGAGATCCAATTAGCATATATGCCTATAGGGACTTTAGGTGAAAATACATCACTTGATTATATATATATATATATATATATATATATATATATATATATATATATATATTACATGTTATCCCTTGACCTCGATGTCCAAATCCACTTGAAAGCATGTTTTCACTACTATTTAGGAGTACAAAAACAATGACAACAAATATTGTCAAAATTGAAGCAATAGTTGGAGAACTCCAACTCCAGTGCTTCATGGATCAAAATTGGCACTACCAAAATGTATAGGATGGTGTATAATGTCTATTACCAGGTTATTGGCCTCCCATCACACTCGGTTAAGAGACCTAACATCCATTCTAGCCTCAAGAATGCCCTTCCCAATACAAGAAAAATGTAGTTTTTATCTTAACTTAAAGCATGCATAAAAAAAAAATATGCTATTTTGATCAAATATAATAACCATCACATGAATTTATAAGACTAATATTTTCACCTTATATAATTTTTATTTAACCTTGGATACCAATCCATGGCACAAGTTGTAGTAATGGGTCTTAAAATAGAACTTTTTTTAGTGAAGAGACAAGTTATTGAGATCCAATTGGAATTTATGACTTTAGGACATCCAAGTGAAAATAAGTCAATTTAATAACTTTTATATAGTAAAATTACACATTAAAACTTGACCTTGACATACAAATCCTCCCAAAATCATGTTTTCACTATTGTTCAGGAGCATAGAAACACTAATAATAAATGTTGTCAAAGTTGAAGCGATAGTTGGATAACTCCACCTTTGGTGCTTTTTAGATCAAAATTAGTACTTAAAACATGTCCTAGGTGTAAAATAACATCCAAGTACTAGGTTATTGGACTCCCATCATGCCCAGTCAAGAGACCCACCACCCTTTCTGGCCCCCTTCCCAATACAATAAAAATACAAATTTTAGACTAATTTTAGGTGTGTGTAAAATGAAAAGTGTATGTCATTTGGATGAACCATAAGAACCCTCACATTCATTTTTAATTCCTTTAATTAAAAAATATATCACATTTATGGAACCTTTGAGACTAATCAATGGCACAAGTTATAGTAACGGGTCCTAAAATGTAACTTATTAAAGTGAAGAGATAATTTCTTGAGCTCCAACTAGCATTTATACCAATGGGACCTCTAGGAGAAAACACATAACTTCAAACATGTATAGATATTAAAATAACATGTTCTCACATGGCCTTAATTTCCAAATCCACTTGAAATCATGTTTTCACTATTGATTAAGAATGTGGAAACACTGATAACAAATGTTATAAAAGTTGAAGTGGCATTTAGATAACTCCACCTCTAGTGCTTCGTGGATAAATAATATAACTACCAACACATTGGGGTAGAAGATATCATATAGTAAAAAATTATTAGCCTCCCATCATGCCTGGTCAAGATACCCACCACCAAATTTGGTCTCAAGAATGCCCTTCTCAATACAAGAAAAATGTAGTTTTTAAGCCTAACTTCAAGCATACATAAAATAAAACCATATGTCATTTATATGAACCAAAATAACCCAATTTTTATGTTAAATCCCTATAATTTCCACCCTTATTATGTTTATGTAACCTTTGAGACCAATCTATGGCACAAACTACAGTAATGGATCCTAAAATGCAATGTTTTTTAGTGAAGAGACAAATTCTTGAGCTCCAATTAGCATTTATGCCTCCAGGACAACTAGGTACAAATAAATACTTCAAGCACATATATATATATAGTCAAATTAAATGTGATCCCATGACCACAACCTCTAAATCCACCTGAATGTGTGTTTTCACTACTATTTAGGAGTGTGAAAACACTAATAATAAATGTTGTCAAAGTTGAAGTTGCAGTTGCAGAACTCTACCTTTGGTGCTTCATGGCTCAAAATTGGCATTTACAACATGTATAGGGTGGAGAATAACAACCAATACAATGTTATTGGCCTCCCATCACACCTAGTTGAGATACCCACTACCCATTCTATCCTCAAGAATATCCTTTTTGTAATAACCAAGTACTTATATTAAGATTCTCTTAGCTTCAAAAATATGAAATTATTTACTAACAGTGTCAACCATGTGATGATTAAAGTTTATTGTCACCACTAACCTAAAAAAATTGTTAGTAATTAATTAATAATTAAATTATATATACTACCTAAAAAATCAATAAAATTTGGTAAAATTAAATACATCTACATTTGACAAGTCAACATACCCTGGAATTTCAATCTAATGAACCACTAGGATCTACTCTAATCTTGATATTAATAAGAATAACTTTATGTTCTGACTCATGAACTTTCCATATATTCATGTTTAATGGTTGTTGACCAATTTTGACCCTTAGGTCAAAATTGTCAACCCTACATTCAAAAATTGACCCTATCATGGGTTTTTGAGTAATTTTATGCCTTTATTTGTCCTTCATGAGTACATTTTATCCTTTTTAGCATCATTTAAGGTTCATTTGAAAAGTTTGAGGTAAATTTTTTTTGAAACCTAGTGTTGTTTTAGGCATTCATGACCATAGTCAAGTGAGTTCAAGTGTACTAGGTGATAAAAAGGGGTCATTTTGGTAATGTCATATGATGTTAATGTTATGTTTCCCCTTCTTATAGTTTATACCACTCCTTATAAAGGTGAAAAATTCAAGTCATAATGTACACCCCACTTCCATGTGTTTTATTTCCATTTTATGACTTCAAAAGGTGGGTTTTAAATGATATATAATGTTGTAAGGAAAAAAAATGTTTGAAAATGTCATGATAGGTCCGTACATCCTTCACCAGCTATAGGATCACTTGACATCCATTCTCCACCAATCTCTAGGGTAGATGTGGTAGTTCTAAGCCAAAACCAAGTGTTTTCACCAAGTTGGTATAGGTTTAATTGTAGTAGATTTCTTCCAAATGCTCCCATGGATGTATATGTAACCCCAAGTCCAAATATAGGATTTGGAAGATTTGTATATCCCTAAGATCTCAAAAACCTATCCCATCTTTCTATCACTCTCTCTGGTAACTTATACAACATCTCAATTTTTCACTCAATATAGAGAGGAGAGAGAAATTCATGCCTTGATATTTTTGGGAGTGAAATGGTGTCCCTTGACTATATTATCCATGCAAATTATTTAAAAATTCATCTCTTGTACTTTATGAATAATGGATAACAATCTAGCCACTCCCATGAGCCTATCTATTTGTGAAGGGGTTAAGGATTGTAATGGTATTGGTTTGATGCTAAAGTTTTTATGCAAACAAATGATTTTTTGTGTTCATAAGGATCCCATAGATGTCTTCCATCACCCACACCCTTATCCCACATGAGTGGGAGTATCAAAAATAAACAAAATCCAAGCTTTCATCTATTTACAAAGTATACATTGAGTTCCTTGAGATTACAGGGTTTTAGTGCCCGTAAGTGAGAAATATGATGATGTTTGAAGATTTTTATTAGTTCATTAATCCCTTTCATGTCTCCTTTGCCTCTTAAATCCATTATTCCATTCATACTCAAGCACAACATTATCCATAAGCCCCCGTGAGGTCAAATTTGTAGTTTTATTTACCCAGTCATCATGAACAAGGGGTGTACTATGTATAAGGATCTAAGTGCCTCCAATATATATATATATATATATATATATATATATATATATATATATATATATATATATATATATATATATATATAATTCCCCTTAATGTTTAATGTCTACAAATTATGCATCAATTAATCAAGTGAAGAAGGCCTAAAGGAGAAAAAGTCAATAAGAAGGATCCTTAGCTAATCAAGAACTTAGTTAAACCCTTTTAAACCTCAGACAGAGGAATTAATTCAATAGTAGAATTAATATTAGATAGATGGTAAGGACATCCAAGTCATAATGAATATTAGAGGCTTTGAGAGACACTCTCATAGAATATGAATCAAATTTATACCTCCATGGAGCTTGAAAGGTATAAGATAGCAATGAATGCATATTTTAAAGGGTCTGCACCTACATATAGCCTTTAAGGTTACTGTATCAAGGGTATAAAAAGGGGGTGTCATACTATGACACCCAAACTAATTCTTAATAACACTTGCCTTAAGTTCTATGTGGTTAATCATGAAAGTTCCATGCCTTAACCAAGGTCTTAAGTGCTTAAAAGGGGTAGTTGATGGCTTGATGGAAGATGATTGAAACTCAGTTCAATAGCCACCTACAACAGTAATCAATACCATAAAAAAATATAAGGTTTTTAAAGTGTTATAAGGAGTTATACATGGTTGAAACACAACGGAAACTAAGTGAGTTCATTCACTAGGTCAATAGTGCCAAGAAACCCAAGCAAGTGTAGTCATTAAAAGCAAGTTTGAAGGCGTAGTAGTCACCCCTATTTACTTTATTATCAAAAATTAAGGTAATTGGTTTCTTTTACCTCAATATATCCCATGATGATGAATTTTTTTTCTCCAAGATGGATATGAGTGCCAAATGCAATCAATCAATTTAAAAAACCATCTTTGCATCTTGAGATCACCCTCATGCTCATCCTCAGTCTATACAGAGGTCTAAAACATAGCCAATAGTCACCATAGAGCACTTTAGAATATGTTATTATTGGTGAAGATGAACAAATAGTGAAAGGGTGAATGAAAATCAATGCAAGAGTTTGTCAACTAGTGTGATGTCATGTGTTTTCTCAAGCCCTTCACCTCATATTCTTCAAAACAAAAATCTCTCTATGTATAACAAAGCTTACACTCCATTGATGACTAAGCTTTTGAGAAGGGGGTCTAGGTTTGTATCTTAAATTATTAAGAATAATATATATTCTCAATTTGATCTTTAAGGTGGAGTCACCACCAATACACCTCACACCTCCACCTCAACCACTGTCTCATGTAGGATTGATGTATGCCTATAGCCCCTGAGTTGGCCTATTCATGATATGAGAAGAAAGTTAGATAAGAGTTTTATTTCATAATATTGTGATGGTACTAATGTAAATTCTTAGGTGTGAATTATGATTAAGGAAGCTTAGAGAAACTATGTGGGAGATATTAACTCCCCCAAAAGGGCCTAACATAGAGTAGAAACCTACAGTCAGTATGCCAAGAGATAACAAGGTGAGTTACAGTTTGGAGGTAGTTAGTTGAGTAAGTGGACTCATATAGAACTCCTAAATTCCCAATAAATTCACATGGAGAGAGGTTCAACCCCTTACTCATCCAAGAATGCAAAAACATACACCTATAACCAGCCCTTTAGGATATTATAACAGGATATTAAAAAAGGATGCTATGTATGTCATTCAAGGAAATGGAAATTGATGACATCATGAGGAGATATGAATTATAAGAGATAAGTGAATATATTATGGTGTCATTAAGTTTGAGTATTTGTTGATCACTATTCAACCATACAACTTGACACTCAGACCCTACATATCAAGCATGAATGAGGATACACCTATAGTAGGTATATTCATATTATAGACCATGATTTGATTATGATAAGAGGTTAATATTGATGCATGGATGATTAAGGTTTAGATACAATGATAATATAGGAATGATTATCATCACCAATGAGGGGGTAGAGTGATACCTACACAAGCATACTCAAGCATAAATAGACTTGAGTCTTAAGAATAACAAGGGCATGATATATAAAGAGAGGGGTATCAACTAACCATAACCTAAGAATGATTATGACCTTGAGCATACAAAAACCTCCCTAGGGTCACCAATACTTCATGGGATAATGTCAAATAGGTCATATTCAAAGGTTTCCTGATCATACATAGTCTGCAGGTAGTTGGAAGCTAGTTAAACCAAAACGGATGGTTTGAAACACTTGAAGGCACAATAAGGCCCTTAAATTTGGTAGGAATGGTGATGATCACCCATCCAAGGTACTGATATATTCACTTATCTAGGATAAATAGTGGGTATACCCACTATTTTTTCTTAGTCCAAGGCCTATCTAAGACAATCATTCAGTGAGTTAAAAGCACATCCATAATATAGAGTGTTTATAGAGTAGTTGAGGACATATAAAGGGTTTTTTTATAGTGGGATATGATTTATTAAGGTTCCTAAAACTCCTCCATAGGTATAATACAATACAAACATTTAGAAACCTTGAAGATGAGATGAAACATTCAGGCATCTAGGCCTACATACATACACTAGTGACACTTTAAGACCCATTAAATCCATTATAACTAGTTCACTAATCAATGAAATATTCATGAGGGTTTTTAAGACCCAAAAAATAGGTTCAAAGTGATAATATGTGGTGAAATTGATCAAAGATCCTTCAAACCTTGATCTAGTCCATCTACACATAGGAATTTTGAAGGCCTTCTTCAAGTGATCACCTGCTCCACCACATAAGTGCTCAAGGTTGGAGCTCCTAAGGAAGTTTGAGGCTCCATATATACTAAGATTCCATAATAGATTTATTGTCATTAGGGGCCTAAACTTCATGAACAAACATTAATAATTTAAACACTTAGAAATTTATTACAGACTACCTTAAGGTCACCTTTTAACATTCTTATCTTCATCCACCCTTTGCATGGGAGCCCAATACATTCATATAAGGTGTGTAGGTTAGTACCCTTGAGATCCATGGCATTTTTTCTAGACTTGGACATCCATACATTATGAGCTATCATTAAGACCCTTGAGCACTCTTAAACCTCCCTAAAACCCTACACAGACCTAGTTGTATAAAACTTGGTGTTTTGGTATCTTATCACCCTAGAATGACCTAGTAATATTATGTAAGTTTAATTTTAATTAGAGAGGACTCCACCCATGGTACCTAATTATATGGAGATGGTATGAAAGTGTCAAAAATCTATAATTTTACAAGATTTTGATCATAAAGGATGTTGTATAATTGTTTGAGGAGCTCTCAATGGTTGGAGATGTTGGTTTGGGACTTGAACTAGTTCCTAAAGTCATTATATTCCTAAAAATACAACTAGAAAGGCCTCTGTAACTTGTTTCCAAACATCTAGTCTACTAGTGGTTAAAGAAGGATGACCTAGTCAACTAGGGAAGGAAAAATTATAGGTGTTCTTTTATCAAGAGAGTTTATGACATGGTTTTATTTTAGGTATGAATATAATGTCTTCACAAGTTCTCAATCTCTCTTATAGGTATTTCATGGCTACCTAGTGCAAATAATTAGGCTATTAGGCCTAATTGGCCTAGTAGACCTATTTGGTCATCAAAAGGACTCAAGTTTGGTGAATAAAAGGCTATGGAAGAAAGTTAAAGTAGATTATAATGTCATGTAACTGATCATTCATGGTAAAATTTAGTCTTAAAGGCCATTATCATTAGTAAATAGGTAGTTTTAAGGTTTAGTCCTCATTTGGAAAGCTAGTGGACCGCTTGAACACCTCATGGAGTCTAATTGCATTTCAATTCACCTTGTAAATACCATATGGATTAATAGTGGAATATTTTAAGTAGGGTAAACCCTTTGACAAAGAGTAACTAAAGATTAATTATCATCCATGTTAGGGTGTGGAGCTAAAATCTTCAACCGTTTGCATACACATGAAGAAAGGATGCTGAAGAACCAGAGCCACCGGCATCGGCAGTATGACCGACGTCGGTCAGACGCAGTGGAGAAGGAGACTGGCGACGGCAGAGAGTCGGCCGACGTCGGCAGCACCAGACAAGCAGGGACCGATGTCGGTCACCTGTGCGGTCCAGAACTACTGTTTACGAACAGTCAGTTAGTTAAACCGAGTGTTTGCATGCTAAGAGACTATTTTAAGTCGCGAGCTGTGTGTCTAATTTTAGTAGTTAGATGTCTATTTTTGTAACCATGGATTTCTATTTAAAGAACCATGAGGCATGTATTGTAATTATCATATTGATCAAGTAAGAGCATTGAAGCAAGCAAGGTCAAGGAGATCTACAGGTGTAAGGTCAAGGAGATCAACTATAGCATTCAAGGAGGGATTGTAACTCAGGTTTTAGAGTTGGTTTTGTGTTGAGAAAGAGAGAGGGAAGAAGGTCTTGAGGTGTGGCAAGCCTTTGAGGTGGAGGGAGAAGTGGCATCTTCCTTATTTGTATTTTCTTCTAGTATTATCTAATACAATTGTGTGTATTGTCTCTCAAATTCTTTGCTGTCTCATGTTTCTAGTTTCTTAATCATTCTGGTATAATTTCCGTGTTCAATTGCTCATATATAAGTAATCAATTGTGCTACCATTGGATAAGGGGCCTCCTAACAGTTGGTATCAGAGCTACGGTTTGTAGGAAGTAGGTTATTGTTTTTGATTACAGGTCATTCACAGGGTTTTTTGATTGAGTGGGAGTTTAGCAATGGCAGAAGAAAGCAGGCTACAAATGGAGAAGTTTAATGGCAAGAATTATCAACACTGGAGGATGCAAATTGAGGACTATCTGTATCAGAAGGATCTATACTTACCGTTGGGTGGGGTTGCATGCAAGCCCACAGATATGAAGGATGAAGAATGGAGTATTCTTGATCGGAAGGCTCTTGGTTCCATAAGGTTGAGTCTTGGAGATTCTGTGATTTCCAGCTTATCACAGTGCAAAACAACGGAAGAGTTGATAAAATCATTGGCAAATTTATACGAAAAGCCCTTGGCTTCTAATAAGGTATACCTTATGAAGCAGCTATTTACTTTACAAATGCAGGAAGGAGGTTCGGTACATACTCATCTCAGTGATTTCCATGGTTTGGTAAACCAACTAGCTTCAGTCAACATTGTTTTTGATGATGAGGTAAAGGCTCTCTTGATATTATGTTCTTTGCCTGAAATTTGGGACGGTATGGTTATGGCAGTAAGTAACTCTGCATCTGCTTCTAAAATCTTAAAGGTTGATGATGTTGTGAGTGTGATTTTGAATGAAGAAATACGTAGGAGAAGCACAGGTGAATCATCAGGAAACGCTCTAAGTGTGGAAAGCAGAGGAAGGCAAAAGGAGAAGATTGAGCAAGGGAAATCAAGGTCGGGAAGGAGATCTGAGTCTAAAGGTATCACCTGCTGGTTTTGTGGAAAGAAAGGACATACAAAGAAGGAGTGTTGGTTGAGAGATAAAGAGAATCAACATGCAGGTATGGAAGAAGCAAAGGATGCAAACATTGTGGTACAGGATGCTCTCATACTTTCTTTGGATAGTCACGTAGGATCATGGATATTAAATTCTGGTTCATCTTTCCATGCATCCCCAAACAGAGACTTGTTTCATGAGTATGAACAGGGAGATTTTGGAGTTCTTTATTTAGGGGATGGTACGCCTTGTCAGATAGTTGGTAAAGGGAAAGTACAGCTGAGATTGCAGATTGATAACACATGGGTGTTGAAAGAGGTCATGCATGTTCCAATTCTGAAGCAGAGTCTGATTTCTATAGGAAGGTTGGGAGATGAGGGATGCACAATAACCCTCACAGCGGATTCTTGGAAGGTTACCAAGGGAGCACTTGTTTTAGCAAGAGGTAAGAAAGTAGGTACTCTTTATCTATCTACTTGTACTACTGATTCCACTTTTGGTGTAGATTCGTATATGTGGTCTAATAGGCAGGGTCACATGAATAAGAATGGAATGGAAGTTCTTGACTCAAAAGGTATGTGTTCAAATTCAGAAGGCATGGATAGAATTCATTGCAGGAAAAGGAAATTTGAGGCTTTTGACAAGAACAGGGATGTCTTGGTGTTCATGGAGGAGATGAAGGCCTTAGAACAGTTACAGGCAGTAAATAAATCTGAGTAGGGCAGCATGGATATAGATTTCATCTAAGAAGAGCTCGCGGATGAAGAATTCATCACTCACGGGAACACACAGGCACCGATGTCGGTTACTTGGAACCGACGTCGGTCATCCAGACACCGGCTTCGGTCATGTGCAGACCAGCAGGGTCGGTAGGTCAGACAGGAGAAGTCCGACATCGGTCATCAGGACCGACGTCGGCAGAGGGGACACCGGCGTCGGCCAGGGGTAACGACGTCGGCAGTCAGGATCAGTGCAGGGAACCGACATCGGTCGGGAGCAGACTGGGAGTTGGCTGAGATCGGTCACTGGAATGGATGTTGGGTGGATCTATGAGTCTCAAACACCCATACAAAGGTCAGAAAAGGTATGTGAACCTCATATTCGTTGTTCACCTTCTTTATATTTCTTACTGTTAGTCAAGAACTAGGAAGATGGAGGAAGCAATGCAGGTAGAATCCAGAAACAGTGGGAGCTTGACATGGATGAGGAGTGTGAGTCCTTGGATTAGAGCCAAATAGGTACTTGTTGGTGGAGTTGTCAGCTAGATATAGAGGGATGGATTCCCGTTTTAGAGAAGAGAGTGGATGGACATCTAAGACATAAGGCTATGGTATATGGTCTTGAGTTAGCTGCAGGACAATGGAGGTTTGACCATTGTATTTTATCTTTACCAGGTTGGATAATATTAGCTACATTATCTTGTTACTGTATTGTGTTACTTTTTGCAGGGTTGCATATACAGGGAGTTTTCTGAGCTAAGGGTAGAGTTGGTTCAGAAGTATGTCATGAAGAATTTGGGAGCAGCAAAGTTCTTGTGGCATAGGTGACAGATATAGCATCACAGGTTTGCGTGGTGGTTGGTCTTCAAGGATGACTTTGAAGAGGGATATAGGACCTAAGGAACAAAATAGATGATGTACAGGTACAGGTACAGGTTGCAGCTATTTATCTCCAAGTGGGAGATTGTTAGGGTGTGGAGCTAAAAGCTTCAACCGTTTGCATACACATGAAGAAAGGATGCTGAAGAACCAGAGCCACCGGCATCGGCAGTAGACCGACGTCAGTCAGACGCAGTGGAGAAGGAGACCGGTGATGGTAGAGAGTCGGCCAATGTTGGCAGCACCAGACAAGCAGGGACCGACGTCGGTCGCCTGTGCGGTCCAGAACTGCTGTTTACGAACAGTCAGTTAGTTAAACCGAGTGTTTGCATGCTAAGAGACTATTTTAAGTCACGAGCTGTGTGTCTAATTTTAGTAGTTAGATGTCTATTTTTGTAACCATGGATTTCTATTTAAAGAACCATGAGGCATGTATTGTAATTATCATATTGATCAAGTAAGAGCATTGAAGCAAGCAAGGTCAAGGAGATCTACAGGTGTAAGGTCAAGGAGATCAGCTATAGCATTCAAGGAGGGATTGTAACTCAGGTTTTAGAGTTGGTTTTGTGTTGAGCAAGAGAGAGGGAAGAAGGTCTTGAGGTGTGGCAAGCCTTTGAGGTGGAGGGAGAAGTGGCATCTTCCTTATTTGTATTTTCTTCTAGTATTATCTAATACAATTGTGTGTATTGTCTCTCAAATTCTTTGTTGTCTCATGTTTCTAGTTTCTTAATCATTCTGGTATAATTTCCGTGTTCAATTGCTCATATATAAGTAATCAATTGTGCTACCATTGGATAAGGGGCCTCCTAACAATCCACTACCCTCATTTCAATGCCAAAAGGAGCCTTAAAGGAACATCAACATATGGGAGAGTTGAAGAAAGGTTGTGTAATTAATTTAACTATAGGATTGAGTGGACCTTGGTCATTCATGACCCCTTCTCCAGTTTTCCATGCCACACTACTTCCTCTCCCTCTCTCCTTCTCTTATGTTTATTGTAAGCTTTAGCCATAATTTATAACCCTTAGGCTGGTATGAGGAAACTCTACTTGACCTTGTACTCTATGAGACCTATTGGATAGTTAATGTACTAATTCAATTTCTTCATTATCAGCTTATAGTGTGGGTTTCATTATTTGATATGTTTAAATGGTTTATTTTTCCTTCTACAAGTCTAATGCCTTTACCTATTTTCTAACAAGTGTCCTATGTAGGTTGTGTAATGTGTTATAAAGTTGATGGTTAAGATCATGACTGGATATCTAATTGTAAGTGTCTATAATCAGACCTTTCTCTCTCTACCCTCATGCTTCATCCATCAAATATCAACCTCTACATGAAACTTTAATGCTTAAAGACCATTGTAGATAGTGGTTTGATCCTTGTTTAGTCCATAGTGTCATTTGAGTCTAAGTTGAGTGGATAAATGAATTCATAGTGCATCACCACACTTTAGAGTAGGATTTCAATTATGTAATCTTATTTACCCTTTTCATCCTCATAGAATTTAGATCTTATAAAGAGCATTGAAATGAGAAAATTAAGGGAGTTATCCCCTTAAAATATATAGGTTTGGCCTAACATTAGGTAACCCATAGCCTAAAGTCTTTCCCATGTTGGACTAGGTTTGAGGTTTGGACATGAACACTCCTCTCCTCAACTAGGGTGCAACTTATAACCTCCAATAATGGCCTCTATGATATTTGACCCATTAGATATTTGTTATAATAACTAAGTTTGAATACTATAGTATCCTCCTATGTGTTCTAAATACTTCAAACAACCATACAACTAAATTTTTTATAATATATCATCGAATCTAGGTTCTAGTGACTACCATAGGCCCAATGGGATAGTCAATGTTTTCTCCATCTATGATTGGGGAAGTCAATTTTTTATTTTCTTCTACACACCAATATAAGTATTAATTTTTTCCTTATTCATTATCTTCATCAACAATAACTACAAAAACATGCCATGTATCACACAAAATAATTTTATAATGATGTTGTCAAAATAGATAATGAGATTAAATAGTACATAATGATTAATTTTTTACCTAGTTACACTATATCAGATTCATGGTCAAAGTCATGTGATGATGTCATATATGTAAGTTGTTATGTTGGTGGAACCTAATATGTGTCAATTGTATTTAGAAGATTGTATCTCAATTCATCCACCCACTCTTATGACTCACACTCATTCCAAATAGAGTCCATGCATGTAGAATAAGAACATGTCAAGTGTCTCATATGAATAGTCCAAGAATGTGAATTTAAGCTATACAATGAGTGGATCTCACTTGATCCCATTACAATCATATAGCCCTCATACTTTTCTAAGTGTTCTTCCTCCATCAACCAGAAATATCTATGAACATTAGAATTTTCTTAAGCACCATGACCCATTTTTTCATTACACTTCAAAAATGGTTATTGCGTTAGTCAAAATAACACCATCTTCAAAATTAAAATCCTCTATTTTAATGGATCTTTTTTTACATATGATAAAACACTATCAATCCCACCTTTTCCATGGATAGCCTCATTGAAACTCCAAATATGTTCTACACTAGTGGTAACATGCATCTTTGTCAACCATTAAAACATTTGTGTATTCTTGAATTGTGATGTGCAATTGTCTGACCAAATATGGCATTGATTGAAATTAATGTTCCTCTCAGTCAACTATCCATAGAACATCTCAAAACAACCTTGTACATACTTTGTATAATGTGATTGGTCATCACTAACATATAAATGGTACTCCCTTAATATTTTTTGTTGTTTTTCTATCATGTTAGGTGCATGCATGAATGTTATGTATATGAATATGGCAACCTATATTGAGTTGTGATATTGTGACTAAACTTTAATTTTTAGTTTGAATGTGCAATTCTCAGCAAAGTACTGAAACAATAGAATTAGGTGATAATATGTTATTGATTAGATTTAAATGTTCATCCAACCATTTAACCCTATGTGTGTGCCTTATATACTCATACAAAATTTACTCCCTAAATTTGACCATAAATTTTGAAGTAGGTATCTATTTTGTAACAAGATGACACCTTTTATATTATTTATCATATTTTACTTGATAAGTCATAGATTTTTATTTGATCAAACCACCTAATTCCTTTCCAATTGCACTTGTGCTCTCCTCATGGATACATTTTTTTTATTTTGGAAATCCACCACAAATGCTGCAATTTCCATCCAAACATGCTTTTTTATAAAATAAATGTCCATAATGTCTTTCACAAGAATAGTTGGAATAGATTATATGACACACTAATGTAAAATATTGTTAGTATACAAAGTACAACATATATGGTGAAAAACATCATACTACATTAAAAATTCAACATGTTGTCTACAATAACAAGTGGTGCACGTGTGATTTATTTTTACATAAAACGGTTTGGCCATCTCAAAATATGTTTGACTAATAGAAATTTGTGACTATGTTTCTAAAAAGTTAGAGTATGATTGTGTTTGGGTCATATCCAAGAAATTGTTTTGATGTGGTTCAAAGTTATGAGAACAAACTCTTCTTTTTAGTAAATCTCTTGTATTAGGTGAAACTCTTATATTTTCTTTCCAAATTTGTGTAAGTAAATATTTAAGAGAATCGAATATAGCCTTGTCCTTTCATGAAAATATACTAAAAAATGCCCAGATCTCAGTGGTATTAGCATAATTAAGTCTTTGGTGTCTTATAATTAATTTCATTAATGTTTTTCTATTTATGTCCAGTTATCAGTTAGTTTTTTTAAATCAATCATTTCCCCCTATTTGACCACTTACTACACAAGTTATAATTATACATTGGGTATAATTGTAGTCTTTATTACATGATTTTGGGGCTAAAACATGATATACATCATGTAGATTTTTCATAATTTCATTATTTTCATCATCCATGTTAGATTTTCTTATTCCTAGGGTGTACATTGTAGGTCTCATCTTATTCAATTTCATCAACGAAATAAACAATTAACATTTCTGACTATCAAAATATAATTTATCAAAGAAATTATGCCAAAAATTTTAGCTAGTCTTCTTGAATGGTGGTTAGACATTTTTTTATGCATTGGTTTCAAAATGTTTTCATTATCTTTAATTAAGTACTTGCCTTTTCTATACACAATACTTGGAGGTGTTTTTAATGGTGGAATTTGTTGAGAGGGTGTTTCAAAATCATTATGTTCACTACTAGTTTCTTCATTATTAGTTTCATTATTTAGTTATGGGATGGCATTTTATTCATTGTTATTTTCATCATTATGTGTTTCCATGAAATTTTCTTCATTGATATGGGGTAAATCATCATGCATAGATTCATCATCAACAAAATCAAAAACTTTATACTTTGAATGTGGACTTGTAACATAATTTAGACTTTTAGGTAAATATTAATCATAATTATTCAATTCATTATTGTCAATTTCATCATTATCTATGATATTTGGCTCATTAGGGATAGTGTTTATACCTTGTATTAAGTGAAATGCTTGCATTCATACCATTTTTTTTCTCTCAACTCTTATAATTGTTATGATGTTTTTTGCTTTAAATTTTTCCTCTTCTTTGAACAAGCTCCATCACCTATGACTATAAAAATAAAAATATGATTCTTTTTTATGGTGGGGACCCAAAAAAAATTATTCCTTTTGATGATGGGGGATCCAAAGAACCATTTTATTCCTCTTGTATTTGTAATGGAAAATGCACAATGATGCAAAGAACGTCTGTACGGTTAGAATTCTTGAAATAAACTAAAAAATAAATGTTGGACAATGACTTTTTGTCTATTGATATAATAACACATACATGTTATAACACATATTCATTATAACACGTAAACATTATACATTATGCCTATGTAATCATATATCATATTATTATGATATATGATTATATTATGTGATGTAAACTTATGTTATATTATAATGTCAAATGATTATGTGATGCAATACAAACTATGAAATATTATTATTTAAATAAATCATATACAATTGCCTCCACATTTACATTTGTGACATAATTATAGGGTTGATTTACCCATTTGTTACATCCTATATAATCAATTGAGCCATAATTTAGGTTCACATGGCTTAATTTGGCCAAAATCACATGTTTAATTACACTAATTAACTAATTAGTGAAAGTCATGAATAATTTAAGCCCAAATAGCCCCTCTAATTTCACCAAAAACTAATTAGATCAATTCATGACTAATTTAGTCTCAAATCATGTTTTTCTCTTATTTAGTTAGGTTGAAGGGGCTTAAATTGGCCCCAATTTCCTTCTTGATTGAATTGGTGGACCTTCTACTTTATTTTGTTATGATATTGGGGTCAATTGACCCCCAAATTACTTCTGTATAGTCAAAATTAGGTTCACAAGGTTTAATTTTGTCCAAATTGCATCAACCATTATAATATTAGACTAATTAGGTAAATATGACAAGAAACAAGAGCTAATTTATCCCCTTAAATCATATATTAGACTTAAAATTAGGTTCAAGGGTTTTAGATTGGTCTCAATCACCTGCATGTTTATAGTTGTAATAAAATTAGGATCAAGTAAGCCATATGTTTCAGCTTATACAATTAATTGACCCATAAATTAGGTTCACATGGCTCAATTTTTCCCAAATCATGTCCTTAATGACACTAATTGACTAATTAGATCAATTCATGAGAGAATTGAACCTAATTTAGCCCCAAGTCATGTCTTGATCTTGTAATTAGGTTGAAGGGGCTCAAATTGGCCCCAATTTCCTTCATGTTTTAAATGATGGACTATTTGATTTATTTTTTATGATATTGGGGTTGATTTACCCCTAAAATTATATCTTGTATAGGAAAAATTAGGTTCACAGGTACAATTTCATTCAACTTGCATCACTAATTTTGGTAATCGACTAATTGGATCAATATGTCATGAAATATGGGATAATATAACCCTAAATCACATCTTAGACTCATAGTTAGGTTAAATGGGTTTAGATTAGCCCCAATTAACTTTATGTTTACATTTGTGATAAAATTAGGGTGTAAGGTTTAGGGTTGTAACAATCAACTAATATGGTCTGAATATTAATTTTGGGATACTTATCATACTTTTAAAATTAAAACTAAGATGTTCTCTTAATCAAAATATTATATAATAAAAATATAACACTTTCTTCTAAAATAAATAATCAATAGAGAGCATGTTACCCATATATCATCTTCATGACCACTTTTGAAGTGAGACAGCTAGACTAATTCATCCCTCAACAATACTAGTGTAGGTTTCCATTTATTCATGCTTACTATCCCTAACATGCATACAAAACATTTACAGTGACAATGTTTCATTTTTATCTAATTTAATGTGATGAAACATGCTTGTGCAATGCATCACTCATTCTCAATCTATGAACATTTTGAAAAATCAAATGCACTTCCAATCTAACCCTAAACATGGGCACAATAATGCTTCATCATATCACTCTTTTTTAAATCTCAAACTAATTTTAGACACACATATTAGACAAATCACTAATTCAAAATACCAAACAAGGTTATTTTGTAGAATAGTTGTTCATTTCACAAGTACATGTTTACCTAAAAAATTGTGAAATCTTAAATATGATGAAATAAGGATAAATAATCATCCTTTCTCATTTTTACCTTATGGATTTATAATAGGATTTCCCAATCATCCAACATCAATCACACTAAAATCCACATTTTAAATTCTTTTCATTTTCATTTTTATTGGCTAAGATCCCTTGAAATTGATATGCCTAAAGGGAAATAAACAATATATCCCATCCATTTATTTTTATTCTATTTAGGATGAAGGGGTTAAAATCAGCTTCAAATTCCTCTTTGATTGAATGAATCAACTATTTGGTTCATTATATGATGACATTAAGGTCAATTTCACTCCAAATCACATCATATACAATTGCAAATAAGTTCTTTTGGCACAAATTTTTAAAAATATTGTCACTAATTCCACAATTTGACTAATTAGCTCAATATATTATGAAATCAAAGATAATTTAACCTCAAATCATGTTGTATAGTCTTAATTAGGTTCAAGGGCCTCATATTTACCCTAATTGCCTCCATAATTGAACTAATCAACTATTTCATTCATTATATGATGGCATTCAAGTTTATTGTGCCCAAAAACACATCCTATGCATGTCAAACTTGTACATGTCATTAAATAAAATGATTCTTTACTTCATTTTCTAATGAAATTAGAGTTGATCAAGCCCCAAATCACAATTTATAGTCATGCACTTAGTTTGAAGAGGGTCAAATTACCTTCAATTGCCTTCAAATTCAACCACTAAAATATTTGGCTTATTTAGTTATGACATTGGGGTCAATAGGTTAAAATTAAATCCTTTATAGTCTAAATTAAGTTCTTGGGGATAAATTTTGATCAAATCATATCACTAATTTCACCAATCCACTCAATCTAAGCTAATTTAGTCTTAAGTCACATCATGTACATGCAATTATGTTTAAAGGGTTCAAATTAATCATGATTTGTTCCACCATTAAAATAATTAACTCATTCACTCATTTTATAATGAAATTGGGTCTATTTTAGCCTTAAATAATGTTTTATATAGTCAAAATTATGTATACGAGTGTAAACTCACTAAATTGCATCACTTTATCCATGATGTCCTTTTTTGGGTTGTGTATATCACAACACACTCCACTTTAAAATAAAAATATAAAAATTATAAATGTGAAATAAATAAGTATAAATAAGTGTATACCATGATACATAGATAAGTATAAACACATATGAGTAAACAAAATTTTTCCTTTCGATGTTATGTTAACTAATGTGTATGTGTTATAATGCATGAATGTTATGTTCTATTTGAATTCAAAAACACAAGCCTTTTGACTTGTAAATGGATTATATTCTTGGGACAAAGGCTTGCACCTATCAACACACAATCGAATATTCTTAAAATTATTGCCACGACAATGAGCACACTATCATCTTTCTATATACATTATTTTTATAATTTTTGGACTATTTTAAGGTTTTATTTCTAATTATATATTTTTTAGGCCACTGCATGCCAAAAATATTCATGCCCATATATGTTCATCTATCTTTTATTTGTTTATCCAAATGCAAAAAAAAAGGTTACAAACTAGGCCTAATTCTATATGCATTCAAAAAAACTAGTTTTTTTTAGGTAGTTAGGGGGGCCACACGGTTGACTATCTATTTTTTTAAGTTTTCAAAATCTATTTAATTTTAAAATTAATATAAAATATAGGTTAAAAAATATATGATCTTATCTAATTTTTCACTAAATGTTTTTAAATAGTATTAAATGATGCTAAAAAATAAGGGATTGTACGACTAGATATCTATTTTCCTTTGAAAAAGGAGTTCCTATTCAAATTTTAGATGTTTGACCTGGTTATACTTAACCATATTTTTTTTTAAAATAGTTTTTTGGAAATTAGACTCAAATGCTACAATTCATGTCTTTACATCATCCTCAAATTTTGAGTGTAACCATCTTAAATTATCTATAGAAGTTCAGATTCTCAATTTTCAAGAAAAAACATGTCCACAGGTAGGCCCCTTTTTGTCCCACAACTTTGCGTACTTACCCATAATCAATCAATGTCATTATTTAGTATATTAAATTACAATATACATAGTAAATAACACCCTCAAAAATGTAAATACAAGATAAAGTTATGTATAAATATTCTAAATAGCTCAATACAATAAATGTAATGACATAACATGAAAGGTGTACCAATATTTCCCTAGTGTAAGCATGCCCTTGATGTATAAATATAGCCCATATATGTAATTAATTTCATGTATTTGTATGTCCATGTATCATATGTAACTTTTATGTCCCGTATCACACTCATGTATACCTTGAAAAGATAATGCATAGAAAATTGATATGTAATTCACCATGTATATGATAAATAACATCGATTAATCATGTGTACTAGAAAATCATGTCATGCATAGGTCATAGTTTTTTATTTTTTAATATTATCAATTTTATTTTCATAGGTTGAGAGAATTATATTATTTTTATTTTATTTTTTATTATCATGTGTTGCCTTACAAAATACTATGACTTCATTTATCTTTATATACCCTAATGTGATGAATCTAATCAGGGTGAGAGAATTATTTTATGTAAATTTTTTGTGATCCATGAAATTTTGAAGTGTAGAAATTATGTGAATTTTACATTCCAAATATTTAATCTAGTGATTTCCTAAATTCATGTGAATAATTTGGTGATATAATGTTTATCTATAAATACATAATCATGTCAAATTTACACATGTCATCATCAATATATCTATCATCTTTCTCTTTTTCCTCTCCTATATCTTATTCAAATGTATTAAATTTTCCTTAACACTATATGAAGGATCATGTGTTGTCTTATGAAATACTATGACTTCATTTATCTTTATATATTTAATATTTTGGTGCTCATTATTTCCATTATATCAAAATTTCAATGTTTTACCTTCAAACTTGAATGTAGTAAACTTATTTGGAGTATCAACTATAGCTTGCATATGTCCTAACCATTATTTTCTAAGTGTAGCACAAAAATATTCTCTAATACACATCACAAATATCAATGTGTCCAAAACCTTTGGTCCACATGAGATCAGTAATTTAATATGGCCTATTGATCCATCATAATGTATAATCCATTATAATTTGTCTATCTTATGGCCCAACTGATGTAGAATAAATATTTCATGTATTTTCCCCTCTTCATCAACTTGAAATTATTGTTCATAATCACACTCAATAAATACTTGAATATTCATCTGGTCCATTCATGGTTTCTTGTACATTATATATGATACATTTTTGTGTTGGGTCTTGTTGGAGACTAACATTAGTGACTCTTGTTTTACCTATATAATCATGATGATGCCTTCATCCTTAAGTTTCTAAATATTTTTTTGCAATGTTGAAAAACTATCTATTTATTCTATGATAATAGAAAAATGGCTTCCCTTCTTGATTTGATGATCAACCCATAACTATATATCAAGTTGAAGGTAGAACAATCAAATCCCTCTCAAATAATGTTTGTAATATAATGCATAGTTTATGTTTTATACTAGTTATTTGTAATATTATATTATGGTGTGTAGAATATTCTATATCCATGAACTCTATATTGACTAAATTTTACACAAACATTGAATATTCATTATTTATACATCTTGCAATCTGAAATGCCTCTTCTGCTTGAGTCATACTCAATTTTACAAAAATATATCCCAATTGAACACTTATAATGAAATATTATTGTCATGAGTTTACATTTTTTAAAAATACATTTATATCCTGATGGTTTTCTTTATAAGGTGAATTCCATTTATCTAAAATGGTTGTGCATGAAGGAAACCTCTAATTTTTAGTGCTCACCATATTTGAATCAGCTCAATGCTTTCTTGGGACATTAGTTGTAAAGTTTAGATGATATTAAAAAAAGGCATATATATTAATAGGAACTTAATTTTCATCATCATGATTATCTTCCTACATAAATATATGATCAAGATCCCTTAAATTGACCAATAAAGGAATATCTGGTATCTTTTCATTTTATTCTTCAATAATATGTGGTGATTATTTTACTATTACTTGATTAAGTGTTATATTTGGAGTTGGTTCTTTTAATTAGCATTAGTTGACTATCCAAGTTTATATGTATGTATTTTTCCCATTGATATGACTTGTAATAGAGGTATTATGTAGAATGAAAAGTATCAGATTGTATAATATATCCATCATTAGGCTCTACTAGTTTGTAATACTTGAGAAGTTGAATAAATATAGGATATATATGCAAACATCCCTTATGTATAAATTTTATGCATCAATATACAACGGATGGTATATATTATATAGCATGTGAAATATGTAAATATTAGAGTTCACAAAAAAAACTTATAAATAATATAGAATTCCTACTCTAGTCTAACCTACACTCTGATAGAGTAAATGAAAGAAAACACACAAGAATATTACTTCACCAAATGAAGCCTTTTCTTTCATTGAGTCAATGTGCACTTGAATTTTGTAATGTGGCTTCTCTCAAGAACATCTATGTAATATAGATCAGCAGTGTGATGATAGGATGATTCTTATGATGATTATGATACTAATTTGAATGATCCTCATAATGGAGGAAGACATGTCAATTTATATACTTTTGGAGGGAATAATTAAAATTTTGATTTAATCCAGTTTTATTTAATATTTTTAAATTTGGATGTTGGATATTTGGTCTACGAGTCAAATGCATTCAATGTATTGGATGAGAATTTATGAGTTAGTTGGAGGAAGTGGTCAAATTATTAATGAGTTAGTGAATTAATTGTTAAATGAATTGAATGTCTAAAATGGGGGTGTTTAAATGTATTAAATGGGTTTTTTAAAAGGGTTGAATGCATTAAATGGGGGTGTTTTAATGTGTTTTAATGTTGTAAATAGTTTTTAATAAGTTTTTTAATGGTTGAATGAGGAGGTTAAATGGATTAAATGAGGTTGGTTGAGTGGGGTAATGAGGTATCTTGGACAATTTATTATTATTATTATTATTATTATTATTATTATTATTATTATTATTATTATTATTATTATTAGTTTATTTGTAAATATGTGTGCATAGCTTAATAAGTGACTAATCAACTTAACTAATATGAATTAATTAGTTAATTAATCAAAGGGGTAATGTTATGTGGAATAATGTAGGGGTCATGTTGTGATATAACATCTATATTTTTTAATATGGATGGGTTAGTAAAGATAAATGGTGAATGATGAATGTCAATAATATATATATTAGTTATGACACTACAATGATAGAATTGATGTGTCTGCATTTTCTCATCTTTGAAAGGGTGTTGTGGCTATAAAAAGCAACAAATTTTTAAAGAATGAATAAAATTAGAAGGAATACAAGTGTAAAGAGACACCCCAAGTGGATTGATTAGTTAATTGGGATTAATTAAATATATAGATGTCCCCTTGAGAGAATGTGTAAGGAGAAAACACATGTATGGGATATTAAAATGAGAAGAGGTGAAATTTATTGAATGGAGGGTGTTAGGAGGAAAATTTGGGAGTGGGGTGAATATATAGGAGTTAGGGGTGAGTTTCAAATAATTTTCACTCTTACCGCCTAGTAATTTTGAAATATGATCTTATAGGAGACCTTGAGCTAAGATGGATCATATTCCAGCCAACAAGCTCCATGGTGAGTGTGTGAGAGAGCATCGGTGACCAGAGGGGATAGGGTGACTTGTAAGTACCATTTTTGGTTTGTCAAATTTTAATTATTGGTACAATAAATACATGTAAAGGTTGGGGAAAATTAAATCATTAAGAGGAAAAAAATCTCATGGTGATTTCACATATGTAATTAGTGAATTGCACCTATAAACAATGATTTTATCTTGTTGACAATGTTTAAAAAATCATTTTAGCATATTTGCAAGTTGTAACAATTTGACTAAAGCCCTATCATTTTTTCAATGAAGAATGGTGTTTTCACAAGTTGAGTTATATTTTGGATGAGTTGATTGAGTTAGTGATTTTTTGTGGGTTTGATGGAAAGTTATACTAGGTGTGCATCTTATTTATGTTTTCAGGAGAGACTATTAGTAATTATTGCATGTGAGAGGTGATCTACAGTGCTAAAATTGATTATCAACTTTATAGAGGATGAGTACATATTATTGGAGGCTATTGGGTTATGTTATATAGTTGTGATGTTATATATCATTGTAGATAAGTCTCTATTCATAGCATTAACACTTACAGATGAGTACCTTTCATATGTTGATAGGGGAGATGATGGTTACATTAGAGGATGTATGGAGGATTTTGTGTATCCTAATACAAGGTGTTATGGTATACTAGAGAGAGATTATGTGATTTGCATCACTAGGGAAACTATTTAAGGATGATAGCATCTTGATGATAGGTTCAAGGTTGGATTTAGATGCATGTTTGGTAGGAGGAGAGATAGATCAATTGCCTTTAGTTTTTTTGGCTCATGTTAGTGGCATATTTCTACTTGATAAGAGTGGTAGATTGTTTCTAGTTGGACTAGTAGATTTGGTGGGGGATATGTTGGGTTTTACAATAGAGTTTACTTAGGGGCCCTACATGAACTTTTACAAGGATCTACATGTAGTGGAATAAAAGGATGGGAAGAGCATTGGAGCATCCACACTACAATAATTTTAGGCATGGGATCACATATCTCTTAGCCAATAGGATAATGGTGAGTGATGACATATGGGGATCCCTTTGCATACATATGGTAAATTATATTCAGTCGTTAGTAGCGACATATAAGGGATTTATTATGTTATATGAGGGATATAGATGATTTGAGTCCTGAGGACATTAAATAAAGGCCTTATAAGGAGGTACATCTAGTATAGGTAGATGATTTGGTAAATTTAAACTATGCGACTATTGTATGTTATATTGTTAGGTGGCAAGAATATATCATTAAGAGATATAGCTTAGATAGAGTATTATGGTAGTTTGATGTACGACATGGTATTCTAATAGGTTCATATATATTTTCTCAATCATACACAGAGTGGGGATAGTGAGTCTTGATAGTGGATATAAGGATAGATTATGCTAGTTTAACTTATTTTCATTATGGACCATTTCATATGTGATGGGATGTGATTGATGTAGATGTCATAGATGATTATAGATCATGATGGGATCAAGCTCGATTGGTGAGGTTGAATGTTATACATTAGAGGCTAGGTACTCTAAGGGAGTGGATACAGAGTATTTTAAGAGAATAAGATTAAAAGGTACAATAGTAAAGGATGAGAGGATAGTGAGTTAGCCTAGTTAGTGGTGAAACAGTAGAAAGAGGTGATGGAGGAGATGGTGGAAGGTATGGTGGAGATGGTATAATTGGAGGAGGAGATGAATCCAAACTACCATGACCACTATTTGTTATGCTTGTAAGAGGAGATAGACTAAGGCCATTATGACTTGCTAAGTCAGTGAAGAATGATTCCATAATTGATTATCTTCAGTGAAATGTTACTATGGCAGTGAGATATGTTGAGATGCATAGGATATGGGGGGATATGGATATAGTGTGGGGAGAGGATCATAGGTTGTGCACAAAGAGAGACATAATGTGAGAAACATTGACTGAACATGGCCTTGTAATGGTTTTGTTAGATGTGATGAGTATTATGTAGTAGGTTGCCTATTATATAGTTTTATATCAAAGTTTTGCCATAGATTAGAAGTCACCTTATTACATTGAGAATTCTAGCCATAAATCAAGGGGATATTTATCTAAGGTAGTGAGAATAGTCTTATTATAGTGATCAATTAAGTAACCATGATATCATTCAGTGGGTTCCATAGGTCTACCTCATAGCACACCTCCCAAGAACACCACACAAATATTACCTTTGAGGAGTCCACCTATAAATGGTCACAATGAGAGCTGACCATAGATATTTGATATGTGTTTTAATGTATATATGACATATGGATGTATGTGATTTTGAGAGATATATATGGATACATGTATAGTGATTACATGGATATTTTATATTGATATATAGTGATTCATTTTTTCTCTTGTATGTGTCACATGTGTTATTGGTATGATGTTGTAATGTATTTATGGTTATGTCACTAATATTTATAGATGAATTTTCTTATTATGATGTGATGATTAGTAGTCACTACCACTATTTTGATTTGATGCACACTTTGTCATTATGATGAACATTTAGTGAGTTAGTCATAGATAATTAGAATGAATGTTAATTTAGATATTTAGCATTGAATGATTTAGGAAAAGTTTTTTTATGGATGTATTTTGAGGAATGAATGATTGCAAATAATGTGATGATGTATATGTGTGTGAATGAATAGATGTTAATCTTACATATATTTCTAAATGGTTTGAGCAACATTATTTTTAAATATTGTGTATGATAGGATATATCATGATATATAAGAACATGATGACAATTTTAAATATGTATATGTACCAACATAACACAACAAGAATAATTAAGAAAATATAAAACACATTAACAAGCAACAAAGAATGAACATAAAACAAGTAATAATAAGTAACTAATAAAACACACAAAAATAAATAAGCAAAATTGATTTCGATTTCATCCTTTGATCAAACTATAAACTCTAGGCTTTAAGATTCAGTAATAATGATATTGATAACATTGTTTTAACCTAATAAATTATGTGTGTGAGGAGGTGGATTGGGAATGATATATCCTGATGAGGCTACAATGACATGTTTTAAGTGGGATAAGGATTTTACAATAGTACTAAGGGGAAAATGATTTTGGGATTTTTTTTTTTGCTTTTATTGGATTTATATTTTTAAGAAAATATATGGATTTTGGATTTAAAAATAAGCTAAAAATAAAGGGAAACCTAGTTCTAGCAATAGGAGTGGGAGTGATAGTGGATGGAATGTTGGAATGACAAAAGATGAATCTCTAAGGACTATGTCAAATAGGAGTCATATACTCAAATTTGGTTATACCATACTAATATGTACCATACTGTGTTTTGTAATAGTGTGGGTATACCAATATTTTCTTGAAACATGGTTCAAAACCTCTTTCATGTTCTTGTCAAGGTCAATATAGGATAAAAGAATGTTACATTAGCAGCATTGAGGTGACTTAGTAAAAGGGGTGGTTAGGATGACTTCGGTTTGGGTAGATGTGGACATTTCAAGATAAGATGGAGTGAGGATGCCCCAAAGTAAAGGGTATTTATAGATAATAGATACTATGCATGGTGCCAGAAATTAGTTTTTACCATAGTAATTTCTAAAAGTATGATAAGAATGGTTTTCACTTTTGGAAAGTTGTTTCTCTTTCTCTTTTGATTTTTTTGATGATTTTTTTGTGATTTTTTATTGATTGCAACAAAATTAGATCCTTCGATCATGGAATTTATTGTGATGCATGATTTTCATATCTCATCAATCTCTTATCCATATTCAGTGGCCAATTTATAGGTGGTTAATACATATTTTTCTATGACAACGTAAGGACCTAACTAGTTGAGTTCAAATTTTCCTTTCTTTTCTTGATCTGCATTAGTGTTTTTATAATTATATTTCAAGACAAGGTATCCCATATCAAATTATTGGCTCCTTATTTTCTCATTGTAGCTATAACATAACCTATTCTGATATACTTGCAAATGATCAATTTCATTAATCCATTTCTCATCCAAAATATATAATTCATGTAATCATACAACTTGGTATTCCTTATCATCAATAAGATATTGTAAATAAATATGCAAGGAAGATAACTTTATATTTATTGGCAAGATGGCTTCAGTTCCACATATGAGTTAATTAAGGGTTACCCCCATGGGTGTGTAAATGTTTGTACAGTAATCCCATAAGGCAGGATAAATTTATAGATGTTAGTCATGACCAATGTCATCAACAACCCAATAAATAATTTTGAAGATATTTTATTGGATGCCTCTACTTGGGCATTACCTTGAGGTTAATAGGGCATGTACTATTTATGCTTGATATGAAATTGGGTATAACTGGATTTAACATCCTTATTTTTTAAGGACTCATTGTTTCAAAAATGATGGTGGAAGGGATACAGTAATGGTATGTGAGAGAAATTAACTCCACCCATTTGGTAAATTATTAAGTTTTGGTAATAATATGCTTATATTCATTGGATGAATTAGGGTTTATTTTTCCAATGAGATAGAGCATCCATATAGATAAGGTCCATGAAGTTATAATTGGTTGTAGAGCTTGAGATGGTGTGTGAATAAGGTCCCTATGTTTTTGACATATTATGTACTTTGTGACATACCATCATACATTTGTTTCCATATTGGGACAATATTATATTTTTCTTAATAGTTTCTTATCAAGGATTATACCGCTAGTATGTATGCCATAAATTCCATCATAAACTTCTTTGATGGATGAGTTGGTATATTCTAAATTTAAACACCATAACAAGGTTCTACCATATCCTTTATGGTATAATGTGTCATCAAAGAGTGTAAAACATGAAACACATTGGATAAATGATTTATTATTATTATATGGAAGGTTTTGAGCTATAATGTAAACATGAAGGTAGGTATAGATGTCATGATATCATGGGGAATTGGAACCAATTTTTTTACAAACCATTTAAGATTTAGGGACTTAATAAGATGGTATAATTAGTTTTTCAACAAAATATAGGATTTTTCTAATATCTTTTATCATTTATATAAGGGAACCAATGGTGGACCTGGCATCTTCATCTTTGTTATTAGCACAAGGAACTTTTTTAAACTAGATATAATTAAAGTATTATTTTAAATTATCAACCATTTTATTATATGGAATAATATTTTAATCATTAGATTGATATTAATTCTTAACATGTTTTATTATGATTTTTGAATAATACATTGATACATGTCAAATATTCCATTGGATTGTTATTTTAAGATCTAAAATGAGGGCTTCATAACTAGCAATATTGTTGGTACAAGGAAAGTTGATTTTAAATGCTTTTGTAGTAAGATCACCTTGTAGTGTAAGGAATATGATACTTACCCCTAATCCATGGGTGTTGAAGGAACCATCAAATTATACTTTTCATTTTGATGATGTGTCAATAGATAATATAGACTCATTTGGAAATCCAATGGTTAATGGTTTCTTTTCTGAAAAATGTGCTTCTACTAACTGATTCAAAGAAATACTCCCTTAATAGCTTTTTGGTTCACATATTAAATTTTGAACTCACTAAGTAACATTACCCATTTATCCATTCTTCCTATAAGAAATGGTTTTGATAGGATATGCTTGACTAGATCTACTTTGGCAATGATTTTTATTTGATTGTTAAGCATGTGATGTCATAGCTTTTGTGAAGTAAAGATAATAACTAGGCATTCTTTCTTGATTGTGGTATAATTTATTTTATGGTTATTGGTGTAAAAAAATTTCAGGATGAAAAATTGATGACTTTACATCAACAGTGTGGGGAACAAAGTCCCTTTCTTGTTAGTAAGTAGAGATACCTTTATTAAAAACTAAAATAAGAAAGCAAGAAATATTTACAAAAAAAGGAATGTAAATCATGGGGTAGTAATTTTAACTTGAAATTAATAAAATAAGTTTTATAAAGGAATATGTAGAGAAGGATAGAAAGATAAGGGAGAAGTTTTAGGCAATAATCTCTCCAAGTTAGAAACTAAGACTAGATGAAAGTGTTGAGAGAAAATTTGACTTTCAGAAGGAGAAAATATCTCTACTTCAATAGATTGAAAAGAGATAATCATATCCTTAGATATGAAACATACACCATAAATTTATTTAAATCTAATAATAAAAAATAATATCCCTTTGTATTGTCTAACAGAAACAACAAATAAATTATCTCCATTCCCATTGAGATTATCAATTTCCATTGAGATTTTCACATGTGTTGGAAATGTAAATTTCAAATTTAGATAGAAAAATTGTAATATAATTTCTTATTCTCAATAGTTTTAAATTTTTAAAAATGTCAATAAAAATCATATATGTTAAATTAAGCAAAAGACATAATTCAAAATATATTACTAACACAAAGTTTAAGAACATCTCTTTGTATTGATTTCTGAAGAGTAGAATGTCTAATCTCCCTTTACAATGCTTTGACAAAATTCTATCTATTTATAACCCTTATTATGAATCCCTAAATTTTATTTATAAGATAAAATGGGTGGTTTTGGTGCAAAACCACCTATTTGGCCTTTTTATAGAGTTACAAAAACACTAATGTGAAATTACAACTTGAAATGGTGCAAAAAAAATTAGCATTTAGCACCACTTGAGAAAACATTTAGAGTTTTTGCATTGCTTGAAAAATCACATTATCAATTTGCATAAATTAAAAAATCAAGTTGGAAAAATTAGAAATATAATTTATAGAATGACAATAGACATTTATAAGGGGAAAAAGAGTGCAACAACATAAGTTAGGTGAAAATAAATAAGAGAAGAGAATACATAAACACTAAAAATAATTATTCATTCTTCTTGATGTTGTATTAATAATTATTTTCCTTTAAATAAGTTTTCAAATCTCTAAAAAAATGCCCTGATCAAGTCTTCATCTGGTCTATATGTGTACCTATAGGCAATGTCCACTGAGTAGTCTAACTCTTTCATTTCCTGAAGCTTGCCTTAGAGACTATTTATTTTCATATTTAAAATATCCACATTCACTTGGAATTTAGCTAAATGATGAAGTTCTTCATGACTAAATACAGATGTGGGATGGATAATGTCCTAAATTTTTTATTTGAATTATCCAATTACGATCTCAATTGATATCAAATTCTCCTCTTGAACTTTACTATTGACAAAATGACAATTCAATTTATTGACTTCAGTGTTGATTTCCATCATTGTGTCACTTTTAAGTGACCTTGCATTATTAAATTTATGAAGACACTCTTGAAGAGACTAGATATTGAGTTTGTAGCCCAAAGAAATTCAATCTAATAGATAATTTATTCCTTATTGATCACTCCTTTTTAATAAGGTCAACAGAAGGAAATTTTGAGAATTTGACCAACCAAGGAATGAATTCCTTCAAATTTTGTTTTTCCTAAGCATATCTATTTTACTTTATCACTCATTGTTCATATTGTGATCAGATTTCATAGAACTTCATTTCTATGGTAAGAATTACTAAGGTCTCTTCATCAGTAATTTTTTCAATCCAGTCTTTCACTGCATTACCCATTTGGCCCACTTCTCTTACTTTTTCATATGTCTCAGCATGAAGACTCGATGAAGTGATATCTAGTTGAATTAGAAAAATAAATTTATGCATTATTAATTTCAATTTTTCTACCTTCTCTTTCATTTCATCCTTCATTGCCATATATTTATCCATTTTTTCAAAAAAAAAATACCAATCGCCAATTGTACATCCCCTTTCATCCCTTCTCTAGTTGATTTTCCTAAATGAACCCTAAATACCTAGTAGTCTTCAATCTTGATTTTTGTCTTATCTATTTCAACTGTATTAATGTCCAATTCTACATATTTTTCTCCTTTTTCATCTATCACCATTCGTGAAACTATTCTCGCTTTCTTTGGCCTCTTTTAGAAAAAACTATGAAAGTTCCAAAATCTGTCTCTTTAGGTTGAACAACTTTTCTTGTTTTCTTCACTGTTGTGGACAACCAATCCAAAGTTATCATGTTTGAGGAAAGTATTTAGATGAAAGTTGAGACTAGTTGAACAAGCTTGGCTAGAGTCAAATAAGGTGTTTTCTCAGTTGGGGCATATTGGAAAGATGTTTCTATTTATTCTTGTGTATTGATTATATAAAAAGGAATTCTTGAAGAGGGGTTGAGAGTTAAATTAGGACTCAAGGGAGAGTATGAAGAGATATGAGTAACCTATTCAAATGGTAAATTAGGCAACATAGGTAAAATTGTATCATCTAAAGCTAAGAATTTTTGACTTGTGTTCTCTACCAGTTCTTAAGAAAATGGAAAACTATCAACTAGAACCTCTTGAGGAATTGAAATTTTAGGAGACAAAGAGACATTTTCACCTAACCTTTTGATTTTTAAATTTATAGTATTCCATGGCTTAACATCTTGTTGAGTATCTTCAGGTTTATGCACCTCTTTTATCATTGAGGGTTTTCCACTAAGGCGTGCTTCATTTATCTTTTTTGGTTCATGATGTTGCTTGTAAAAGCTACCAACTTTGTCTTCCTTAAGAGGTGTAGGGAAATCAACCTTCACAACATCCACTCCCTTATTATTCAACCACCTAAGATTTTTGTCACGTATTAATCTTGTTCTACTTTTGATAGAAGTAGATTCCCTTTTTTCCCAATAGACTACAGGAAATGGTTTTGTAATGACACTTTATTTTTCAAAGATGAGGTCCAATGTGACCTCATCATCCACTAACTACTTTGGCATTTTCATTATGCCAAATTTGACTATTTATATCATGGTAAACCATGAATATTCCTTGATCCTCACTACTTTTGTATCATCACATTCCATCCAATAGTCTTCAAAATGTGGAAGATGTTGAAATAAAGGTCCAAGATTGTGCTCAATTAGGTCTTTATTATCAAATAAAAACCTAATTTCAAATATCTTAAGGTTATAGAGACACATGTATTGTCCAACTATCTTGTCCTTTACCAGTGAATGGCAAGTATACCTACCAATTGAGATTAGAAATTTGATCCCTATTTTATATCAGCTTGTTAGGAACTTATGTATTTCAACAAGTTGTCTCACCAATTCCATTAATGCCCACTTATAAATGACATATAATGGGAGAATATAATGAACAACTTCATAACCATTGATTCTCAAATAACTAAAGGTTGATAATTATATATACTAAGTTCCCCATCTTATTATCTCTGTAGTGGACATAATTGATATTCTTGGGTTAAAGAGTTCTTTTTCAAATAACTAGTTGATGAAATGAACAAAGCAATTATTTACCCTTTTAAATTGGCAAGAATTCTCCTTCAATGATATCTTAAGATAGAATTCATACACCATTGCTTTTCCTATATCACCCACTATATGTAATCCATCAAAATATCTTCAACTCACTATAATATAAATGATATACAAAGTCATAGAATTTTAACATGAATTTTACCTCCATGAGCTGTTTATGAATGGCATCATTGATAAACTACCCCAAATTGATATATTTCTTATCTCTGAGGATGATCCAAATGAATTTATACATCCATGTATTAAATTTATTTTTCATTTAATTTTCCACTATCTTATGTAACAATGTGATCATGTCACTTATCTCATTTTTAAAATCAGATCTTGCAAGATTTTTTTGAAGCCATGTGGAGGAATGTTATAGCTTAGTCAACCATGAATTATTGAATTTTTTAGAACATGCTATACTATTTTCATCCCAAAATATTTGGGAGGACTTGGTGGCCAAATGCCAAAAGGATTCATGATCTAGAAGGAAAAAAACATTATCAATTTTCTTAGGAATAAAACTCACTACCAACTCCTTATGTGGATATCTTGCCACCTTTGTATCTGAGTTATAGTTATTTTCCATGATCAAAACTAACCAAGGATACTATAATGACATTGGGAATGCTACCACCTGTGCCAATCCACTACCATAAATACTTTGACCAAAATCTATTATATGCACTATGTTCATTCTTTCCCAAAAATTATCTAAGTTGATGTCACCTAGATCGGTGTTAATGATATTTCCAATATTGGACTCTAGTGGTGAAGGAAGTGTCATGCTCTAGAATTGATACATCATGATTTCTTTATCTTTATTCGAAATCATCTTTTTTAGAGTAGGAGATGAAGACATCAATTTGACAAGAAAACTGACAATTTAAAAAATTGGTAGAAAAGATTCTTATTTGTAATAAATAATAAAATTGTAAATGAAAGTCTTTACTCAAAGGTTGATCATGCAAATTAATCCAACATGTTTTTAACACTCCCTATATGAAGTTCAATTTTCTTTTGACTAATTTTTATGTTTACAATTACACCTGTAAAAAAATTTGAATTACTTATTTAGCAAAAAAAAATTGGCCAATAGAAACGAATTGAAGAAATTACAAAAAAAAATTAAATTTTTAAAATATTTTCCCTATTCCTGATTTGGTTAAAATATTAAAAATCAATTACCAATTGATCTTTACCAAAAACTAGAATTTATGAGCTCACTAAAAGAAATGACTTTTATCAAATTTCAAGTGAAAACAAATTACCCTATGATTTTTTAAATTTGTGCAATTTAAAAATCCCACAAAAAATATTTTTATCAACGCTCAATTTTTCCCATGGAACATATTATTCTTTCTTCAGGGGTGTCACGTGACCGTGCAATTTTCAATTCATGAATGGAAATGATAAAAATTCACCACCATCAATTTTATCTCCTATTTTTTATCAATTTGTTGAAATCAATTTTTTACCAATAAAAATATTTCAACATTTTTAATGTCTTCCTCCCCAAGCCAATATTATACCATCCAATTTATGTAAATTGAAACTTTAAAATTGGAAAATGAAAATAATTAAACATAAAACTTCTGCTCACCCCCTTTCAATTCTATTTCATGTACCCTCCTCCTTCAACGTACGATGGTCGTATCACTCACTATTGGGCAAAAAAAGCCAAAAATAAAATGATTTTTACTTAAAAACATTGTCTTCTTGTAGGTTATATGGCTTAATTAGCTACAAGGAAGCTTTAAAAATATTAAACTTGCTTATTTTTGCATTAAAACTTATTCTTTTGAGAGCGTATGGCCTACACAATGCCCTTTATGAAGCTTCAAAAACTTTTTAAAATGTTATAAATCTATTCTGTGGAGGTTAGAAAAATAATCAAAGCTTACTCCTTTTTATTATTAAATTCGCTCTTTTTTGGATATGGCGTACAGCTCATATAGCTCAAAAACTTAAGAAATGAATCAAAATGCCTTTTTAGCATTAAACATGTTCATTTGGAGGGCATACATGTGGATGTATGATGCCCTTTTAGCAACTCTTTTACTCTCAAAAATACTTTTCAAATTGCCAAAAAAACCTTGTATGCAGGTTGCATGGTGTGGCTAGGAGAAGTGAGGGAAAGAGATTCCAATTTTTTTTTCAAACCTTTCACCTTCTTCTATGAACAAGGCATTCAATTTGCATCTAGAATTTATTTTGAAAACCTTTGTGAAATTACATGACCATTGGCTAAATGAAAATTATTATTCTTAAATTGTTCTCTTTTTACCATGTGCTCCTACATGACCTTTTACTATTTGAGTAAGAAATTAAAATCACTTTTTAACATCAATTTGCTCCCTTCTGTGAGCTTGAAAAAAAATTATTCTTGGCAGATGTTGGTTAAAATATGAATGGAAATTCAATTTTTTAAAATGCAAAAATTTACAGAGTGGGCATATAAATTAAAAAAATATTTTTGAAAGGAAGACAAACTTATTTTAACACCACCCAAGAAAACAACCATATTTTTATGATTAACAGAAAAATAAATGAGTTTGCATGCAAGTTTGAAAAATAAACTTCAATTTGCATTGTTGAAAAATGCAATTTGCAATGTAGAAGTTTTCATTTACATAGATTTTAGAAATATAATCTACATTTTCATGAATTGGGGAAGCGTGATTTGCATTTGCATGATTTATAGAAATAGAATTTTGATTAGCACAAAAAAGGGAAAATTAAAAAGAATTTGAATTTACATACAATTTTGAAGTTTTTTTACAATTTTTATGGGAAATTAAAACATTTTTGCAATTTACATGAAAACCTAAAACAAAATTGCATTTTACACAAAAACCCAAAATAAAATTGCAATTTGTATGGAGACTGAAAAATATTTTGCAAATTACACGGAGACTAAAAAAGATTTTAAAAATTGCATGAAGACCGAAAAATATTTTGAAAATTACATAGAGACCAAAAACAAATTTACAATTTACACGAAAGCTGAAAAAGTTTTTGTAATTTTCACAACTTATGAAAAATCAATGAGTGTTTGCACAACTTATGAAAAACTAAACAGTTTTTTCAAATTATGGGAAATGTTAATGGCATTTTGCATGAGAGTCTTAAATGCATTTGTTAAATAATTTGAGGTAAAAAGCAACTTGTCCATAAAATTTTAATTAATCAATTTTTAATAATTAATTAATTAAAAAATTTAAATTTTTCAAAATTTTGGTGATTTTGGGCTCAGTTCAAAAAATTTAGCCATTAATTAAAAACTTGAATTTCCACCAGTTTTTTTCCATTTTTAAAAACTACAATAATATCTAGCTCCACCTGGGATTTCAAACTATAAGGAATGAAAATAAATTAAATTCTCTAGTTGTATAGGTTGGTACTTTATCCATTGGACAATAGCATCTTCAACAACAAATTTAATGGATTTAAAAAATATTTGAATATCTAATCTTCAATAGAGGGATGGGTCCTCAAGCCATCAAAAATATGTCACATATCAACATATAGTGTATGCAAAGGTTATATACTTAGCCTAATAGGTGATTTCACATGTTGAAAGATAGTGTATGTGAGTATTAGGTACTTAACCTGATAGGCACTTTCACATATCCAAAAATGATAGTGTATGCGAGTGCATTTTTTTTAGTTATGTGTTTTTAAACAAAGTAAAATGTGAAGAGAGAAGTGTCTTTATTGCACTTGCATATCCTTATCTAACCAACTGATAGCTAATTCTCTCATATTAATCATATGAGAAATGAACACACATTATCGATCCAGATCACATGTTCTAAAAATTTGCATGTTTATCACATGTTCACTTGAGAAGATCCATAAAAACCCTATCCAATCTATTGCTCTTATAAATCATGTGATTGCCCATGATATTTACCAAATAGATATCACGACTACAAAAATGTGTAGGCAAGAAGACCAAAATAGAGAGGAGGGGAAACAAACAAATTATTTCATTTATTAAAAAATAACACATACACCAAAAAGAAAGACCAGGAAAGAAATACAACCAAAATCGTATTCACATATGTACAAATGAGGGCCATTGGGTTTTTAATGGAAATAGTGTTTCAAATATTTCTCACTGAAGGGAAATATTAGATGATTTTTATCATGATATGCCATGTAAAAATTGTTATTACCATAAAAGTGTTTGATCTTGATTGGCCCCATCCAAAGTGAATCAAATTTCTTATGACTACCTTTCTGTTCTCTATGACTATCCCAAAGTAGAACCAGATCTCCTACTTAGAATTCTCTTTTCTTTGCCTTTTTTTCAAATATAACTTTGACACAATCCTAATGTTCTATGATCCTGCCAACCCCCTTTATTATTTTTTCTTCTAGTTGCTATAGGTAGAAGATTGTTTTATCTAGTGAGCTTTCAAAATTTGGATTCTCAACTGCTCTAAATAATTATAGGGTAGGTAACTTGAGAGTTATGAGAATCACAACATCTATTCCATATAACAACTAGAATGGAGACATACCAATAACCTTTTTTAGATTTATATGGTTTACCCAAAGAGCATCATATACCTTTTTGTGCCAATTTTTTTTATTCTTGTCTATTGCCTTGCGCATGATTGTGAACAATTTTTTGTTTCTCGATTCAACTTGACCATTTACTTGAAGATTATAGTTTGATAAATGATATAGAGAAATGTCATATCCATAATAAAATCCAATCATCTCTAAATAATAAAAGTTAAAGACATTATCTGTAACATTTTTTTGTGGTATTCCATATCGTACCAAGATATTTTCCTTGATAAAGTTGCAAATGACTTTTAAAGTTGTTTATTTTACAATAATCATTTATACCCACTTGGTGAAGTAATTTTTTACTATGAGAATATGAGTATGACCTATGCTTTAATGAGGGTTCAATGTCCCAACAAAATCTAATCCCCATTATTGAAAAGGTTCTTCAACTATTACTGGTTGAATAGGAAGTGTTGCTAACTTGGGTTTGCCTACAAATTACTGACATACCTCACACTTTCTCACCCATTTGTAAGAATATTTTAAAAGATTTATCCAATAACAATGGGATCTAATAAGTTTATATGTTGTTACCCTAGCATAAAAGTGCCCTCTATAGCCCTGATTATGAAAATCTTGAAATAATCTATTTTTTTGTTCCTTATCAACACATCTTAAGAAAAGCCATCAATATTTTTCTTGAAAAGAGTGTCATCCCATATGACATACTTATTAGCTTGTAGTTTGATTGTTCTATGTTATTTAACATCCAAGCCTAAAGGACATTATTCATATGTCAAGTAAAAATTAATATAAAAAAACCATTCATTGGTAGAATTGAGAAATAATACCAAAGGAAGATCTTGATCATTTTTTTCATCTAAAACTATTGAAGACTCTGATTAAATGTCTCCTTATTCTATCATGAGTTAACATAGTCCTTTTCCTCAAACTAGTTTTGTAGGTTTTATTTCTAGATTATATTATTGCACTTTATTTATCCAATTCCCTCATTTAAACCCAAGCTCTTATTTATTTAAAATGGATTCTAATATAGTGCTTGGTACCATTACCATATAATGTGAATGAAATATGTAATATCTAAATTGCTTGACTACTTTCATTACTGTATAAGCATGTTTTCCTTAGGATAATATTTCAATTTGTAATCTTTGAGATTATAATTCATGAAGACAATTGGGGATTTTATACCCTCATTATTTTTATAAATCAATATTTTTGAGAGTGTATGCTCTAAATCATAATAATAAATAATGAATTCTTTCTTAAAATTAGGACAAACTAATGTCAGTGCATGAGCAATAGTAGTTTTTATCTTTTCAAACACTTATTTACCTTCATTGTTCCACTTGAAATATTTTTTTCCTTTCATCATATCTACAATATGTTTGGTGAGCTCTTCTCAAGAATTTCACTTTCTCAAAGAAGAAATGTACTCCTAGTTTACTAGTAGGTAAGGAAAGTTTTTGAATCACCTGAACCCTTTCTAGATCAATCCTTATTCCTTATTTCAAAAAAAATGACCTAAGAGTTTACCTTCAATCAATCCAAAGATATATTTATTAGGATTAAGAGAAATTTCATGTAAAGAATAGTTTTTAAAGACTCTCTCTAAATGTCCATAATAATCTACTCACTTTTTTGAGAAAACTATCAGGTCATCAAGATACACTAAAATGATTTCATTCTTTAATTATTTGAATTCCAAATCCATTTCCCTATGAAAATTATCTCCTACATTAATCAATTCAAATGTCATTCATCTGTATGCAAAATTACCCCAAGGTGTTGTGAAATATATTTTATGTTGATCTTCCCTGTTAACCTCAATTTGTTTATATCCTAAAAAACCATCAAGCATCTCAACACCTATTACCACCTGGAGAATTTGATCCATGACTAAAAGTGGATAATTATCTTTTAGGGGTGATTGTTTGAGGTTCTTGAAATCAACAAAGATTCTAATCTCATAATTCTTCTTATGAATTGGTACTATGTTAGCTACCCAAGTTGAATGGTGGATAGGAAAAATAATGTGAGCATCAAGCATATTTTACACTTTGATAAAAAGTATTCCTACAATTTTAGGATTATATTGTCTCATTTTTTATCTAAAATTTTTTGCATCAAGATTTAGAGGAACCATATGTTACATCTCTTTGGGACAAAAATAATTAAGGTTTGCATATGAATACATGAGTATATAAATATACTTATAGAGAAGGCTAACAAACTTACACTTTTATTTAGGTGAGCAACATTTTCCAATATTGATAAACCTAAGATGTTCCTCTGAACTAATATTTACTTTTTTAAAGTTGGTAGAATCAATATTTTCTTTTTTCATTTTAATTTTTACAAATCTATCATGTTTATCAAATAATTATTTTAAAGAGACTAACCTTTTAGGAATTTTGTATCCTTTCAACTTGATAAAACCCTCATCCTGTTCATCCATGATTCCATTTTTTGACTTATGAATTGAAGATTCTCTATATAATAAATCACTACCTTCAAAGTAATTTTTTTTGAAAATGTCTACTTTATCAAGGAAAGAGATAATCTAATGATTATCATTAAAAACCTGCCAATTATATGCATTGTTTGGGATACTTGGTCTGTATATTAATTCAATTGTGTATTTTTTATACCAATATCTACATGGGGAATCATCAAAGAAGTTGATACTACCAAAACATTAACTTTAGAGTTATTTTCTCAAGGAATTGTATTGATAGATAAAGCATCAAAGATATTAATGCTATCCTAGACTTTATTTCTTTAATGCCTTAGATGATCATTTTTCACTTGGTATTGACCTTTTACACTCTTTAAAATTAGTTTAGCATCACCTAAAACTTTCAAATTCTTGATTCCCATCTCTTATTCTAATTGTAAACCCTAAAAAAGTGATTTATATTTAGTTGTATTATGGGTACAATCAAACTACAACTTATAAGAAAAATTAAAATTTTCCTTAGATGGAGATATCAAGATTACTCTTGCTCTTGAACCTATTTATGAATAACTACTATCAAAATCCATCATCCAAATATCATTTATATTTTATTGCATGATTTTTGGTAACTCGATATCTTTCTCCACCATCAAAAGATAGTTACCAATTCATGCATCTTCATACAAAATATCAGCTCTAGGTCATCAACCTTTTATACCATGTACTTTGTTTTTAACTCAGGCTCTAAATGTTATTCGACTCCTTTGACTAGAATCATAGCATGTGATAAATCCAATTGGATTTTTCCTCCCAATTCTTTAAAAAAACTTATACCCAAAATAATATCATAAGTTGTTGGAATATCTGTGACTAAAATATTGATTTTGATTCACTTTTAGGGAAAGATACCAAATCCACTTGTGCATATTTAATCTGTCCAATGAGATTAACTTGTTTTGCCTCTATGGAATAATAATGCCCAAAGGTATTAGTTAAGGTTAGGTGAAGAGAACGAGAAACTATGGTAGGCATAACATTGTTTGATGCTCCTATGTCAACAATAAAATTATTGACTTTGCATCCCTTGAGGAATAGGAAAATGTAGAAAGGGTCAACTTTATTGGATTTTGAAGTGATGGTAGACATTGATTTGACTTGATTAGAATTAATAGGGTTTGTTAGGATTCCCTTGAATTGGCCTTTTTAGCATTTGTATTTTTGCCTTTGATGAAATTAACTAACCTATCCAACTGATTTGGATATGTTCTAAAGTACTTAGTTTGTGAGATCTAAATCTTGGTTTTTTTGCCAAGATAAATTATGTCAAAATTAATAAAATTGTCAAAAGGGATCTCAATAACTTGATAAACATTGATGTTAGATGAACTATATATTATCGATTGCTTTCTTTTTATTTGCATTGGTAGGTTAGTTCCTCATTGGAGGATATCCTTTGGATTTTCCTCTTGTGAATCATTGGAATGTTTTTTTAATTCTAATTTTTGGTGAAAATTGCAAAGGATTGAGTATTCATATCCTAACACTCTCTTCATAGTCATCTTCATCTAAATTATATTCTAGGAATTTGTTTATGGAGTCACCACCAAGTTCTTCAATGTCACATTCTTGAAGTTCCATATTTTTTATTCATTTTCTTCTTCAACTTCTTTATATCTAAATTTTTCTTCAGATTCCAAGATTGTATTCATCGATGCATTAATATTTTACCGAGAAGGGGCCTCAAATGCAAGTTTTAGTTGAGGATCTTGTAGTCTAGGATGATCTCTTTAAAAAATAACATAGTTCCTCTTTGGAATATCTTGGTACGGATTTGTAATGGTCTTCTAAGGTATTTTATTTTTTAGGGCCATTATATCACTAGCCATTTTTTGCAAGATTTGTTTTGTTGAATATTTTCATGAAATTTTATCCTTATTTTTTGAAGGTTTTTTTTTAAGTTTTACAAACATTATAATGACATCTTCTATTTCAATATCCAATTATTTGGATACTTTCAAATATGCTACCCTAGCTCTCCTCAATTGATAACTTACTTCAACCAATTGAGAGTCCATAAAGAAGCTTTTTTTATTTTCATTTGTAGGTCATGTAGTAGCTGGTATCTTATTTATCAACCTATTAAATTTGGCAACAAACTCTCATCATCTCATAATTTTTTTTCATTTGTGTAAACTAAGCAAGTAAAGCATGGGTATCTTCGCTAGTTTAAATATGTTCTCAAATTTAGTCTTCATGCTATTCTATTTAGTAACATATCTTGGAGTGAGATGGTAAAAATAATCTATGGCCCCTTCTTGTAGTGTTTTGATAAACATCTTGATGGTAACATCTTCATGCTTGATGCCCAAAATGCCACATTCAACATTGAAGGCTACAAGGAATTCATCTGGATGTTATTTTTCATATCCATAAAATTTTATAAAATTATTTCTTGACCCTTTTGTAAGTCTTTTTAATTATCTTAGAGACAATGGACCAATCAAATTTCCCCATTGTAAATCTATAGTTTTAAAAATTGCTTTTAGGGGAATAACGGTTCTTGATAAGATAAGAGCTTGGCTTGTCAAAAGTCCTCTTTTAGGTTGCTTGTTTTTCTTAGAGGTCAAGGGAAGACTAGTTATTCTTTAGACCTTTCTCTAACATTTAGGGCTCAAATTGAATTATAGTGTTCTTCTAATTGATAAAAAGGGTCAACTTCACCTTTTAACTTATTAGTTCTAATGAATATATTTTTTTCTAGTTTGGAAAAAAGTTAGTGGCATTGAGGCATAGGTTAAAGTTAAAGATCTCTCTGAGTTGGCCTTATTTTTTTTACTTTATTTGTATCTAATGATTCTGCTCTCTATGATAGGACTACCCAATCTTTTTCTTCTTCTAAGATTTCAACTGCTCTATGAAAATGTGTCAAACTCATCCTATTATCCTAAGTGAAAGTTCTCAGATATGATGAAATATCTTTTTGATTTTGCATTATGTAGTCAAGAGTAAGTTGAATAATTAGAGCTTAAGGTGTATAAATTTTCATTAGAAGAAACTATGGTTGTAAAAATTATTTGTTTAGCTATATGAACTTCTCTTCATGTTTGTTTCCTCACTTTTTTTCTTGAATTAATCTCAAAATTTCTCTAGACAATGGCAGCACATGTTTCCTCTATATCTAGTTCTACCCTAATAGTATTAAATTGAGTGTTTCTTTTTCTATTATCAAAAACCAAAAATCAAAATCTTGCAACTAGGTCTTCTTCTAAAGCTTTATCCCAATTCAAACTAGGTTGATGATTTGGACTTTCAAGGCCTAAAATGGTCATATGTGAGTTTACCAATTCTGAGCTAATAGATTAACCTTACGAGATTCTCTTTGTGCATGATTTTTTTTGATATTTCAACACATTTTAACTCTTAATTTAGGATAGCTAGGATAACTTGAAACTCAGTTATAGAGATTTCATCAAAATCCCAAAAGATTTATCTAAGGTTTAGCACAATATATAACTGAGTAGATTATTCCAAGTCTAATTCAAGTTTTTGGAGTGGTGTTTAAGATAATGGTAGAGTCATATGGATCATTAATATATGGGTGACATGTAAGTTACAAAATCATGCCCCACTTTGGGTACCAAAAATTGTTAGCATGAAAATTTATCAAGAGGACAAATTGATGACTTCACATCAATAGCATGGGGAATAAAGTCCCTCTCCTATTAGCAAGTGGAGCTACCTTTATTGAAAGTCAAAATAAGAAAGCAAGAAATATTTTCAAACAAATAAATATAAATCATGGGTTATTAATTTTAACTTAAAATTATGAAAAATATTTTTTATAAAGGAATATGTAGAAAAGGAGAGAGAAGGGATAAGTTTGAGGCAATAAACTCACCAAGTTAGAAATTGAGACTAAATGAAAGTGTTGAGATGAAATTTGACTTTCATAAGGAGAAAATATCTCTCATTCAATAGGTAAAAAATACATAATCATATCCTTAGGTATATGAAACATACACCAAAAAATTATTTAACTTTGATAATAGAAACTAATAACCCTTTATATTTTCTAACAAAAAATAAATAAATTGTCTCTATTCCCACCGAGATTTTCACATGTGTTAGAAATGTAAATTACAAATCTAGATAAAAAAAAAATTAATCTAATTTATTATTATTAATAGTTTGAAATTTATAAAAATGGAAATGAAAATTAGATATGCTAAATTAATCCAAAGACATAATTCAAAATATATTACTAACACAAAGTTTAGGAACACCTCTTTGTATTGATTTCTAAAGAGTAGAATGTCTGATCTCCGTTAAAAAATCTTTACCAAAATTATATCTATTTCTAACCCTTATTATGAATCCCTAACTTGTATTTATAGGATAAATGGGTGTTTATGGTGCACAACCACCTATTTTACCTTTTTACAGAGTTGTAAAAACACCAACGAGAAATTATAACGTAAAATGATACAAAAACTTATTTAGCATTTAGCACCGCTTGAGAAAAACCTTTAGGGGTTTTTCACTCCTTGAAAAAATACATTATCAATTTACACAACTTGAAAAAATAAGTTGGCAAAATTAAAAAGACAATTTTTAGAATGACAATATGCATTTACAAGGGGAAAGGAGTGCAAGAACACAAGTTAGGCACAAAGAAATAACAGAAGAGAATGTAGAAACACTAAAAATAATTATTCACTTATTGTTGTTGTATTGACAATTCTTTCCCTTTTAAAAAGTTATCAAATCTTTGGAGAAATTCCCTAATCAATTCTTCATCTTGTCCATCTGTGTAATTTTATACAATATATGTTGAGTAGTCTAACTCTTTCATTTCCTAAGCTTACTTTGGAGACTGTTTATTTTCATATTCAAATTATTTTCATTCACTTGGCATTTGTCTAACTGGTGAATTTATTCATGACCAAATGTAGATGTGTAATGGACAATGTCTTAAATTTTCTCTTTGAATTCTCTAATTCTAATCTCAATTAAAATCATATTCCTCTCTTGATCTTTGTCATTGACAAAATGAAAATTCTATGTCTTGACCTCAGTGTCAATTTCCATCATTGTGTCACTTCCAAGCGACCTTACATTTTTAATTTTTTTAAGACACTCTTAAAGATACTGGATTTTGAATTTAGTGGCCTAAAGAAATTCAATTTAATAGACAATTTCTTCCTTATTGATCATTCCTTTTTCAATAAGGTCAATAGAAGGAAATTTTGAGAATTCAACCTATGTGGGAATGAATTCCTCCCAATTTTTTTTTTCTTGAGCATATTTATTTTCCTTTTTCACTATTTTTTCATATTGTGATAATATCTAAGATAACATCATTGTTGTGGAGATAATTTTTGAGGTCCTTTGATTTTCACATACATTACCCATTTGGCCCACTTCTCTTACTTTCCAATGTCTCAGTATGAAGACTCGATGAAGTATAGTTCGTTGAATTGGCCAAATCAATCTCTATATTAATAAGTTCAATTTTTATGCATTCTTTTTTAGTTCATCCTTTATTACCTTATCTTTATCCATTTTTTCAAAATTGGTACCAATAGTCAATTGTACGTCCCCTTTCATCCCTTCTTTAGTTGATTTTCCTAAGTGAACCCTGGGTACCTAGTATTTTTAAATCCTAATTTTTTACTTATTAATTTCAAATATTTAAATGGCCACTTATACATATTTTTATCCATTTTCATCTATCACCATTCATAAAATAGTTCTCACTTTATTTGGCCTCTTTAAGAAAAGAACTATCAAAGTTCCAAAATCTATCTCCTCATGTTCAACAATTTTTCTTGTTTTCTTCACTAATGTGGACAACCAATTTTAAGTTGTGATTCTTGAGGAAGGTAATGGGACAAAAGTTAATATTGGTGGAACAACCCTAGCTAGATTTTAAAAAGATGTTTTCTCAGTTTGGGTATCTTGGAAAGATGTTTCTATTTGTTTTTGTGTATTGATTGTATCAAAAGGAATTCTTGGAGAGGGGACAAGAGGAAACTCAAGATTCAATGGAGAATATGAAGAGATATTAGTAACCCATTTCAATGGTAAATTAGGTGACATAGGGAACATTGTATCATATTAAGCTAGAATTGTTGAGTTGTGTTCTCTACCAGTTCTTGAGAAAATGGAAAACTATCAATTATAACCTCTTGAGGAATTGAAATTTTAGGAGAAGACACATTTTCACCTAAAATTTTTATTTTTAGCTTGATAGTCTTTCATGGCTCAATGTATTATTAAATAGATTCAAGTTCATGCATATATTCTATTTTTAGGGGTTCTCCACTAGGGCCTATTTCATCTATCTTTTCTGGTTCATCTTTTTTACTTATAGAAGCTACCAAATTCATATTCCCTAGGAGGTGTAGGGAAATCAAAACTCTCAAAATCCACTGCCTTATTCTTCAACCACTTAATATTTATATCAAGTACCACTCTTTTTCTACTTCTAAGAGAATTATATTCCATTTCATCCCAATGAATTACATGTAATGTTTTTGTAACGACATTTTATTTATAAAAAATGGAGTATAAAGTGACCTCATCATCCACTAACTACTTTGGCACTTTCATTAATCCATGACTATTTGTCTCATGATAAACCATGAATAGTCCTTGATCCTCATTTCTTTCTCTTCATTTCAATCCATCTAATAGTCTTCAAAATGTGGAATATGTTGAAATGAAGGTACAAGATTGTGCTTAATTAGGCCCTTGCTTTCAAATTTCTTGAGGTTATAGTGAGACATGTATTGTTCAACTATCTTAGCCTTTGCCATTGAAGGTAAAGTATACTTGTCAATTGAGATTGGAAATTTGATCCCTATTTTATATCAACTTATTAGGAACTTGTGTGTTTCAATAATTTGTCTCATCAATTCTACCAATGCCCACTTATCGTTGACATACCATGGGATCATATAAATAGAAACTTAACAACCATTAATTCTCAAATAATTGAAGGTTGAGAATTGTATGAACAAAGTTCCCCATCTTGTTATCTTTGTAGTGGTCATAAATAGTATTCTCATGTTGAAGATTTCCTTTTCAAACAACCAGATGATGAAATGAACAAAACAATCATTTACCCTTCTAAAATGATGAGCATTCTCCTTTGATTCTAGCTAGTGATAGGAGTCATACACCATTTTTTTCCCTAAACTACCCATTGTATACAATCCATAAAAATATCTTTGACTCATTATACTGCAAACAAGATATGAAGTCATATAAAATTTTGAGGTGACTTTTACCTCCATGAGCTGCTTGTGAATGGTATCACTGATCAACTGCCCCTAATTGATATATTACTTGTTTCTAAAGATAATCCAAATGAATATATATATATATATATGTGTGTGTGTGTGTGTGTGTGTGTGTGTGTGTGTGTGTGTGTGTGTCTGAAATTTATTTTTCAATTGATTTCCCACTATCCTATGTAATAATTTGATCATGTCACTTATCTCATTTTTTAAATCAGATCTTGCAAGATTTATTGGAAGCTATGTGGAGGAATGTTTTGGCTTAGTCAATCATGCATTGTTGACTTGTTTGGAACACATAATACTATTATCATCCCAAAATATTTAGGAGTACTCAGGGGTCAAATGCACAAAGGATTCATGATCTAGAAGGAGAAAAACATTATCAATTTTCTCAAGAACAAAACTCGCTACTAACTCCTCTTGTGGATCTCTTACCTCCCTTGTCTCTGAGTTATAGTTATTTTTCATTATCAAAACTAACTCATGAGACTATAATAAAATTATAAATGTTGTCGCATGTGCCAATCCACTATCACAAATATTTTTCCCAGAGTCTATCTTATGCATTGTGTTCATTCTTTCCCAAAACTCATCTAAGTTGATGTCACCTAGATAAGTGTCAATGATAGTTCCAACATTGAACTCTAGTGGTGAAGAAAGTGCTATGCCCTAGAATTGATACTTCATTTCTTTATCTTTAGTTAGAATCATCTTTTTTGGAGTAGGAGATGAATACGTAAATTTGACAAGAAAACTGATAATTTGGAAAATTTGTAAAAAAAACTTCTTATTTACAAAAAATGATGAAATTGAAAACGGAATTATGTACTAATAAGTTAATCATGAAAATTACTCTAGAATGTTTTGAACTCTCCATGTATGAATTTTAATTTTCCTTTGACCAATTTCCCTATTTGTAACTACACCTGTAAAATTATTTTGCATTGTTTATTTAGCAAACCTTTTCTAGCCAGTAGAAACAAATTGAAAAAATATGAAAATTTTGTTTTAAATTTCTAAAATATTTTCCCTATTATTTATTTGGCAAAAATATTAAAAATTAATTTCCAATTGATTTTTGCCAAAAAGTAGAATTTATGAGCTCATTGAAAGAAATATGACTTTTAACAAATTTTTAGTGAAAATAAATTACCCTATGATTTTTTAAATTTATACAATTTAAAAATCCCATAAAAAATATTTTTTATCAACGCTTAGATTTTCCCAAGGAACATATTCTTATTTCTTTAGGGGTGTCACGTGACCATACAATTTCCAATTCATGAACAAAAATGATAAAAAATTTGCCCTTGTCAATTTTATCTCTCATGTTTTTATCAGTTTCATGAAATCAAAATTTTCCCATAAAAATCCATCAACCTTTTTAACATCTTCCTCCCCAAGCAAATATTGTACCATCCAAGTTATGCAAACTAAAAATTAAAAATTGGCAAATGAAAATAATTAAACACAAAAATTATGTTCACCCCCTTTCAATTCTATTTCATGCACCCTCCTCCTTGGATATATGGTCAGTCATATAGTAGTCGTATGACTCACTACTGGGCCAAAAAAAGACAAAAAATGAAATTTGCTTAAAAACCTTATCTACTTGTAGGTCATATGACTCAATTAGTTGGAAGGAAGTTTTAAAAGAATATTAAACTTTCTTATCTTTACATTAAAACATATTCTTTTGAGGTCGTACAGCCTATACGATGTTCTTTATGAAGCTTCAAAAGCTTTTTAAAATGCCAAAAATCTATTTCATGGAGAAATCATACAACTGGGTTGGTTGAAGGAGATCAAAAAAAATAATCAAAGCTTGTTCCTTTTTATTATTAAATCAACTCTTTTTTAGAGATGTAAAACTAATGTAGCTAAAAAAAACTTAAGAAATGGATTAGAATGCCTTTTTAGCATTAAAATTGTTCATTTGGAGGGTGTATAGCTATCCATACAGTGCCATTTTGGTAGCTCCTTTACTCTCAAAAACACTTTTCAAACTACTAGAAAAACCTTGTATGCAAGTTGCATATTGTGGCTAGGAAGAGAGAGGGAAAAAGAAATTAATTTTTTTAAAAAACCTTTCACCTTCTTCTATGAGCAAGGAATTCGATTTTTGTCTAAAAAGTATTTAGAAAACCTCTATGAAATTTCACAACCATTGATTGAATAAAAATTATTATTCTAAAATTTCTCTTTTTATTGAGAGATCCTACATGTCCTTTTACTATTTGAGTAAGAAATTAAAATCGCTTTTTTACATCAATTCACTTCCCTTCTATGAGCTTGAAAAAAAAAAATCTTTGCTGTAGATGTCAGCTAAAACATGAATGGAAATTCAATTTTTTTAAATGTTAAAATTATTCAAGTGGGCATGCAAATTAAAAATATATTTTTGAAGGGAAGACAAACTTACTTTAACACCACCCGAGAAAATAACCGTATTTGCATGATTAATAGAAAAAATAAATGATTTTGCATGCAAGTTTGAAAAATAAACTTCAATTTACAATGACAATTTGCACCTTTAAAAAATGCAATTTTCAATGTAGAATTTTGCATTTACATAGCTTTTAAAAATTGAATATGCATTTGCATGATTTGGGGAAGCATGTATTACATTTACATGACTTACGAAAATAGAATTTTGAGTTTCATATAAAAGGGAAACTTGAAAATATTTTGTAATTTACATGAAGTTTTAAAATATTTTTTCAATTTACACAGGATCTTAAAACATTTTTGTAATTTGCACAGAAACTGAAAACAAAACTGCAATTTGCACATAACCCAAAACAAAATTACAATTTACATGGAGACCCAAAAATATTTTGAAGCATGGAGGCCAAAAAAATATTTTTCAAATTGCATGGAGACCAAAAAATATTTTTTAAATTACATGGAAACTAAAAACAAATTTACAATTTGCACAAAAGCTGAATTTTTTTTGCAATTTGCACAACTTATGATTAAAAAAAAATGTGTCTTTGCACAACTTATGAAAATCTAAATGATTTTTTTAAATTATGGGAAATTTATTATAATGGATTTTTGCATGGGAAGAAAAAATTAATTTTTAAACAATTTAGGGTAAAAATTAACTTGGTTGTAAATTTTTAATTAATTAATTAATTAAAAATTTTGAATTTTTTGAAATTTTGGTAGTTTTAGGCTCAGTTTTTAAAAAATAGCCATTAATTAAAAACTTGAATTTTCACAAATTTTTTCCCATTCAAAAACTATAACAACAATAGGATACAAAATTTATATTAAGTATTACATTGCTCTCTCAGTTCCTTATTCATCATGTTGCACTAGAAGATCTCCCAAGGAATATTGAGTAGATGATATGTATACTAGAAATGGTTTCCCTAGTGTGGGTGGCATTTATACTAGTGAAATATAAATATATTATTTGATATGTTCAAATTCATGTCAACATTATTCATTCCAATCAAATATAATATCCTTCTTGAGAAGATGTGTGAACAATTGATATTTGTGTAAAGTTGTGATATGAACCTTATGACGGCTTGGATTTTTCCTTGCAAGCTCTGAAATTGTTTGATATCTTATGGAGGATACATTTATATTATATATTTTACCTTATCTTGATCAACCTTAATTCCTCTTCTAGATATAATGAATCCTAATAATTTTATTGACATGAGCCCAAAGACACACTTCTTAGGATTCAAATGGACTTTATACTCCCTTGGCCTTTCAAATATTTTGCATAAAACTATAAGATGGTTTTCCCTATTTTTTTATTTATAAAATATATCATCCACATAGTCTTCAATAATGTCATGGAGCATGTAATGGAAGATGACAATCATTACTCATTGATAAGTTATTCCCATAATTTTTAAGTCAAATGGCATGACTTGGTAGTAAAAGGTTCCCATGGTGTGATAGATATTATTTTATACAAGTCCTCACTTGTGATTTTAATTTTATTATAGACAGAGAAACTATCCATAAAATAAAACATCTCATGTCTTACTATTGAATCCACTATCATGACAATGTTAAGCAAGAAGAATTCATCCTTTGGGCATGCTTTATTGATGTCTAAAAATTAGTGTACACTTTGATCCCAATTAGTTTCTTTCTTACTAGAATAATATTGGATATTAATTTTGCATAATCTATAAGCTTAATGAATCCAAACTTCTAATTGTTTTTACAATTTTTCCTTGACAGGTAATCCCACTTTAAGATGCATTTTTATAATATTTTTGCTTGATAGGTTTTGCATCCATAAGAATAACTAAATGATTTACTATAAGATATTTATATAATAATTGCATATTTTCATAGTAAAATGTGAAAACATCTACAAATTATGTTAAGAGGATGATAAGTATTTTCTATTCTTCAATATTAAGGGTGGTTACATGCTTAACAATCTAGTGGTTTTTTTTTGTACCAATGTTCACATCAATGGTTTCTTTAATTAACAATGTGGACCCATATTTTAAATGCGTTAGTGTGGGTGTAATCTCCTCAAAGATTTTTTCACCAATAGACTCATCTTTTATTTCTTGATTATTTTTTTTTATCATCCAGTACTGCTTCCGTGAGGTTTTCACTAGGGGGCTTGGATTTTTTTATTTTTTATTTTTTCTGGTAACTAAGGAACTCTTCCCATTCCCCAAAGTATGTTTAGATGTAAAATATGAATTCAAATACATTTTTATGGTCTCTCAATGGAATGTCATATCTGATCCTCATGAATTTTCAAATTGCCTCATCATTTTGGAAGAGATTGAGTGGTATAAGAGTTTTTTGGTCTCAATCAATGACCTCAAGATATTTTAGTTCAAGGCTGAGAATGGTTGTCTCATTAAATAGGTTATTGGATGTGATTTATTCATAAAGGATATGAATGGAACTTGTTTCAATGTTATAATAGGATTCTTTAAAAATCATGTAAAAATCATTGATGTAATCATATGGATCACCACCAAGTAGTTTGTAGCTGACACCACAATATTACTTATTTTCATGAGAAATTATAGGTTTTTAAATTCCATGTTCATTTATTACAATACCTTTGCCTTTATCTCATTATGTTACACATAATTTATTTTACCATAGGACACTCATTCTTTTGGAAACATGTAGCTAACCAGAATTGTATACCCATGAATCACTTGAACTCTCAATATTTTTTTGAAGAAGTCCTTTAAAAAAAGAGGTTTTAAAAAACTTATGACATACTTATTGTTTATTCTTGTTTGGGTTATGAATACCATGAATTTATATAGGAATGTATAGTTTGCCTAAATGGAAGGCATCCTAGATCTCATACTCTTACATAGCTTTGTCAATGATCTTAAACTTGGTTTTGGAAGATGTGGGTTTAGATGTGGATTTAGATGTGGATGGTAAATCATTAGGATGAATATAGGTTGAAATATTTGGTGATTTTGATGTTGTGAATTTGTCTACCTTATAGGCATCTTCTATGATGGGATAATAATTTATTTTTATATATCTTCCTTTTAAAAATTTGTAGTATGGGAAGGGTTGGGCACACCAGGATTGGTATATTCCATACCAAAATGGGTAAATTTGATGAATTGGTGAAGTGAATATGGAATTTTTTGCATGACATGAATCCATGGTCGACGAAGGATAATGTTATAAGGAATATAAATATCAATGACATATAGTAATGTTTGATGTGTTACAGATCATACCATGATTGGAATATGTATCATTATAGCTAATTCATGTTCCATGCTATCATAAGACTTAATTTTTATGGTGTTAGGCTCTAATTCTACTTATGAATAATCTAGATGATTCATCAAGGTTAAAGTGCAAATGTTTAGATTGGATTCATTATTTATAAGTACCCATTTTATTTTATGTTTTGTAATGATGGATTCAATGTAAAAGGGAAAGTTTTGACAAGGACCCATGGGAGAGATGTCATTTTGGTCAAAATTGATTTGATGGTTTGAGTAAAAATGTCCAACAAGTGCCTAAGTTTTGGATGGATCAATGTCCTTTAGGACTCTTAAATCCTAGATATTTTTATACAATATTTTTTTTTGTTAATAATTGATCTCTTAAGAAGATAAAAAATTTAAATATAGGTAGGTGTGTTATTAAGATACTTAATGAGATTATAATTTCTATCAGGATTAATCAAAGGAGCCCTTGGGATAGTGATTTTTTCTCACCTAGTTGTAACTGCCAATCTAAGGATTTGACTTTGATAGTGGTAATGTGATTATCCATGTGTTGGATATGACTAATGATTATGTCAAATGGATGGTTACTCTTATAATTGATAATTATTATTTTTATTTTACCTTGATTTGTTTGTGAATGGATTTGATCATGTTTCATAAAGGGATCTTGGTATATTCCTAAGTTTTGGTTTTTTGATGTGGATGCATTTCCTTCGATTTCTATATCTCTATGACCAATTAAGTCTTGGGCATGGTTCTTTAATTTCATGCATCTATTTATGGAGTGATATTTTATCTTATGAAAGTCACAATACTCATGTTCCTTAAACCATGAGGGTTTTGGCATGTTCTCATCAAATTCTTTAGTTTGAGGGAACACTAACATTTTTATGGAAGCTAGCTTGTGGAAGACTATTTAAAGGGATTCCCCTAAAGGAGTATAGTCTCTTCATTTATTTTTTTAATTTGGTTAAGCCCTAGGTATGGTAATGTTTGGGGTAATTTGAAAATTTTGGACATGTTTAGAATTAGTTACCTCATCACGTATTATGTTCTTATTCTTATTATATAATTTGGGGTTATCAAATTGTGTTTGTCCTTAGTTATCTTTGTGGAAAACATTTACAAGTCCTTTGGATATAATTTCCTTTTTGATAATTTTCCAAAGGAGTTTGTGTGATAGAATTGTAGGTGAAATTCCATCTCTAGATTGAGGTTGGAAATGAAAATTTTAATTAGTTTTTTTAATTATTTTCTAATTAAATCTACTTGTTAATCCTCACCATATTTACAAGAAGGAAAAGCTTTCCCTATTTCCATTTTTGGCATTGCATAATATAATGTAGTGAGTTTGTGTTCTATGTTATAGGATAATTCTTTTACAAATATCTCAAAGAGATCTCCAAAGGTAGTAATGGAACATTTAGGTAGACATAAGAAACACTCTAGGGCTTGATCACCTAATATTTATGGGAAAATCCTAACTGAGTAAATTTTGTTATAATTTACCTCTTGGAATGATATTAAGAATTTTTTAATGTATCACCTTTCCTTTATATTTTTTAAACTTTGGAGATTTGAAATGGGAGGGAAAATGTATTATAAACATGTTCCTATGGAAAGGGTAATGACACAGTTATTCAAAATTATACTTTATGTTATGGGTTTGACCCTAATTTTTTAATATTTGGATAGCATCCTTCATGGATTCTCCTTATTGTGAAATTGACGTGCCCTTGAATGATGAGGATTGGGATTGGATAAGATTAGATTTTGGTGACTTGAGGGTCTGATTGGAAATGATTTTATGATTGTTTGATGTTTGATTGTTTTATTTATGATGTGAAGGATTTGTGATAGAAGTATTGACATAGGGTTTTAGATCAACCAATTCTTGGCTTAATCATTGGATGTGGTCAGACATTACTTGTTGGTCCTGTTATATTTATTTGTCTAAAATTATTTTTCTGTTATCGACACAAACATTAGAGAAATGATGGGGATTATCATTGGTGAATTTTAAGAATGCTTTATTCCTACCAAGGGAATAACTAGATGTATTTTGGTCATGATTGGAAAGGATTTGGTATTTCCTATTAAGGATGTGACTCAAATTTTATGGGTTAAAATCTGAAGGGAACTTAATCTTTATTTCTATAATTTGTAATAAGATGTTTTTTTTTTATTAAAAGGGTAGTGGTTTATTTGGGCATGAGTTTATTCTAACTCAAATAGATCATCAGTCTCAAGGTTGCACTTATTTAAGTCAAATAATCTATTGGTATCATTATCATGGATCTCTATGTGGTCATCAAAGTGGAAGGAGTCTCTACCAAAAATATTTTTTGTATCAATATGAGGGTCAATTATAATTTTTTTCTTAGTGGTTGGTTCCATGGTTCAATTTTTTTATTATTTGTAAAACAAGTTTGGCTTTGGTTTTAATTGATTTGATAACTAGTTTATCATAAAGGGGACAAACAAATACATGTAAAAAAAACAAACTAATTTATTCAAGTGTGTAATAAAGTAGTGGCCCACTGATAGTACCTCAAAATTATGTGGTGGGTGATCTTAGGGAATGTTATTTTCCTAGCATCACTACTTTCTTATAGCTGAATATTATTATGCTAGGTTTTACAAGATTATCTAATGGAGTTCGTTATATACCTTATAGTACATTGAGGCCCAAATCTATGAGACAAGGATGTTTTTTAAAGTTTGAGTAATTTTATATGAAACCACCTGACATCATGATGTCAGTAAAATAAGTAATTGTTTAGCCATTGACAATATCCACACTAACGAATTTACATAGCCATTGAAACACAAGTTTTGGCCTAGTTTTTGGTGATTAAATCCAAGGCTGCTAGAACCATAATAAATAAAAATAGATAAGGTAAAAATTGATTTTTTATTTTTAAGATCACCTTGCATCATGAGGAAAGATAATATGTAGTTTTTTCCTTATGATACACAAGTCAATAGGTTATTTTTTATTCTCCAAATCACCTTATGGTGTAATAAAATAGAATATGCAACTTCTAGTGACACAAACAAGATATATAAATAATAATGAAAATAAATAAAAATTTAATTTAAAAATGTTAGAAAAAATGTTTCAATTTTAAGACTTTAACCAACGATGCTGAAATAAAATAGGCCAGTAGTTTTTGACAAAGTCTTTAACAAGCAAAACCTATAGGTTAGTCAAAAACAAAAAATAAAAAACCATCAAAACATCCAAATGAATCACAAAACACAACCACCAATTAACAAAGTGAATCCATTATTTATCAGAGTAAAATCTTTGTTTATTGAAAAAATACATAAAATAGTAAAACATTATACTACATAACATGTTCACGAAAATCAATGTCAAATTGCTAATGCACGGTGTGAAACTATTAAAACACAGTGCAAAATCACCAAAGTTTGAAACCATCAAATATTATGAAAAACTACTAATGTTCAGTGTGAAACCATCTATGATTAATGCAAAATAGCTTAAGTTCAAAACCATTGAATCTTAGTGTTAAATTGTTGATGCTTAGTGTGAAACTATCGATGATCAGTGTGAAACCATTGGTAATCAATGCATAACCACTAATTATTAGTTTAAAATCAATCAAAATTATACTTAAAAATATATATAAAATAACTCAACAGGGTGAAATCACTAATTAGTAGCATAGAACACCATTATCGAGTGTAGAAACACCACTTCATAGTGTAGAATTATTTTTCTACATAAGATGATAAATGACAGTGAAAAATAATATAAACTAATTATATTTCACCTAAAATAGTTAACATATTGTATCATAACTATGCTAAAATAGACCAGATAATAGAAACAAATAAAGTGTTCTTTAAAAGTAATGAAAATGTGTTAGAGAATGTAAGTGAGCAAATGCCACCAAGAGTGTCAAAATGAAATATGAAAATATTAGATTTCACAAACATAAACTTACAAATAATATTTAATTCCTCCTCTAGTTTAACATACCCTATGATAGATAAAATGAAATAAAACACACAAAATTATTACCTCACTTACCAAATGAAGCCTTATATTTCATTGAGTTGAATTGATATTTACTTTTGGAATTTTATTGCTCTCAATAACTTCTATTCAAGATAGTTTATTAGTCTTATGATAGCATGGTGATAGATTTTATTGATTGATTATTATGATTCTTATGATGATTATGATACTAATTTGGATTATCTTTATAATGAAGGAAGGCATGTCAATTTTTATATTTTTAGAGGAAAGAATGAACAGTTAGATTTAATCCAAGTTTATTTAATATTTTCAAATTTGGATGGTGGATATTTGGTCTACAGATCAAATGCATTCAATAGATCAATTGATAATTTATGAATTAGTTGGAGGAAGTGTTCAAATTATTAGTGAATTTGTTAGTTTTTAAATGAGTTGAATGTATTAAATGGGGTTGAATGTCTTAAATAGGGGTGTTTGAATACATTTGAATGTCTTAAATGAGTTTGTTAGAAGGTTGAATGTCTTAAATGGGGGTGCTTTAATGTCTTTGAATGTCTTAAATGGATTTGAATTAAAAATTATGGTTAAATGGATTAAATAAGGTTGGTTGAGTGGGGTGAGGAGATGTCTTGGTTGATTTTATTGTTGTTGTTGTTGTTGTTGTTGTTGTTATTGTTATTGTTATTGTTATTTTTATTGTTATTTTTATTGTTATTGTTATTGTTATTGTTATTTTTATTATTTTATTTGTAATTATGTGTATATGGCTTGATAAGTGACTAATTAACTTAACTAATATGAATTGTTGTTGTTGTTGTTGTTGTTGTTGTTGTTGTTGTTGTTGTTGTTGTTGTTGTTGTTGTTGTTTTTATTGTTATTGTTATTGTTATTTTTATTGTTATTGTTATTGTTATTGTTATTGTTATTGTTATTGTTATCGTTATCATTATCGTTATCGTTATCATTATCGTTATCGTTATCGTTATCGTTATCGTTATCGTTATCGTTATCGTTATCGTTATTGTTATTGTTATTATTATTGTTATTGTTATTATTTTATTTGTAATTATGTGTATATGGCTTGATAAGTGACTAATTAACTTAACTAATATGAATTGATTAGTTAATGAATCAAAGGAGTAATGTTATGTGGAATAAGATAGGGGTTATGTCATAATATTAATTTTTATTTTTTATGATGGAAGGGTTAGTAAGGATAAATAGTGAATGATGAAAGTTGATAATTTGTAGATTAGTTGTGACACTATGGTGGTCAAATTTAGGTGTCTATAACATGAATCCAAGGTATACCTAATAATATGTTATAAATGATTTGGCATAAATTGAAACATATCAATTAACATTTTATACCCCACTATCACATCCAAATTAATTTTTCCTAACACTTGGCAAGGTGTATTATAAAAACCTCTTATATTCTTGACTGATTTATGAATATAATCCATATTTTTACAAAGTATTTGAAAAAATAAGATATTGTAGATGTTGAGTCCTTGTCCATTATCTACCAAAACACACATAACTCCCTTAATTAAAATTTGATCTTGAATGAACAATGGGATAATTTAGTCTAGAATAAGTTGAGTGTGCAAATTTTCTTTCTCAAAAGAAAATTATTGGATCGTGGAGCTTGATCTTATTATAATGTCTAGTTCTCAATAAGAGGGATGTTTGGGGGTAATTTCCCACCCACTATGGTCACCATGGGGGTCCAAGGGGATGGGGAAAACCATATTTGGATCCCTTTGATTTGGGGAAAACACCCTTGAAGTAAAATTTTATGAAAATACATTGTAAAATATTATAATTTTGTATTAAATCTGGACCGTTCACTATTAGGTCATAAATCTAATAGTATAAATTATGTTTGTGGATTTTTTCCTTAATATGTAACCATACTTTGATATGAGTTAATTTTAATCACAGATACACTTTGTGTGTGAGTGAAGAGGAGAATATAGTGGATGTATTACAGGTTTATCCCTTCATTTGTTGGACTGAATAAGAGAAGAACTGGCTATTTCTCTATGTACATATCCCATATTAGGTGAACCATGTTAAATATATGTCTATATTGTATTATGTTTTATGTATTTTATATCCATATTTATTTCATGAATATTTCTCTATGTTCTATATTCCTAAAAAAAAAATTATTTATAGTATTCTTTAATGTATTAGCAATGGATGCAAAATAAGTTGGTTTGGTATTATTTTGAAAATATATATCACATAATGTTGTATACAAAATATTTTTATAGATAGTGGACCTCTTTAGAAAATCTATTATGGAGATTTTAGCTAAAGTATTTTAAAACATCGTACTCTCTGGTTAGATTGGTTCACACCCTAGAAGGTGGAGGGGGATTATGAGGGATATTTTAAATGCCTCTAGTTTTTCCAAAAGGGTGGTTGACCCTATCTCTTCATGTTGTGATAGCACAGATTTCCAAATACAATATAATCCATGGAAATTAATGGGGGCATATTGTGGCTATCAATACCTTGAGGTCTAAGGGGAGGAGTAATGAAATGTGTCATGTATTCCCTTTCCCTTCGATTAGTAATTTGAATCATGTCAGATTTAGCATTTAAATGGTATGTGTTACTAAATAAAGCTAATAATTCATCATTATTATTATCACCCTTAATTTTAGTTCCATTGAGTTTATTCCCTTTCATTGCATGAATTTTAAACATATTATACATTTTAGGAAAGAACCATGGAATCATGATAATCATAGCTTGAATTAAAAAATATGAACTTTTAGCATCCATAATAATTATGCTAGGGTTTTGCTTATATGAATATGGGGAAATCATAAATTAATCTAAAACCCTAATTAGGAAATATTAAACCCTAAAGTAGAAATACCTAGGGTTTTTTGTGCTTAAAATAAAAATTGGGATCACCATAATGATTTATTTAATTTCAGATTTAGGTGATCTAACTAAGACAAAAATATTGAAATATAGGTTCTGTAAATTATGGCATTCAACATACAAATGTGAATGTAAAATATAGATTGATTAATTTACTATTTATATTATTGACCAAATAAAGAGGGAAGAGAAGCATTTAGTTGATTTTCTATTTTTTACTACTCACTACCTATGTCACACTCCTCAAAGAAACTATGTATTATCTATATAGTTATTTATATTAGGAAATAGAACCACAAACCTTGTGAAGTTACTATTAACAAAGCTTAGACACCTAAAAAAATTGTCATTATCCATTATCTATGGGAATTATCTAATTTGACTATGCCAGTTTGTTCTACTATAAATTGGTTCTCCTACCCTTGTAGATGATTATTCCATGTTTGTTTGTCTTCAATCTTATGTATATATTCTAATTTTTGTTGTCTTTGCCTGAAAACCCTAACTTCACTTTTGACATAATATTGAATTAGAAAATGAGGTTATAAATATGAGTTGGATATCCCCAATTATTCTCCATTATATGATTAAGCATTGCCTTCATTCCAATACTTCAAAAAGGGCTCAAATTACATGTAATTATTCTACCTAGGTGTGTGTGTGTGTGTGAACCATTGTGTTCATGTTAAAATGTGATACAATTTTGGGCTTTAGACACTTTAAAATATGTAACTTTAACCCTACATTAGTGTTCATACTTGGCTCTAGGGCTACTCCATTGAGGGATATTTAGATGTGTATGCTTTGTTGGTAATGCCTCAAAGGATTGAAAATTTCTCAAGTTTTAAAGAGGTTCTTGTTGATGAAATTTTATGAATAGTCTCTAAAAATTGATGATATAAACACACTTGTTTTTATGATCATAAAGTGTAACCTAACACATGAGTTACAAGTGTGCAGTTTTATAAGTAACCAAGTGGTGGAATAGTATTATTAAGTAATGTGGTTATAACTTGCCAAAAAATCCATCTTGTAATCAATTGGATCCACCTTTTTTAATATTCAAAATTAACCTAAATATGGATATTCACAATAATGTTATCTTATAATATTTTAATTTGATAAAAAAACATCAAATAAAAGGGAAAGGGTAGGGAAAAAATAAAGTATCCATATTTCACACTAAGATATTCCTTTTCAAAGCAAACACTCTTGATATTTAATACAAGTTAGCTAATTTTGAGAAAATCTAACTTTCACTCAAACTTAAATAAATATATCAAAGAGTATAATGGTTAACTAATTATGAATACATCTTTATAGCATATTTTTGTTTGATAGATTAACCATCTTGGATTGTATAAAAGTGCATTCATCCACAGTAATTGAGATTAAAATTAGATATTAGCCACATAAATAATTAAATTATTTTATCACTCAATTCAACCAATTCACAAGAAAAAAATGATTAAATTATTTGATCACTCAATTCAGCCAATTCACAAGAAATCAGATAACATCATACAATAATCACTCTAAGCTAAAACATCTACAACATTAATCTAATTTTTTGAGAAATCAAAGAACATTAATAATATAAAAAAACATCTAGGAATATTTATTAATCATTAAAAGTATCCAAAAGTATTCATAATTAAAATGGATCTCAATATAATGTATTTATAATAGTAGATGTGTCACCACCACATCTAATAAAATTAATTGCATGAAATAAACTAGAAACTTTATTTTTAATATACTTATAATTAAATCACCAAGACAAAGTGTTTAAAATTTAAATAATTGATAAATAAAGATAAATTTTTTACTCTTTAATTCCATACAGACCTATCACTTCAAATTGGGTCTCAAGTGGTCATTTGCTTCCCCTTGCATGCTTGTGTGCATAACTAGAAATCCTGATATGTTCTAGATACATCTATATTTTTGTTTTTTAACAATAGTTCATATCTGGTTAATAATCATTCATGATGATGAAAAGGGATCCCCAAATAAGCCTTGACTTCCCTGGTATTTTCTACCTTCTATGTTATATGTGTGACAAAATCTATGACCTATTTCTAGTCACCTTTTTTTCTTGAGACACCTTCTTCTTGAATGAATTCATGAAGTTATTGAGTATCATAGTGAAATTTTTGGAATATTATTATCATATATGAATAATAATGGCATGTTGACTTCAATGAAGACATCAATAACATCCCTAAACCATTCAATGGGGGTATGATAGCATTTAAATTCAGAGAGGCCTCTTCTAATGAAACTCTAATGTTGACCATGAAATTATGGCACAAGTTTATATTAGACATGTTCATGAGCCTAAGATTGGATAAAATACATATCTTAACCATGTGATAAATTACATCCAGTTTCTTTTACATTATGGTGATCTCCAATAAGTAATTATAAATATTGTGTAATAGAAGGTCGCTCTTAATTTTGGCCTCATGGATATATGTGAATGAAGTGAAGAGTTGGTTAAATGAATTATTAACTTTGTTAATTATAGTCTCTAAGAATTTAACCTTGATTTTCACTTCCAATATTTTGAATTTATTATACATTCCCTAAATTAATTTCTCTATGTTTTTTTATGGATTTGACCACTGACTTAAGATTTATGTATTCACCTCCACTACTGGAGTAGTTTAGGGTCTTGGCTACATTTTTATTTTGTCTCTTCCTACTTTTAGATAAATAAAAAAATTATTATTATGTTTCACACTACATAGGGGATTAATCTTGAGTAAAATTTCCAATAGTTATCCTCTTTAATTTATGATTTAACTTTTTAGGGTTTTAGAGTTTAATCCCTAGGTTGTTAAAGTGTCTGAGAATAGTAAATCAGGGTATAAAATATGCAATAAATATAGCCACTTATTTTTGAAAGAATTGAGCTAAACTGATATTTTTAATACTAGTAATAAATGACATAAATGAATACTTAACTATAAAAAGACTGAGATGGATGATCTAGAGGATGAAAATTGGCATAAAAATTGATCAAGGTGTAATAAATAGAATCCAAGTGTCAAAATCCTTCTTAAATAGTAATGCCCTTATTGGATAGTAATTTCAATGATGATATTTTCCACCTTTGTTGATAATTTTCTCTTCCTAAATGATTTTTAGGTTTTGTATATTAGGTCATGTTCTATCTCTGGTCCAAATTTTAGGTATATGTGATCAATACATTTTTTGTAGCTTTGTTTTACTCCAAAAATCCTAGGTTTTCATGCTTGTAAATGTTTGAATGAACTTTGTGAGAAAAAGGGGCTAGTGGGTCTGATGTGTTGAATGTGTTATTCACACCCTACATGGGCATGTTTTCAACATACCAATATTCTGAGGAGGGATCAATCCCAATATAGTTATCTCACCTAAGTGATTGGTGTAAGTGTAAGTGAATACTAGTATGAGTGCAGGATTGAGTTTTTTGAGTGTGATTGAGACTATAAATCTAAGTAATATGATCTTAGGAATGTTTTATATGGATATATATAGAATTAGGGTATAATAGGGATTGATAACCTTTATTGTGCATAGCTTGTTCTGAGTTATTTTGTGTTCTTACATTTAATTTCCATCTACTGGATTAAAGGCTAAAAGTCATGTGTGTGTGTGTGTGTGTGTGTAATTCTAGTGTTTGTGTAGGTCTTAAAAGAGTTCTAGGCCAACCCTAGGTGGTTTTTTATTTGAAAATATATATGTGGGTAATAAAAGGTGGGAAAAATACAATAGCACCCAAACTGAGACACTAGCACCATTAGTGCTACTGTCTAAATTATGGAACAAGTGTCTAGGTGGTAAAACTTGAGTCACTATGGGATAAAATACTAAAGTGAAGTTATGGGACTACTTTATAGATGTTTAGGGATGTGTATGAATTGCACAAAGGTTGGATAAGTGTCTAAATAGGCTCTAAGATAGGTATAAGGCTAAGCTAGGGATGGGTGGTCTCAAGTAACACTATTAACACTCAAGTGTCATTTTAAGATGATTACATTTACCCCTAATTTATTCTAGAAATGCAAAAAAGTGAAATGACTAGGATAAAGGAAAAATAAGTGTACTTAGACTTACCTAAGAGGTGAATCCCATAAATCTGGATCTGAGTATCCGAAGCATGTTTTGTGTGTCTTACAAATGAAATGTGCATAGATTAGTCCTTATTTAAGAGATATAAAAAGGAAAAGATGAATTTTAGTAAAGAGATAAGAGAGAGGAAAGGAATAAATACACCTCACTAGGTACATGAACCAATGCATGAACCTAGTGATAACCTATGTGTGTGCATGTACATAGTAATCAATTAGTGAATAGCTTGGACTAGCCTGATGGCTTACTCAATCCCCATGTGTGGGTAGCTCAAGAAATCAATCCAATTTTTAATCCATCATTTCCCACCCCTAATTGGTGGATCATGACCTATCAATAGCTTGGATTGGACTGATGGTGTGTCTAACCCTCTCATGTAGGTGGCTCAATAACTCAAATATATTATGAATCCATCATTGCATACCCATGTGTAGTATATGCATCTAAAAACTAAAACTACATAATGTAATTAAAGATGTAAAAATGTAATTGAAACTATATATGTTAGCTCTAAATCCATTCAAGAATTCTAGAATGTAAAATAGCTCTGGGCCACTTGGGAATATTAGGTGGCTCCAAGCCACTCAAGAATGCCAACCACTATGAATGGATTAAGGTATAAAATGATATGTAACTTAGAATATGGTGTCTAGTGTGTATAATGTAGATAAGGGCATGGAATTTTTTATTACATCTGATTAATTAGTGCATAAGTGAGCATACTAAAATAGTATGATGCACACATGCCCTCAAATCTAATATCTAAATATATGGATTATGGATTGATTTGTAATAATTTATATTTGAGTATCTAAAACTAAAATGGGAATGATCATGTCATGCATGATGCCCCCAATTTGAGGAAACTAGTATGAGTCTATGTTAAATTGAGTTAAAATTGGTAATCTATAATTAAACATAAGTAAACTTGATCTATACCTACTGTACTTTTATATCTAATATAAAATTTCCTAGAATTGAGGCTACTAGATAGTAACACCATATCTTGGATAGTATCACTTTTGGTGCTAGTGTCATAATTTGGGCAATAATTTCCAACTATATTGATTTTTATGTAATTAAAATTAGTCTATGTCTCATTATTTCCCACTGTGTTTTCTTGAAATTTATTTATGTATTATGTGTCTACGTGTTACAAACTATGCTTTGAGTGCATTCAAATAGCTTGATATATGTGACAAACCTCTATGAACTCCCCCTATTTTGAGGGGATTTGTTGAACCTATAAAATAACTATCCTCAAAATAAAAAGCTTTGAAAAATGTGTGTTAGCTAGAGCATATATGATATCAGCATAATAAACCAATATAATGTGCATAAATAACATTAGAATGTAAGAAAGTCTTATCATAAGTTTGTAATGTATGATGTATGTTAGATATAGAATTCATAAGGCTATTAAGATAGATATAAAAATATATGTGAACAAACAATATGAGTAATAATTGAGTAGCTACTTAGGGGTATGGGGCATGATGTCCATCATGGCACCCAAGTAGGAAGGGGAGATGCATGAGGTCTCTCATGGCATCCAAAATTGGAGTTAAATAAATTATCATCATAATAAACACATATAATGTGCATAAATAACATTTAATTGTAAGAAAATCTAATCATAAGTTTGTAATGTATGATGTATGTTAGATATTGCATTTATAAGGCTATCAAGATAGATATAACAATATATGTGAACAAAAAATATGAGTAATAATTGAGTATCTACTTAGGGGGATGGGACATGATGTCCATCATAGCACCCAAATAAGAAGGGGAGATGCATGAGGTCCCTCATCGCATCTAAAACTGAAGTGTGAAATAAATAAGAGACATGTTTCATATCCATGATGCATACGAGAAAGAATAAATACAATACACATGAAGCATGAAAAGTAGGCAAAGCAGCCACAATACAAGGGACATGGGCACATGTCACTAAATCTAACATATAAGGACATGTTCAAATGTACACATACATAAACAAAAAATAATTTGGCCTAGAGCCACATAGAAGAACAAGTTCAAATGTTCACATACACAATCAGGAAATAACATATTCAAATTCCCTCAAAATAAAAGAAGCATAGAGACACAATCAAGTATAAACTAGGAAAGCTAGAAATAAAAGTATGCATGAACATGTAGTACAAATATGTATAAGAACTAAGATGTACATGGGCTGAGTCTAGAATAGTAGTAGTCATTACTTAATCTAAGTATATTTAGGATGACTAATATCAAGTTATAACAATGCTAAATCTCTTATGTAGAGTTTAGAAGGATGTAACTTGGCAATCAAAACTTTATATAAGATGACCCCAAATGGTCAAATGTATCAAATGAATAACCCATGTATCTATTTTTATGCCCTAAGTGGGTAGCTAGTAACAAATTTAGATTTGTGTAGTGGACCTAGTTCTTATAAGTATCTATAAACACTCAAAAATAACAAGTGAAATGTGTATGTATGATAAAAATTGACTATAATAAGATAGGTAGCATATGTAGTGCCTAAAAAATATAATAAGTGTAGATATAGAGATGCATATAATCTATAATTTATATTTTTTGAGAAAATATTCAAATGTTTTTGTGTTTTTGACATAGTATATTATTTTGTATTTTCCTGAATATAAGTTATGTACAAGCTACATGAAAATGAAACTATATACAAGGAGCAAGAATGAATGAAACTATGTACAAGTAGGGAAGAACATATTAACCAATGAGTCTCATGGGAAACTCAATATCAATGTGGCCTTATCAAAAATAGGAATGGTAACCTCTTGTGTAGTTTGATTGATATGTTGTATTTGAATTCAATTGTAGTATAAATCTAATTATTTTTCATTGTCAGTATCATAATAATAATAACCTGGATTACTAGTGTTGACTTCTATTGTATCTAGATGAGCATAAGGAATTACCTCATACCGTGGAGTTAACCTTTTTGTATTTTGATTTATAATATTTTATGTTATGTGACCTTTTAAATTGTGATTATTTTAGGTATATGGTGCATTATAATCTCTTTTACTAAAAATCCTCTTTTGAGAATGTTTTTGGCTTAGCATGATTTTGACTTTGCAACTTAAGTTCTTGATCTTTTTATAACATTTCCTATGTATCTATATATTTTGCCTTGATAAATTATATATGTGAATGATTTGACTTAGGATGTTCAATAAATTCCAAGCCTTATTGACCAACATTATCAATTTTTATAATATGAGTAATGATGCCTTGGGCCTATTAGCCCAAACCTTGACCATGACAATCAAACTATTGCAAATATTTTTGACCAAACCCATACTACTTTCAAAGTTGAGCCTCATTTTGGAGAGGTGGAATTACATCTTTTACTTGTTTTTTCTATGTTTTTTGTATTTTTTCTTCCTCTAATTTTGATTTATGAACCTTTTGTTGTTCTAAGTTATGCTTTGGTAACCACTTTTGTACTATTTCTAAATTAGACCCTTTTTGAATATGTTCATGTATCACTATGAATTTCTTAATGATAGGGTATATTAGAGTCTTCACCAAATTATGCAAGAATAATAAACCATATGCAAAGACAATATTTTCAAACACAATAATATTCACTCGTTATAATATTCTGCTATATCAAATTTATTCAAACATAATAAAAATATATAGGATAATATTTCCTATAATAAGGGATTCTAGATCCCTACAAAATCTCTCCTTAAAACCTCCAAATCTCCTATAATAGTTCATAGGTATTATATTATTGTTACCAATAATATATACAATAAACTAATTATCATAATAATTTTTATGATGATATTCTAATAACTAACTATTACCAAATACTAACTAACCAATTACTATTTACCTTTCGATAAATACCCACAATGTAAAAGCTAATTCTTGGCATTCCCCTCCATAGTTTTTACATGGTGCAAAAACATTCACACTCTTATCTATAGTATTCTCACCCCTTGTAGCATGTCTCATTGGCTGATGATCTTGATATAAATAGAGCCTCACTCCTCCCATGGTTTTATAGGTTTACCACAAACCTTGACATGAATAGGACCCATTAACTTTTCACCTCCTATGGTTTTCTAGATCTCTACCACAAACCCTTTCAAGATTCATGAACTAACTTACGTTGGTGTTTTCTATCATTTCACAATGTTTTCACCTGAGGGAATCATGTTTTGAATTTGTACACAAATTACATTACATGAACAAGCATTATTATTATGTTCTTATTTTTCAAACACACAGTGGAAATGAAAAACACACCACACAAAATGTCACCATATCATTGGTGCAGACTTGTCATTGGTGATTAATGAGAGGTTGTTGAAAGACCTCAAACCTCCATGTATCCTCCTTCCTTTATTAGGTTGTTGCTTACTCATCAAATTTATCGATGAAGCATAATTTTTTCCACATTGGGTGTACTCCCCCCCTTAATGTGAAATAATACAATTCTATAAGACATCATGTACAAGCGATAATGCATCCAGTAAGACAATTTTTATATTTTTACAATTTTTGACAATGACTCTATAATATACCAAAGTATACATGACTTTAAATTTTGACTCATTTGTAATTGACTTTTTGGATAAAACTTTAAAAATTACTCTTTTGACATTTTTTAATATGTATAAAAATTTGGAAAATCGACCTTTAACTTATCAAAGACACTCAAAATAAATATAGACTTTAACATTTGAATTTAATAGAGCAAATGAATATATTTAAAAAATGATCAAATAACAAAACTATAAACTCAAAACTAAACTCTACATCATAAAATTCTATGACATAACAATGTCTATAGACCAAGTAAATAGGATCTAAAAAGAACAAATATAAAATAACTATTTGAAGCACTAAGAAAATGACTTTTATAAAATAAGTGTTTATAGACTAAATGAACACTAAAACTATACATAAAAAACTTAAAACCATGGTGTCTTTGTTGCTTTAAAGTTTTAAGATAATTATCGATGCTCGAGTATAAGAAACCTTAGTTGTCACCTAAATTGTAAAGATAAGACTGACTCGAATAGGTAGGTTGAATGGCTTATGTAAATGTTTTTGATCCAATCAAAACACTACACCAAATGACAATAGAGTTATCTACAAATTTGAGTTCCAATACTAGTGGAGATAACTATTGCAATGTGGTGAGGAACATAAATTGATCTGAGCTCTAACTTATATTGCATGGTGAAGATAAAATTTTACTAGATCTACTGCATGTTAAACATTGACATGTTGGTTTTATGGATTAGACAAATACGTGATGGATATAACTTGATTCAAGTCTCGATAAATGGTGTACAACTATTAAAAATAGTGAATGGCTCCTGAAGCATGAGATATTCCTTTCGGATCAAATAATTTTACTTGGATGATTGTTCTCAAGCAATACATATGTGCCTCAAATTTTCTCCAAAGAGCAAGCTACAAATCTAGGGTCTTAAATGAGCCATGATGTTAAATTTAAGAGATTTTGTAGATTATAAAGTTCACTATTATCCATAGCCTTCGATCCCATAGAACTATGCATAGGGTAGAGAAACTATGAATGCCCACACTAAACTTGCTCACATGCAATGCACTTCTATTGTAAAAAATAAAACACTACACCTAACATATATAAATATTGTTAAAACAACAATATTCCATTAATAGCGGCAAGATAAAATAATGGTTTCCCCTCATAAATTCTCACAAGCCCATCTTGATCTGATACCAATGATAGGTTATATCAGAGTCTTTACCAAATTATGTAGGAATAATAAACCATATGTAGAGACAATATTTTCAAACACTAATATTTACACATTATAATATTCTGTTATATCAAATTAATTCAAACATATATATATATATAGGATAATATTTCCTATAATAAGGGATTCTAGATCCCTACAAAATCTCTCCTAGAAAACCTACAAATATCCTACAATAGCTCATAGGTATTATATTATTGTTACCAACCATATATACAACAAACTAATTATTTTAATATTGTTGATGATAATATTCTAATAACTAACTATTACCAAACACTAACTAACTAGTTACTATTTACCTTTCGATAAATACCCACAATGTAAAAGTTAATTCCTAACACTTAACTGATTTATATTATATATGTTCCTCATTATCAATGATGTTTTGTATATGCTTTTTTAATGCTAAACATGAATCTATGTGATGACCATGCATTTAATGGTATGCATAATAATATCTGGATCTCCTTACTAGGTGTAGAGGAGGTAGGTTAATCAACCTAGATTTAATCATTTGTCTTAAAATCTCACTTAAACTTATATTTGATCTTTGAATAATTTTTTAATCACTAATTGTAGATGCACTTTTTTGTGATTTCTTATTTTGATATGTAACATTGCTTTACCATAAATTGACTAGGTGAAGATGTATATATGTGATTGACACTAGTGCGCCCTGAGGATTTTGTCTTGTAATATGAATTTCTAATATTGTAATCCTTTTATGTAATGGTTGATTCTGATTCTAAAATTCTAAAATGAGCTTGCTCATACTGATAATTTCATCCCTTAGAGTCTCACAAGTATAAATCCTAGTTGCTTTTGGTTAAACATGTAGGCACACACCCTATAGAGAAGAGGTGGAGGAATGTATAGGTTAAGTATAGACATTTTAAATAGTACAATAGGATGCCTCACCTCTTGGAGTAGTGATAGCATGGACCTGATAAGAGGGAAAGTAGCTATCACCCTCATGGAGATGATGATGAAAAGGAGAATCCTCTTTATCCATGAAATTTATTAATGTAATTTGGAAGAGGGACACTAGGGTAGAACATATAAGGTCTAAAAACCCTAACACAACCAAGGGAAATAGGAAAAAGAAGGGTACAAAACCTAATATATTATATGGCTAGGGTTTAGGTAGTATTCGAAGTAATTTGAGTTCACCAAATGATTTAACTTTTTTGGGTTTTAGAGTTTAAGCCCTATTTTGTTAAAGGGTCTAAGTGTCATAAATGAGGGTATAAAATATGCAATAAATATAGCCAGTAATTAATTAAATAACTGAGCTAAATTGATATTTCTAATAATATCAATAAATGACATAAATGAATACTTAGCTAGAAATAGACTGAGATTGATGATTTAGAAGATGAAAAATGGCATAAAATTTGATTAAGGTCTCACAAATAGGATCCAAGTGTTAAAACCCTTCCTAGACAGTAGTGCCCTTATTAGATAGTAGCATCAATGGTTCTAGTGTACACCTTTGGTGTTAATTTCCCCTTCTTGAATAATTTATGGGTTTTGTATAATAGGTCTTGTTCTAGATCTAATCCTAATTTTAGGTCTATGTAATAAATATTTTTTCTTGTAGCTCTATTTTACTCCAAAAACCCAAATTTTTCATGCTTATAAAGGTTTGAATGAGTATCATGAGAAAAAGGGGTTAGTGAATTTGATGTTTTGAATGTGTGATCCACACCCCTATGTGGGCACATTACCTACATACCAATACTCCAAGGAGGGAACAATCCTGATGTAGTTCTCTCACCTAAGTGTTCGGTGCAAGTGACAGTGAATGCTAGTATGAGTGCATGATTGAGTGTTTTGAGTGTGATTGAGACTTAAAATCTAAGTAATATCATCTTAATAATGTTGTATATTATTATATTTATAATTAGGGTATAATAAGGATTGATAACCTTGATTGTGCATAACTTGTTCTGAGTTAGTTTATGTTATTGCATCTGATTTTCATCTAGTGGATAAATGGATAAAAGTCATGTATATATATTATTCTAGTGTTTTTTTGGGTCTTAAAAGAGGTCTAGGCTGACCCCAGGTGATTTTTTATTTTAAAATGTATTCATTGGTAACAAAATGTATGAAAAGGATAATCACGCCCAAATTAGGACACAAACACCACTGGTGCTACTATCCAAATTATGGCATTAATTTCTAGGTGGTATAACCTAAGGCACTAGGGGACCAGATGCTAAATTGAAGGTCTAAGATTACTTTAAAGATGTTTATGGATTCATGTCGCATCCATGAATACTAGATAAGTGTATAAATAGTCCCTAGAATAGGTCTAGGTCTAATCTAGGGATGGGTGGTCTCGAATAACACTCTTAGCACTCAAGTGTCATTTTTAGATGACTATAATTTACATGTGGCCTTCTCAAATTTAAACCTAAACTCTAGTTGATCCTAGATGATCATGTATGGTATATATAATGAGTTAGGATTAACCTGTAACATATCCTATCTAAGATATTTGGACTTGATGAAGGTAACTCATATAGATCCCATTAGTACTTAGTTATATCTAGGTATGACCAAATGGATCCTTTAAACCTAGCTAGAGGAGCACTTATAACATATCATAAATAGAGAGGTTTCTAAATCCTCTAAGAAATTAATTTAATGGAATGACCCTAACTAGGTCTTTTAATATTAATATAATCTAGTATTATCAATCTAAAAACACACATAAGGGGGATGGTTAAACTAAAAAGGGTAAGGAAACATAGTAGGTAAATAGAGGCCAAGGTTACCTAAGGTGGGAAATGGTAATTTTGAAAACCCTGTAGCCACACTAAGTATAAGTGTAGAGTAGATTCAAATAAGGAGTTATACATCCATTGAAGCTATTAATTATACAATATCTATCTACCAAATGAAATATCTAGGGTTATAAATACTTATCATGAATGAAACTTGTCAAGCCTCAATCTCTCCCTTGGCTAATGGTGATTTTCAAGATATTTTTATGGTTCTAAGGATCACAATTCTTAAATAAAACTCTAGACTAAAAGTAATCCTCATATTACATCCAAGACTCCATAATACAATATTTTTACCTCGAAGATAATATCTAAGCAATGGTTTCTCCAAATGTAGACTTAATCATAATTATGAGTAATCATAGAGAAAAAAATAATGTTCCTCTCTATTAGATTGAAATGGGACTTATGTTTATAGTGATAGATGATACTAACCCTTCTTGGAATTTTAGATGACACCATTAGCCAGAGTTAATGTAGTTCAAAATTTATTATTTATCCTCAAACTAGTTCGATTATGGCCAATTTAGTTGTGATGCATATGATATAGTTTTCAAACTACATCGACATTGGCTGACCTAGTTTGAAATTTAGTGGGATGTAGAAAGTACTACATCGACCTAGGTTGAAATAGTCAAAAAAATATAGGTCTTGGTTTAGTTTAGTTAGGGGTTATTAGGAGTAATATTTATTAAAAGATCAATTTTATGGGTTTTTTAGTGGATATATGCATGATATATTAAAAAGAATGTGTTTTTTGAAACACTAATGGTCTTCCCACCCCTTTCCCAATGCACCCCTTAAAGCATGCACTTAGAGATATTAGAACTCGATAGGTCACTGCAAGAGAGAAAGTTTTAGTAAATGATAAAGTTTAAAAATATTGTGTGTATGCATATGCCCCACTCAAATATCATCATGTGTCACCATAGTGTAACATAGAATGGTGTTTTTAGAAATAAAATAACACTACACTAACTGAGCTAACTCAATTAAATGTTGAAAGCAATTATAGAATTGAATTAATTTAAAGTACCATATATATACTTTGACTTACCTTTATCTCTAAATTATTTCATATTGTATTTTATATTCTTGATCATGGAGGGCTCAGTAAATGCATTAGACAAACCATAGGGATTCAAGGCTATAGATAAAAATAAACAATATCAAGAAAATCAAAATAAATAAAAACTTTCTAGGAAAAAATTTACTTATAAAATTGGTAAGTTTGAATTACAAAGGCTAGGTTAGGACCAAAACACCAAGATAAATAATATAAAAGTTGGAAAATTAGGTAACTAATAATCCAATGCTACTAATGACCAAAACAACCCAAAAATATATCCAAATTAAGAAAATTGACAATCCAAATTAAACCAAGGAATCATGAAATAGAATAATGTAATCAAAATCAATGAAAGATAATTAACAATCCATAATCAAATATGTAAAAACAAAAAATATAAACAACATCGATGAAAGAGAAGTAACAATGGATACTCAATCAAAAATATAAAAATAGGAGATAAATAGAAAAATGGGATGAAATGGATTTTAAAAAGGTGAATCAAAAACCCTAGGTCCAAAACATAACTAAGGGATATATAAGAAGGATAATTCAATATCCAAGAGAGCATTTTATAGCAAATCAAATATGCAACTTATGTTCTAATGATAGATAAACTAAAATTGTCATATTTGAATATGTCAATATAAAAATAGAGAATAGGAAGTATATAAAATGGGAAAATATTTAGAAATAATTTTTCCTGTCAAGGGAGAAATGAAATGGGTGATGGGGTAAAGAGTGTGGTGCCAAGGTGAAAACATAGTCTTTACTAAAAACAAGACACTCGCATCAAGCTGGTAAGAATAAAAATCTCCTAACATCAGTGACTTTTAGAGAACTTTACTGAACCACACAAATCTATATTAACTAGTGAAGTATAAGTATTATACCATAAAGGTTGGTATGCATGAAAATTAAAATAGACCTACCTTCCCATATTGTGTACCCCATTCCTCAAAACCCTTTACAGAGTCACTAGTCTATTGTGAATATTAGGTATTTGCATGAGAAATCAGGAGGCACTATGATTATATATGAAAATGGAATCTTGTATCCTAATACACTAACCTAATGTACCCAAATAAACCTCATCTCTATCATGAGGCCAACTATGGAGTTTGTGCTTCAACAAGGATAAGATATGTGCTAGATTGATATTGCATATTTTGGTATGATCTAAATTTTAATATTATATTTGCCTTTTTGTATGATATGGATTTCAAATATTTTAGATTTTATGATTCCTCCTCCATACAGATTTGATAAACCAAGCATGGGTGATAAAATTACTATCACAAGAGACTTTACACTTGTTGACTAGATAAGAGAACCTAAATACCATGGTGGTTAAGAATCTTAGACTTACACATGAGAAAGAGTGTGATCTTGAAATTGAAATTAGTGTGTCAAAAGTGATGTGGATTAGTGGAGATTATGGAAATGAACATAAAACCATTGGGTTTCCCCAAATCATAAAAAATGTTCTTAATAAAGATGGTACAATCATAAGTAGGCATGAATCATCATCATGAGGAATGGTGTATGTGAATGAAGACATGAGAATAGACTGTTATAGTTTTACAATAAAAGAATATGATGGATTTTAAGTATATGAAAACATAACTCTTGACCATTTCTTTATCTTTCAAGGAAGACATGTAGCTAAGGTTGAGGACAAAACTAATTTATGAGCATTTGTGAGGAAGGTCTAGTCCTATCCAAGGTCTTACAATACAACTCACAAACTAGGAAATTGAGGGAAATAAATTATTTTAAAAAGATACATAAATAGATAATAATGGAACTAGATTATTTGAAAAAACTAAAAACCAAATGGTGTTAAAAAGGATCAAAGGATCAAAGGACTAAAACTAGGAATTGAGGGTAATGTGTAATGATAAAAACTTGGGGGTGCGAAAAGAAATGAAGTTGATGTTATGTTGCATAATATAAATTTTGAGTAAGACTTATAATAAATGTTATCTCTATAGTATATATAAGATTGAGTACCAACATGTAATTAAAGCATACTATGAGATCCATACATAAACAACATTTAATTAAGAAATGTATTTCTTCAAAAACTAGCATTGGTCAATTCTTTAAAGATGTGTCCTTCATTAGTTTTAAATTTATAGGTACCAGGTCCAAGAATATATTTGAATAGGTAAGGGCCCTACCAATTTTGGGTGCACTTGCCTTCTTTATCATAGGTGTAATCTAATTTAACACTAAATCTCCAATATTGAAAGTACATAATTTTAATTTTTTAATATGTTGTTTATCGATGCAATCTTTTTATTGGTGGTTATTTTCTAATGTACCCATACATTGCTCATCAATGAATTATAAGGCATGAAGGTGAGATTCATGAATATCTTCATTGGGAATTATGCTATTAAGATAAATGTGAAAGGAATGTAATTATTTTTTTATTGGTAAGATAACTTCAGAACCATATACTAACAAGAAAGTAGTTACCCTAGTGGTAGTATAAATGATAGTATGATCAGCTCAAAATGTTGGATAAATATTGAGGTGTTAATCAAAATAAAATATCTCAAAGCATTTTTCAATATTTTTTTAAGATTTTACTAGTGACTTCATCTTAACCATTACACAAAGGGTGATATAGTGTGGAAATGGGTGCTTTTGAAATTTTCACATAGTTGTTTAATGTATTTGTTTTGAAGTTCCTACCATTATCAAAAATGATGGTGTAAGGAATCCCAAAATGACATATTATTTGATTAATAATGAATTTTGAAATAGTAGTGCCAATAACATTTACAATAGCCATACATTTAACCCACTTGGTAAAGTATTTGATGGAAGTAATGATGAAGACATTTCCATCTTGTGATTTAGGTAATTTCCCAATGAGATCTAATACCCACATAGAAAATGTCCAAGGATATTTCAACATTTGAAGTTCATTCAGAAGAGAATGAATAAGATCATCATTAAGTTGGCAAGGATTACACTTTTTATCAAATGTAATGGTATATTTTTCAAGAGTAGGCAAGAAGTATCACATGTGTATGTATTTATGGGTTGTATCATATCCTCTATAGTGACCCCTAAAAATCCCCTCATTTTCTTGCTAAAGAAGGGAGTAAACTTCAACTTGAGTAACACAATAGATTAATGTACCTTTGACATTTCGATAATAAATGTTATCATATAAAAGGATGCATTTTTATGATTTTTTTAGAATTAAATTATTTTTAGTGAATCAACCTCTAGAGGATAAGTATGATGCCTAATGAATTGTATGATGTGTTTGTACCATGAGCTTTGTCAAGTAGTGATAGCCTCAATGTGCAAGATAAGAGAATCATTCTTGTATTGTAAATATGATGGTGGCTTCCTCATGTGAATGATAAATTATGAATCATGAAGTGTTTGATGATGATGAAAGAGATAATTTGATGAAGCAAAAAAATTAGCTATCATGTATTTTCTTGTGGTATTGTTTCAATAGTAAATGATGTGAATTCTTTGCCAAGAGTGGTATAAAGTTGATGATGTGTGATGATATTTTCACTTTTTCATTGATAATTGCCACTAACTTGATGACATATGATTTTTTAATCTACTAGGGCATGTAAATATGGTATTTTTGAATTGATGGTCGTATGCATACCTAATATGAGAGCTTCATTCAACCATGTTATTATTGACTTTAAAATTTAATATAAAATTTATAGGTAATATTTTATTATGGGATTTATGTTGATGTTGGCCTTATGCACACCCCAAAAACCTTAAAAGGTAGCCTCTAAAATTTCAAGATCTATTAATGAAATTCACTCAAAGGAATGAGTTGTGAGGTATTCCATTTTATAAACAACATGTTGGTGGAATCGAGGCAAGTGAAGTAGTTTAATTACCATAGATGGGTTAGATATGAATGAATCTAAATATACTTGAGATGGGTGGATTAATTATGGATCTACACTATGGGGGGTAGGACCAAAATAAACTCAAAATAAGATGGAAAGGTAGGATAGAAAAGGAGGCTTGTGGACCATACCGGATGAAACTTTTGATCAGCACTTGATCTAAAGGTTGGACAAAGAATAAAATACCAATGTGTTTTTTAGGATACTATAGCACATCAATAATAAAACATAGTTAGGTTTAAAAGGGAACAAGGATATAACAAATTTAAACACATGAAATCAAAGGTTGTCACATTTTTAAGACTAAAATAAACTTAGATTAGTAATAGCTCAATATGAATAACTATATATTAAAAGAGATAACTCATGCATAACCAAAAGATTAAGAAACTAAAATAACAAAACTTCTTACATAATCCAAAATTTTGGAGAAGAATTAAGATTTACACCTCAAAATAAATTACAAAAATTTCCTTAGAATTTTTTATTAATTTCAATAGTCAAAATTCTCCTCCCTTTGGGACTGGGAGGATACAAGTATATATAAGCTTGGGATGAGAAAGGACTCATCTCTCAATCCAAGTCTAAAAAAACATGTTTAAAAATAGCATTGTATGCTAGTCTTATGTAAAGTATGTATATACAATAATGATTACTCAAAATAGAATTCTTCATCTAAAAATAATATATACATGATAAATAAATTAGGAACTAGCAATTCCATCTCAACTAGAACATGTAAATACATTTGTATATTTATAAGGTGTTGATGTAACATTGTTAAAATAAGATAACTATAACATAGCCGAAGTCAGTAGAACTAGAGTTGTATTTTTTGTTGTAACTAGAATGGGTATTAAAACTCTAGATATGGTAGAAGTGGCCACCAATGTAGTTGTGTCAATAGTTTCCAAAAGTGTCATGTAGGTAGGCCCAATTTGAGTCTACACTAGTGTGTACTTAGGAAACTAAGCATTCTGAGGTGGAATAGGCATGGCCCATACTAATAAAGTTATTTGATTTATAGTTTTCATATATAGATAAAGTTCATGGCTTGATTTGAAGTCAATGTTTATGGTCTCAAAACCAAGCAAAGCTCTTTTGAAAAACTGAGGAATCTTGTCTTTTAATTTATTATGTGTGTCCAATGCAACTCTAACCTCAGCATTTAATGCCTCAATTCCTATGATTTTATCCCTTGTAAAATTGACTATTTACATTATTCCATCACTAGTTTTATAAATAGTGCCCTTATCTCTGCTCTAAAGTTATCAACCATTTCTAGTAGAATATTTTTTAAAATAGATCTATGCACTAACTACCCTTATTGAGTGCCTACCTGAGTAACTCTTAAGTCTCTTGAGATAGAGATTGTTTCCCTTTCTTGGTTTTTAATATGTCTTCTCTTTTTTCTAGCTCAACCTATTGACCTTCAGTAACCATAATTTTCCTATTAACCTTTCTCAAGGTGTTTGTATATCTATCAAAATAAAACTTTACTATGGGTTATTTAATTATCACTAAATTTTGTCTCCCTACTTCATGTTGTAACTATTGAATCCAAGAAGGAATATTCAGTGCCATTTATTGATTTGTTTTCTTTATTTTAGTTATAGTAGTAGTTAATGGGTATTGTCTTATAGGTAGCATGGCTTTAGGGGAAGATGTCCCTATTGTATAAAAAGGAGGAATATCTTTCCTCCATCCAGTAACCTGCCTTTAGACTTGTGTATCAATTAAAGATTTGGCCTTCCCTACTACTTTGAGGACTAAGATTTTAGGTGAGTCTACCTAGGGTGCTTGGCCAATAGGAATATATAATTATGCATTCAACCTTGAGGGGTGGCTAGTGTATTAAAAATTAAGGTGGACATCAATTTTTCAAAATGTACCCCTTTACTTAGTTTAGGATATTATGGACTGGTTACACTAAATAATGAGTAGGTTATTAGGGTGCTCAATAAGTTTTGAAAATAGTTAATAATATAAGTATATGCATCTATAATAGTCACATTAGTAGTGGTAGGTCTTAAAGTAGTAAGTTGAGTTGTGGTAATCAAAATTGGTATTGCAATTACCTATGGCTGGTTTATTTGACTTAAATAATGAGAAGAATGCAAATAATCTACTACATCAATTATAGTTATAGTAAATAAGGGAGTTGCTAAAAAATTATAATTTGGAGGAATTACAACCTATGGAGAGATAACTAGGGAATTGGTTACTATAGTTGGCATTATAGTGGTTTGATATGGAGATCTTGGAGGTGTAGCTAGGGATGGCCACTGTGTTGTAATGTGTAACTTTGATTTTGAATATCCTTCTCTATATGATATTAATATATTGGACTCTAAGTTACCATTTCCTTGGTTAACTTCCTTAGATTCTTGAAGTAATTTCATTCCCCTTGATTGGGTTTTTTCCTTAGTCATCTATTCATCATCTTCATCTATTTATGTTAAAATTATTATATATCTTAGGTATCCATATTTAAGACCCACTCTTCTTCATATCCCCATATTTTATCCTCTTCATCACTATCATATATTTTGAACATGGTTTTACCCTAGTTTATCCTTTCTTCTTTCTTTCCCCTCATTGGGAACAATTATTTGTTTATCCTTCAATTCCACATTTTAAGGTAAAATAGGAGTCTTGGGATTACTTGTATATATCATTATTATCTTTGTAACAATAGAGGTTGGCCCAGTTGAATGTGGATTGGGAGATGGATGGGATATAATGGTAACAAATTGTGAGGGAGTGAGAAGAGTGGTGATCACTTGAGGAATGATAGGTAGTGGAGATGTAAATCTAGAATACTAAGGTACTACTGATGGTAGTGTAATTACCATGATAGGTCATGATGAATATGGATACCTATGGGATTGGGGCATCACTATTGGTGGAGATAAAGGAGGAGAAATAATATGAAATTAAGATAAAAATGAGGGAATACTTACTTATTGTGCTATGGTTAATGGAGGTAGAGGAAACATGGAGAATATTCCAATTGATGTGTTTGGAATTGCAAGTCTCTACTCTTCAGTTATACATTGAGGTTCCTCCATAATGTGTAGTGGAGAAGGAATAATAATTTCATGTATATGGGATCTTCAAGGTGTTAAATCTCTCTCTTCAATGTAAGCTTACATGGATGGTTTAACTTTCTCTTAAATTTCTTCTTCTATCTGAGGTAGGGATCTATGGACAAGTCTAAAAACCTAGTCCTCTTTATAAATTCTCTTAGTATGCTCTCTAGTGATACTAGAATTTGTAGATTAGGCATCTAAAGTGAGTTAGATCATGCATTAGTCAATTAAAACCCAAATAACCATAAAGAACATAGCTCACAAAGACAACTCCCTCATGGGGTTTTTCAAATAAAATATAAGAACTATTTAAAGAAGGAATACAAAATCAAACCTTCCTAAGAGCATGCTTCCTCCAAGTGTGGCTCAAAAACATGATTATCCCTTGATTTGGTGCTTTGAGTCTTCATCAATGATGAGTGGCTTGCTCCTCCATCATCTCTCAATGCACCAATGAACTAGGCTCATGAAATTTGTCAAATCTGTGCCAATAGTTGAAGCTATCCTATTTAAAATTTAGCATAATAACATTACACAAAAATAACTTGTGAAGATAATTCTACATAATAAGTTTACATAAAAAGAGCTTGAAAGGATGAATGAAGACCCTTGTATTTATAGATTTTTATAAATGATTAGAATCAACCATGACCATCCATCTTAAGATCAAGATGTTTGGCCATGAATCAGTCCAATTTTAGAGGCTCAATCCATAAATATCCTCATTAATAATTATAATAATGGGGCATTAATGAGGAATGGGAGGGCTTAAAGTAGATATTTATTCCATTTATGGTTTATGGATGCCCCCCATTGATGATATCACTAGTTGATGCAGATATTAGGAATGAATTTCCAATTAATAAATCTTCAATATCTTCCATGGATTTTCTACTTAAGCCCTCGATTTGGTTTAATTTTCTTAAGTGGGGTTAATTATTTTTTTACAATTTTTTGGAAATTAGTTGTCCATTTAATCAATACTAGTCAAAACATCAAGTTATCGAGTCATAATTTGACTCGAGTATAATTAGAAGGTGTTAATTGTGTATGAATAAATACAACATTTAAGAAATTTTGGACATGAAATAACACATGCACATGTCATGTGCTTTTGAATTAGAATAATTCAATGATCCAGAGCATCATTTTGTATGGTCATAATTTGACTCAATGTGATTTAAGAAAATATAATAATCACATAAAATGCATTTCTCCATTCAGGGAGAAATTAGCCTAAATCAGCACCTATACATGATAAGATAGAACTATTTAGTATGTTTTAGTGAATTTGGACCAATTTGTGCATTGTCATATAATTTTGAGTAAGATTGACAATTTCAGCACAATAGTGATAAAAATTAGATGTCTACATTTTCCCCCTATTTGAGAAGGCATGGTGAGATATGTATCTCCAAAAATATGAATGGAACCAATGGTTTTTGGCAAGGGGGTACATAGGGTACTTAAACAAACAACTAGAAGGATAAAGGGCTCGAGGCTTCTATAAGCTATAGGAGATCTATAGTGGCCATCTGGTTTGTCAGCTTGCACCAAGCTATAAAAAGACTTGTAAACTAGGTTAGGGATAACACAATCAAGCTCAAAAAGGATGTATCTATCTCTAGCATATCTAACCATAGTAAATCAAGTATCTAAGACTAGAAAACTATTTTCATGCAAATTATAGAAATAACAATGCATAATAAAGTGAGCTATCAAGCAATATGTAAACTTAGAATAAAAATCAGTTTCAATTGAAATGAAAAATGTTTTAAAAAATAAACACATTTTTAAGCAAGGGTTAATATCATGCCTAATATAAGTTTTAGTTATCTCTTTACTTTCAACACTATTGTTCTCTAACAATGCAATTTTTGGGTTTAGCAAGAAGATAAATTATTTATGTAATTTATGTAGATTGTTTGGAGCATATAAGATCTTAAAGTGTAATGAAAAATGTTTACAATGAAATAATGACATATAATTTAAGATATTTTAAGAAATTAATATATTCTTAACCATATGCAAATGCATAAACTTTAGAAACTATCCTAGATAATGCCCTAAACAAGATAAATTACTAAAACAATCAAAACCTAGCGTATATACTACAACAAACAAACAAGCATTTCAATTTGCATATCAAAGTGCCCTTAAATAAAACTCAAGATAAGTGTGTAGACTTTATACCAACCAATTATCTAAGTCAAGAATCAAGAGAGGAAGAGGATCAGGTTGTGTGTGAGTTGGTCTAGACCAAGAGCCAAAATTTATCGAAGGGGTGAAGTAAAAGCTACCAATCTATGAGAGAGCCAATGTAAGGAGCATAAAAATAGCTGAAATGGAGTATTGAGGGAGCTAGGAGTAACCCACAAGATTTAAGAACACTATAGAGAGAAATGTGAATCATCAAGATAAGTTACAGTATAGTAGGGCATCCCTTATCATAATGAAAGCTAAGTGTGCTAAGCAAGAACCAGGTGAGATTCAAGAAGGCAGCCAAGATTTGAGTGTGATGATAAAGTGGGAAGATTATAACAAAATTTTAGGAGAGATAGGCTCAAATTAATGATAAAGTTGCATATATTTTAACCCTAATCTGCTAAAAGGCTAAAAACTACCCGTTTATAGCCATTTGGGCCCAAACTAGGACTTTTTTTTATGTTATGCCTAGGTTGTGGCCTAGGCTATGGATTTTGTGAAGGAAACATGTAGCCTAGGCCATGGGTTTCCTCCCTAAGTTGTGTCCTAGTTCAAATGGGCATTTTGGGTGGTCAACAGTCCTCTAGAAGGGACCTAAGACGTGCTTAGAGGGCCTATCTAATGTACAAAAGATCTGAGATGGACTAAGGATGTGTAATGGATGAGAGTATGACATGTAAAAGGTCTAAGTGAGTGATATATGCCTCAATTAGGATAACCAAGGTTGGTATTCTGCACATGAGTTGATGTGTATTCATAGGGAGGAATAGGGTCATGGGAAGTATGATTACAAGACATTTGGTTGAAGCAATGTCTTTTCAAAGAATGAAAGATTTGTCAAGAATAATTTTGAAAGTAATGATCCATAATTCCCCCTTGATAGTACATATGAGGATGAAATAGAGGTATGAACTCTATAAAAGAGATAAAAAAATGTGAAATAAACCCAAGGATGAGATTAAATCCATACAAGCTAATAATTGCATGTGTTGAGTCTCAATGATCAAAATATAATAGAATATAATGGGCTTGAGGTGGGGGAAGTGGTAAGGATACAATCCCAAAATATCAGTGACACACTTTGACACACCCAAAAGAGGGTGAAATTTGTAGGCTTAGGGAATGACTAATCTCGAGACAAGTTGCACACTTTAAATTTGCTAAAACAAGGGAAAAAACCATAGAGCTTAGAATTAGAAGAAATAAGAGAGAATTTCTCTAGATAAAGGAAATAATAATGTGCCCCATTAGAGTGTATTTGATCATTAGATAAATTTTTTTACCCCATTAAGGTTTATTTTAATCATTGATAATTAATTGTGCCCTAATAGGGTTGATTTGATCAATGCTTGGTCTAAATATTGTGCCCTAGTAGAGTAAATTAATAAACATATCTCAAAGATATAACCTAATTCATATATTAAATATGATCAGGTGAAAATTTAGAGATGATGGTCTAATGTTTGAAGAAGGCACAAAAAACTAGGCATATGAGGATGCACAAAGTGATGAAAGATATGAAATTGAAGGATAAAGGTGGTCAAGCTGACTCGAGATACATCATGTATCCAAGCACTACCTACATAGTATAGATGGACCTCAATCCAATGTAGTTCACCTAAAAGTGGGATAAAATATAATAAGGAATGAATAATATAAGAAAGATGAACCAATATTCATTTGTCAAGTAGACTCACAGTATATGCTTAGAGATGCACATCTTGCATAGATTCTCATGTTAGGTATGGTGCATTGAGAACTGATCTTTGAAGATTCATTAAATTTTGGATTGGGAATCTAAATCACTTGGTGCTTACCATAGTAAAAGTGAAATTATGCATCATAAGTATGAGTAACCTATAATGACATCATATTTTTATTGCAATGAGCTAGTTCAAATGTAATATTTATAACTAAGGGTAATGATAAAAACTACCAATACCAAAGTTATAATGATTTAATTTAAACAAAACCAAACAAAAAAATAAGAGAATAACAAATACAAAAATGTAACCTAGTTTAAAATCAAGATATGAATAATCAGGATTGAAGTAGGAATAAGAATATATAAAAAGTAAAGCAAAAACAGCTTAATAAATAACATGAAAGCAAGATATGAATAATAAAAATCCATGTATATTACCAAAAAAATCACTTGTAATACAAAATAAAAGAACAAGTTAAATATAATTCTAAACAAATCAAACCTAACTAAAAACTAGACTAAAAGTGGTGATAGATTGCATTTGAACTCAAAAGAATAGAACAACATAATACAATACAAAATAGTAACATAAAAGACTGACACAATAGAACACCAAGAATAAATAACAAAGGAATAAAAATGAACAAAATATGAAAAAAAGAAATGGAGAGATAAGAAATCATGATAAAACAATAATAAAAATCAAATAAACACACACAAACAAGAGTTAGTCATAATGTTAGTACAAGCAAAGAAAAAGGTGAATGTTTCATGTAAGTGTAATATCGATGTTACGCTATGCAACAAGATGACCCCTAATCTAAGAAATAACAAGACTATTACTACAAGACAAGAACAATGGACACAAACTTTTCCCCAAGTGGTAGGAAAATAACATAGAACAAAATGAGGGGGGGAATAAAAATAGGAAGGGGTGGTTGAGGCTGACTCCAGATGTACGAGACAAGTGGATGTTGCCTACATAGTTCTATGGGCATGATATCCAAAATTAACTTCAATCCAAATGTAGCTCTCCCAAGAAATGGGATAGAGTAAAAATTATGATAAGAAAATATGATTGATGTTATATAAGAAATAAGGAAATAGGCTCGTAAAATGGTGAGAGCGTGGGATCAAAATAAATAAAAGTGTAATAAAATGTTTTTGTTTATTTTATCGATCTATTTCTAATTTTTTTATGTTTTTTGGATAATCAATAGAAATGAAATATTAACAGAGGCCAAGGGAACTACCTAACTTAGGAGATACACTTCCATATGTAAGAGGTCAAATAATAACTAAATCCGTTGCAACAAGGATTTTGAATATAAATAGTGGCACAGGGAACTAACTAATCAATGATATGCATGTTTAAGAGTAGAATTTATGATAACAACTAAATCTAGTTACAACATGCCAAGATCATAAATGGCAAGAATGTGAATATCCTGCTAAGGCAACAATGCCTACCAAATAGCAAAAAAATAAGAAAAGAATAGTATGCAGTGGTAGATAAATCTAAAGAATTATTCAACAAGAAAAAACCATGTGTTGAGGTATCCATGTTCACTTGTCTATAAAAATAAGCTAAAAATATTATTTAGACTAAGCTGCTTTATAGAACTGGTGTTGAGTGTGTCTAGAAGGGTACTCATAAAATGATGAGAGAATATGGAAAAGGGGGACTAATCTGACCTAAATTTGAATCGATTACGGCCTACATAGTCCCATTAGGACCTCAAGTGATATATTTATGCCCATATAAAAGGTCGTGAGAAATTGACCAAGTAAAAATAAGTTCATGAATTAAGGCAAATGATAATAGTAATGGTAAGGTGATGTGACAATGCATGATAAAAGGCATTGTTCTTAATTTGCCCATAGGTGGTTATAATTAGGAAACAATAGCATATATTTGTGCTACTAATTTTCCCATAGGTGTTATAATTAGTAACATAAGATAAGATATTGATTTTCCCATAGGTGGTTATAATCAATGGCACCAATCAAATGTAAATGAAAGATAACTTTCTAGATCCACTATCATACTACTTTCATAGACTGTCATTTAAATGCGTAATTTTAAAACTACTAAAACTAGATCAAAAATCCCCTCATATAAAGTATGGAAAAAACCAAAGGAACCAAGATCAAAATGGGGTTGGGTAAGATGTCTAAAAATAGGCTTTGGTCAATAGCAAAATCTATGATAAAATAAAATGGTATAAGATGTGGCATAAAGAAAATGATAAGATGGCACTTGGCTATAATGGAAAAAGGGATACCCCAAAGTAATGATTGCTCACAAGACAGTGATAATGTGGTCTTAGTTTGCTTTCAAAATGGTGAGAGCATTCAAACTTAAAAATCTCTCATAAAATAATGAGAGCATGGATAAGATGACTGAGTTAACCTCAATATAAATTGAGCATTACCTGCATAATCTTGAAGGACCTCAAGTCAATGTAGTTCAAAAAGTGTGGTAAATGGGGCCCAATGGTAAATTATTCTACTACTTATACTGACATGGAGATGCACATCCTAGTCAACATATGAGTCAAATAGAATAATCAATCATAAAAATTACTATCCCATACCCTTTTGGAATAGCCGTTATATCAAGAACTTGTTATAAATTTAGACTCCAATGATGTCATTGTGATCCCCATTGGTCATTGGTTCTATTTCCTTCAAATGTTAAGACAAGGTGTCTTTGTAACTTTTGTAAAGGAAAGTGTAGCCAGGGATGGTAAATAATGTCAGGTACAGGATAAATGCTATAATTTGGTAATGAAAATGTGGATGATAATGGAATGTATAATGTTTGGGCAACAAATGAAGACTGGGATTTTTAGTCACACATAATGTTGTTGATTCCAAATTTGACATAATTATGGTTATGTTAGGGCTAAAGACTTCTAAATATGCTCTTGATAGGACCACTAAATTTTTATATTGATTAATCTTAAGAGTAGCTACCATCTGATTAGGCTATAGATTAGAAGTTGTATTGAGGTTATCTAGAATAATGTCTTCATCAAGTAGTGAATAATTATTGTGCTCAGCTATTACTACTTCGATGAGGTTTTTTATAAATGAATTTGTCTTGATTTTCCCATAGCACCTCCAAAAAGGTTTCACTAAGGAACATTGACTTTTGACTTTGATTTTTTTCTAGCACCTCAAAAAAGGTTTCATTAGAAGATGCTGAGCTTAAACTTTGATTGTCCCCTGACACCTTCGAAAAGGTTTCACTAGAATATTTTTCTTATTCTACATGAATGTGGCCTTAGTCCCCATGATATTATGCACCTACTATGTCTCCATGGATGTATTTTAATAAAGTGTGATTCGGTTGGTCCTAATCGATGATTGTGGGAGGTGGAATGTCAATATAATGGCTATGTTGGGTGGTGGTAATAGAATGATAAAATATATCACAATCCTCATAGAAGATACTAGGATAACTTGTGTCAATGTTAAAGTAATCATCCTCAAAAATTGTATAAGGTTCAAAAAGGTATTCAAATTGATCTGCAAGGTAAGTGTAAACAATGTTATAGAAACCATAATTGTATTTTGATTTTAAAGTTGAGTTCGAATCAAGGAGCTCTAAATATAATGTTGAAACTAATAGTCATTTTTCTTCTTATGCTAAATCTGATATCAGTTCAAAAATGGAATTTAACTAATTTTGATTCTTCATCTAGTGTGGATGTTGTTACAATGATGTTTTATTGAATGCTTGGTATCACACAAGTAATAGCCTATGGTGGCATAATGGGTTCTGTAAAAATAGATTCATCTAGGAAGGGTTCAACATATACTAGATCATCTAGGTGAAGCCCCTCAAATAGAGGGAACTGCTTGAGGGATAACTCCATAGAGACTGACATGTCAAACTGAGACTCGTCAATGAGGGGAAAAAGATCAAGAGATAATTCTGCATAGACTAGCTTGTCAAAGGGATGAGGCTCTTTAAAAATAGGACAATGGTCAAGATAATGATTTTCCCAAAGGCATTTATAATCATTAATAAGTGACTCAACAAAGACTAGCTCATCATAGTGAGACTCCTCGACATTAGGTATAATATCAAAGTGTGATTCATCATAGGTTGACTCATCATAAATAGGTGTTTCAATAATAACATCGTGGATTTGGTTTATAATTGGTTACAAATGATCAAATTTAAACACATTATGGTCATTAAAATATGGCTCTTAAATAGGCAATGGTTGGCTCTATTGTGTCTCAAAGATCAGCACAAATTTTCTAAAGTGGTAAATAGTTGGCATAGGGTAAACAATAGCCTATGGTTCAATAATGGGCTCTCAAAAAATTAGACTATCATTGAAGGAATCAACAAAGACTAGTTTTTCAAGTTAACATTCCTTAATAATATGTTTAATAAATATTGATGATGGGCCTAGAATGGTGATGATTGGGCATTATAAAGCTTGGTTGATAGTGCAAGCCAAAGGAGGAGGACCCACAATAGTGACCCCTGGGTGTTTTTGAGTTTGGTTGCTCATGCAGGCCAAAGGAGGGGAACCTAAAATGGTAACCTTTGAGCATCAAGAGTTTGGTTTCTCATGTGAGATGAAGGAGGATAACCTAAAATGGTAACCTTTGATAATTATGGAGCTTGGTTTCTCATGCAAGCTAAAGGAAGATAACCTAGAATGGTAAAATTTTGGCATTACAGAGCTTGATTACTCATGCAAGTTGAAGGAGGGTATCTTAAAATGGTAACCTTTGGGCATTGCAAAGCTTGGTTGTTCACACAAGCTGAGGGAGGATAACCTAGAATGGTAACCTTCAAGCATTATGGAGCTTGATTACTCATGAAATTTGAAGGAGGATAGCCTAAAACGGTAAGCTTCAAGTGTTGTAGATCTTTAGGTCATGTAGGTTATGTATATGTTCTTGGTTCATCATATTTAAGATATTTTAATATGTTTATGCCTCAAGAGTTCAAGGTAGTTTTCTATGTGTAAAAAAACCTAGTATGACTGTACGTTAACCAAGAAGGTGCCTTGTAATGGTTTGATCTATGATAGCTTGTGATGATTTAAGGGAAGTTTTTTTATGATATTCGTAGTATATGGAGTTGTTCATGCCTATTTAAGGTGGTCTCCTTGTCCCAAGAAGTCAGTGTTGAGTGAAAAGGAGTGCATCTATTTGAATTAGGTCTCCATAGGACCTATTTTTGGTATGAGACCTAATGAAGCATTCATAAGGTGAGAAAATGAGTTGTGACTTAAAAACATTGAAAAGGTATGGAGGACCCATTAAATAATGTTTTTTAAAGGGTTCATTTCTTTATGGAGGGCTATAGTGTTGCAAAGAAATAAAGTGTAATGTGTTGTTAAAGAAGGGCTAATGATTTACATCTATCTTAGGCCTAAAGAGTTAGTTTGAGCCATTTAAAGTATGGCTGACCTAGAGAGTGGTTGTTACTTGTATGTAACATTTCCTAGTTGATATTTTAGTAATTATCCAAGTATGTATAGTGTTTATGTCTGACTATGATATGTTTAGTAAGAGTCATGTATAATAAGGTGTAATTGACCTATTTGGGCTAATTAATATATTTAATATTTAAGGTGAAGGAGAAATAAGATTGATGAGTGGTGAGAGGTCATGAAGACCATCATAAAAAAACTATGAATATGAGGTAAAGGTATAACTATGTTTTTATAGGTGTTGAGAAAGTGAATTTCACTAATGCAAGGCTTTTAGGCTTATTTGTCTAGACATATTCAAGTGAAGGAATTGATTGTATATCAAGATAAAAGAGAAGAGTATAATTTTAAGGATGGCCATCAAACCATTCCATGTGTTAATTATATGATGAGAAATCATTAAAAGGTATGAAATCAAGTTTGTATCTAAGTTTCTATTGAGAAAGGTAGGGTGTGAGAGGTATGTCTAAGAGAGATTAAGATTGAAGACATGAGTAGAAGAAGGGAAATAAGTAGTAAAATTTGAGAGACTCATGATCTTATCATAGATAACCATTGATGTTTTCATGTTGTGTTTTAGGTTTGAAAGTTCTAGTGAGGTTTAATATCATGTTGTGTTGATCCATGTTGCAGATTATGAGGGCTAGTTGAGTGAAGTAGAAGAAGGGAAGTTGTGTGCTTATGTGAGAGGTAGATTTGAATGTGAAAGATTGTAAGGTGTCCATCATAAATTGTAGAAGAAAAAAAGATCAAGGTGGAAGTATATTACTTGGCTAAGTGGGTGTTTGGTTAAGAGGTGGTTGAGTTGGTGCTTGGTTACCTAGGGGGTTGTATCCTCCATACAAGTGGTTGCTTGTTAAAGTCTAGTTGGTGATAGATAAATTATAGGAGTTAGTGATCCTTGTTGGTTTGGTGATCCACTAAAATTGATTCATGGTTTATAGGATAAGTAGTCCAAAATTTGTATAAGTGGTTTTTATTTCCCATGAGGTTTTCCCACCTATATGATGTGTTGATATGTTTCAAGTTCTCTTTATGAATGTTCTCATTATTATAATTACTAAGACTAGTTGATATTGCTTGATTGATGAGTTACTTTGATGAATGACTAATAGATTAAAAATTAAAGTTCATAAGGATAATGATTCACCCCCCCCCACTCTCAGTGGTTGTTCTTCCAACAATTGGTATCAGATCTAGTCCTTTGGAGTAGGCTTGATAGCTTGAAGGTGGTCCTAGAAACACAATATGGCTAAGTAACTAAGTTAAAAAAAACAAGATTTAAAATCTATGATCAAGGCTCTTGAGGAGAAGATTTGTACTTTGAATAATGACATTGACAAATAGGTTATAAGGGATGAAAATACCTTCAAGGATATCATGAATTAGTTATATGTTGCAACTACAAGTTTGAAATCAAAGGTAATGAGCTTGTTTAGTTGAAGACTGAGCTAGGTTATTTGAAGGTTGTGCATGAGAAGTTCATAGACAAGATGAGCAAGTTTGAGAAAGATCAAGAGAAATTAGATCAATTCAAGGAGTGTGTCAACATGAAGATCACTATGAAAGGGTCAATTAGGTATCCTAATATAATAGGTTGTGTTAATTATTTCAATGGTCACTATTATTCATGTAAATAGTTTGGTCATAAAGTAAGGGATTGTAGGAGGAGAATGAATTGGTCAAAGAAAGATTATAATCCACATCAGGCAAAAAAAGTGAGTAAGGTTATTTACTTTAATTATCAATGTGTTGGTCACATTAAAAAAATTTATAAGATCAGATTAGATAAATCCTCTAGTCATAATAAGATGATTGATGCCCCTAAAAAGGTACGGAGACCAAAGGCATCTTACACTAAGCATGTTGAGCCTATCAGTTAGAATGTTTTGTTTACACAAGTTGAGCAAGGCTCATGTAATAAGATTGATAAAGAACCTAGTTTACTAGCATCTATTGATGATACATTAGAAGGAAATATGGAAGTCAAAAGGAAGGATGATAAGGAAGTAATATCCAATCACATTAAGACCATGAATCAAAGTTAATTGTTTGCTAAAATGGAGCAGGAATACCTTTCATCATCATGTGTTGTAAATACTTAGAAAGGTGTGCAAGAGGTCTATGCCTCAACTCAGATAGAGGAAAAGAATGAAGGTGTTGATTCAAAATAGGATAACAAGTATATAAATATTCTAATAAAGAAGAAGATTAAAAGGTTCAAAGAAAAAGTGGAGGACTGGCAGTCTCCTACTTATACATTGTTTTAAATCTATATGAGTTAAGGTGTCTTTATCTAAGCTTCATAGAGTCATTCATCATGCAAATAAGTGAGTTGTGTCCTTATTTGTATTTGTTGAGCATATATGCATTGAGGTAATTTGGTAATAAAATGATTCATATAAAGCATGAAATAGTTGGAGAGCTATGAAATATTAATTGGTAAATCATAAAGCTCATAAGGTCTACAGTTGTCTTTAATAGTATATGGACATGAGATAGTGGTGTTGTTCATTGAACATGAATACTACATTTAGTAAGATGTGATCCACCCCTAGCGTTCAACTTATAAGAAACCATTAATATGTCATTATAGCTAGGGAAGGGTTTAACATATAAAGAGGATTGAACAAAGAAAATGATTGGGAGGCACCTACAGAGGGTATGGTTAGTTCCCTGGTACTTTTGGCTCTGCTTGAAACAAGGTGAGAGGACCTATTAAGGTAGCTTGATCACATGAAGGAGTTTTTCACTTCAATTTTCATGAGTATTTTTGGTACAAAAGGGGAAAATATGACTAAATCATAACCAAACTTGTACACTACACCCAGGAAGGGTTGTCATGCAAACTGCACAAATTGTTTACATCATACATGAGCTACTAAAGATAGATGAAAGTGTGGATGTAATCTTCATTTGGAAAAATATTTTGGACAATAGCACATAAGTGATAATTATAATAATAAGATTTACAGCATACGTGATGAATACACTTTAAATATATAGGGATTTGTGCATCCATAAAGCAGATGACACTTATGATATACAAACAGCCTATTATCTATAGGGTAGAATAGGGTAAAACCATATTTATTTGAATGGTGGATAACGTGTGGATGGAGAGTAAATGAGCATAGAGAATTTCACATAATAGTTATATTATCTTCAACAATAAATGTTGTTCAGTTTAGGAATAGTTAAACTAAAATCATGCACAAATGATCCACAAAAGTTTATAAGAAATATTGTAAATCACCCTTCAAGAACTCCCTCCATCTGAATTCATGAGCCTAGAACTACACTTAAAAAGGCTATCAATGTTTTGTTCCCTAATCTCAAAAATAGAAAGGATTTTATACCATGGTTGTAGACCCTAAATGACTACCATGAAGAAGAATGCATCAGATAACCAATCTACCAAGCATGTAAAATAGAACATTGTACTTCAACAACAAGAAGGAAAAATAAACCATGAACAGATTTCATTTATCAGCTAAATCAAAGCTAAAATACAATATGTCTTGAAACTTATATAATAGAACATAGTGCAAAATAATTCTATAGCAAGGGAAACATTTTGAATGTTCTCAAAGCTTGTCAATGAGTTTACAATAGAAATCAATTTGGCATCATAAAATCAAACAGGGAAACTCTCTTAAGCTATAGCTTCAGACTCATAAAATAATCAACCTTTTTAAAGGGACAAACCCCCTTTAACTATAAAATTTTAGCTAAGTTTGGCATATTCCTAAATATGCTCCAATTGGAAAATTCTTTCACAGGCCTAGAGATTATCAAATGTTGTAACAAACATGATTCCTCGGATTATTCTCATGCTTCTATGATGATGAAAAATTTGATGTTGAACCACGGCAGAATATTTGTAGTTATACACGTGGAGAGCAATCCCATAAGAGACAAAAACAAATCTTTGCCTTCTTGTACAACAAACTAAAACATCCCTTTCCTACACCAATGATTATAAAAATCTAACTCTAAAAGGGGAATTTCACTAACAAGCATGGTACAATAGTTTTAAAGTGGAAAATGAGGAGAAAGAAGAAGAAAGAGAAAGGGAAGAAGAGGGAAGAATAGTGCCAACTAGGAAGAAAACAAAATACTTGATTGCTCCAAAATCAACATTGATAACTGAATCTTTCACCAACTTGTTCCTATAATTGGTATGCCTTTCAATCATGGAAGGGATATCCTTTTGATCCAGGCTTGCTTGATATTTGAACTTGAAATTATATTCCTTAAGCTAAGTGGCAACCTTATAAAGTATGGCATGTTTATGCCCAATGAGTGCTTTGAGTTGGTCACAATCCATCTCAAGTTCCAACAACTAACTTATCTTGTGGGTATCAAAGGATCCTTTAGGTGCATCAATGAGGCCTTTTAGAGCACTATGTATTACTTCTTTCATCAAATCACCTGCATCATCAAGGTTCACCATTTTTCTATGGGTATCACTATATATTTAGTCATAGTCTTGAGAGACTACTCCTCTCCCTTTAAATCAAATATTTCTTCCATGATCACTGTCAGTTGATGCTTCAATGCCAATTGATACTCTCTAGGCCTCTTGTGATCATTTAAAGAGATGATCTTCTCTACCACTAAAGTTTCCATGCCCACATTACATATTTCATCTATTTTTAGCTGTATTTTTTCTTAGTTATTTATATCTACATTATAAGTGAACATCTAGGTGTCACACTCTCTTTATTTATCCACTATATCATCCAAACATTCTAATGCTGAGTGAAAAATCTCTTTAGCCCTAGTCCTCAAATTTTCCTACCACTCTTCAATTGCCCAGCGTTTGGATTTCAATTCATCAACTTGGCTGAAATGAAATGAACTAATAGAGAAAAGAGGAAGGTCCTGAGCTCTACTAGAAGTTGGAGTTACTTATTTAGGCTCACTTAATAAATTTTGTAAGTACTAGATCATATCCTAATTTTGGGCTTTCAATTGCTCCATGGTGGATTTATCTTTGTCCATTCTATGGGACACCATGTTGGCCAAAACTTGTGAGCTATACTTCAGCTCATTCCTAGAAGGTTCCCCTAGATCATACCTATAAATTGTGTATATCTCAAGGGGAGCATCCTTCTATAAAGTGTCAGATGAGGGAATGGCTATCTCCACATTCCTTTGTTTGTCATCAGTAAATGTGGTCCAGTAAGTGTTTTGGCCTTATTTGGGGGTTTGGTCTTGTATTCTTGGTTAATCTTCATCACATATATGTCCCCAACTTTGCTTGAAATACTCTTTTTCTCTTTAACATGCTCTTTGACCCAAATAAGGGGTATAGTTTGGAATCCCATTGGGGTCATGGATCTTGATGTAGGCTTTTATGTAATAAATGGTGGTGTTACTGGAACATTTTACAAGAGGAGTGTCACAAGAATAGGTTGAAATCCTAGCTTAATTTTCTTGACTTCCTCATCACTCTCTAATTCACTACCTTTCTTATCAACTCCTCTTTCCCCTTCTTAACCTAGATCTATCTGCTTTAGGACTTTAAAATTCAACCTGATTTATTGGGACCCCATGAGCAATCTATCAATGGAGCTTCTTTGTTTTATGGTCTAGGTGGAAGGTTTTAAAACCAATTCACCTTCCTCACCTAATTAGTTACCCTGGATGGAAGAATCTATGGTTTCCTCCTTATTTCCCTTAGGTAACTCTTTACCAATCATGGCATTGGCACCTTTATGGTGAACAAGATCATGAAATTTAATATGAATGAGAAGTCTCCAAAGTACTTCAATTGAAGTAGCATCTCTAGAGAATCCTACCTCAACATATTTATTTAATTTATCTACTTCTTTATTTGGTTTTAAAGGGGAAGGGGTAGCCATTTATAGGCTTGATGCCCAACCTTCCCCAACATTTATTCCTTCCTTAGGTATCAATCTTGACACCTTTGGAAGGGAATAAACATCTAACAATGCTTTGATATCTCCTACAACATTCTCTTGTTCTTCCCTCTGTTCCTCCACCTTTTCACTACTAGTGGGAACTTGTTCACTATACACTAGCTCCTCTCTAGTCTTCTCACCAAATGTAGGCACATTTTCTACCTCCCCACCCTTGTCTTGGTTTGGCAGTTGGGTGATGAAATTTTTGACAAATGCCTCCATGTCAGTGGAAATTATCTCCTTTTATTGAAGAGTATGGGCCTATGTGGCTACCTCAATCCCAACCTATACTACATCTTCAAATAATAGAGGATCGTCAGAGATCAAGACATCCTCCTCATCATCTCCATCCCTTACTCCTAAGGGATCCTATTTAATGAATAATCCTACCATTAGGACCTTCATCAGGGTCTATGGCCTTTCCCTTGGAGTTATTTTCCCCATCTTTACTTGAGGGGGAGTAAATGCATGTTGTCTCTTCATTACCTTAGCAATAGGTCTTCTTTCATCTAAATCCTCGTCATCGCTCATGTCCCTCAATTTTTGGGCCTATAAAGATTGATATTATGTTATTTTCAAGGAGGATTCCTTGGGAGGCATATCTTTAAATGTATCCTCCTTCTTCTTCTTAGGACTCCTAGTCAGAGGTTATAATATTTTCTTTAGCCTCTTTTTTTAGGCTGCTTTGACTCTCTCTTTGATCTACTCTTTCTTGTGTAGGTCCTTGAAGAAGGATCAACTATAGGTTATTATGCAAGTGGATCAATCAAGGAACTAGATGGAATGGTTGGAATTATGGGAGCTTACTCAGTTGTGATGGATATGGGAGTGGCACTAGCTAGTTACACTTCCTAGTAGCAATCTTATCCCATTTTTTTGCCAAACGTGTGAATTTTGAGAATGACAATCCCGCTTTAGATCGAGAGGTTGTTATTGATTCTATATCAATATTTTTGGAGAAATCAATATCACCTACCTTTTTCTTCCCCTTTCCTTTTACTACTACTAGTGGAGCTGAAGGATCACCTATGTATGATGGTAGGAATGCCTTTAGTTTTGTAACTTGTCAAAATTCTTAAAGGGTAGGGGGGTTATGTGCACCAAGATAAACCATGTGCTCCTTTAACCACCTAAATTTTATCCTCATAATCTTAAAATGCCTCCATGCCATGGAATCATTTTCCATGGTAGTGAAGTCAACCTATGATATAGGTTGTATTTCAACATTGTTCTCTGTATATGTTGCTACTAGTGTCATCTTCTCATCCACCATGTCTTTGGGGATGAGAGAAATATTGTAGGTGAGAACTTCCTATACCATCAACCTCATGTAATATAATTTCCTAACATCTTCTTCAGTGGTACAATCAGACCAGATGTCTTCATAGTGCACTTGGTGCAAGATTACACCTATTGCAGTATGTATCAACCATCTTATATCATATTTGGGTCTACGTAGCATTTTTTCAATCTTGTATTAGCTCATTTCTTGCTCCAATCCCTTTGCTTTGGCTATAGAAATACATGTGTAGTATCCTATCTCTACTAGAAAATTAAAAGGATTATTTATCTTTTTGGCAATAATAATTTCATGTAGATGTACCATATGCCTGCACAATTCCATGACCACATCTTTATCATCCACATACCTTGGCAATTTTTGAGGGGCCCCCAAGTAGCCACTCAGCCTAATGTATGTGAATGTTTTAAACTAAATGTATGAAATGCCAAATATATCAATTACCTCTTGGGCTACCTTGGATATTCTATTGAGACTTTTTAAAGGGAAGAAAACACTCATCATAGTATTAAAGAAGAAGTTGTACACTCTATAGAAGTTATTTTTGAATCCCTCCAAAGTCAATTCTAGGTATAACTCATATGTCCTCATTCCATAAAGGTTCCTAGTAAGCCTTGGGAAAATCCTATTAAGTACCAAGTTATACATCAAATAGGAAGACATATAGTAGGTACCTATGAATCCTTCTTTCAAAATAATTAAACTGCAAAGTTGCATCATCTGTTTATGCAAGTTGTCACTTAAGATAGTTTCCTAGTCTAACTTATTCTCTCCTTCCAACACACAAATTAGGTTCAATAACATCCACGGTTCGTTTTTTTTTGCATTGGGAACACCATAGATTCAGGCCACCATGGCAATCATGTATTAAGGTAATTCATTAAACTCTATTATTTTTAGATTTGTTGACATTCGAGAGACCTTTTTCCTCTTATTAGCTAGCTAACAAGAGTTCATAATGTTTCATGCCACCTTGTCCTTGTCTTCTACATAGTGTTGGCACTCCTCCAAAGTAAGTGTGATACTCTCAAGTTGGCAATAAATTATAAGCATGATATTGAGGGCTTCAGGGGTGAACAAACACACAACTAATTGACTCCCATCCATAACAGTCCTAGTGTCTAGGTGATAAACCTGGGCACATGCAATAATCATCTCAAGATACTAGGTAGCCAAAGGGAATGCTAACACAGGGACCATGTAGTTCTTGCCAAGGTTATAGAAAATTGGGGGAGGGTTTGGCCATTGTAAAACATTCAATAGAGCTATGAAATCCAACCATTAAACATTAGTGTCTCTAAATTATCAATAAGATAGGTGATATTTCTCTTTTTTTATGTAAAAGATGTGGCCATTTTTCCTTAACTTACTAAGTGAAACATTCTAGAATGAATTCTTCACACTAAAAACCCTCTAAATATCTTTGAACTCCCTTCAAGAACACAACACTAGAGAGTCAAGGAACACTTACTAGTAATTACAAGAGTTACACATAGATGGAGTTAGAAAACCTTGAGGAATTCATTGTGATCACTATTTTCATGTTGCACATCATTCTAGCACATAAATCACTTGAAGGCACAAATATTAGCTCTAAATGCGAAGGGTGAATTTAGATGAAAAGAAATATTTAGTTATGACCCCTCACATTTTGAGATTAGGATTATCATTAATGCCTTGAAATAAAACATCTAATCACCAACTACCACATTAATTATTTAAGCAACTTTTTTGAAAAATAGAGGGAAGTGTGTTGATATTTCCCCTGTGTAACACATGGACCCACTGAAACAAGATTTACCTTTTAGTGTTTTTTTGGGTCTTTGAGGACTCTTTGTACCCTTTTCAATTACCATCTCCTTTTGGTACAATGGTGCCAGATATCCCAAGCCTTCAATAGAGTTTATAAATGGTATGTGTTATTACATTAGGCATCTGAGCATTTAGGGACCTTTTGAACCTTGCCCAATTTCTAAGTGATGTAATCTTTAGAAAGGGCCTGATACTTAAAATCCTTGAAAGCTTACCACATGTCCTAAATCTTAGCTTACATGTTTGAGTACTCACACCTTGAAGACCTTTCAAACCTTGGCAATCAAAGGGTAAGTGGGGCAATCTTCAAATGAGGATTGACACTCTAACATCCTAAGGATCTAACATGTAGAATCCTTCTTAACTTATTTACTTAGACATTCAGCTCCTAGGAACTTTCTACACTTTGCGCATAGAAACTAAGTGGGACATTCTTTAAAAATGATCCTAAAATGTAAAGCCCTTGATAATCCACCATGTTTCCAACTTAGAAGTGAGTTTGGACTCCCAGCCATTTTTACCTTTTACACTAGATTTCTTTATTCGAGGAAGGGTGCAAGATCCCTTTAACCCCTAAAAACATTCATATAATTCCCTTAATATACACACATGTCCATTTGCTTCATCAAGGTATTTATCACCTTAATCATCAAAACATATCAAGTTTAACTTGGTAATTTCATCTGAGGCCCCAGAAACCTCCCTTTTAAACATGAACCAACAAATCCAAGCATAGGGAAAGGCTTGGCTATACTTTTGTCTTCTCACTATGAACTCTCCTAGCATGGGATCTTAATCAACATTTTGTGATTACCTTGAAGATATAAAGATTATCTTTTATCTTCAGGAAGTGCCCCTTAGGAACTTGGCAAGGAGTGCAATAACACTTCCCACTTGGAAAAAATAAGACAAAGTGCATGATTAACTATGAACACATATTTTGATCTTTCTAAAAGACTAGGGTAAGTGACTAAAACATTGAAATTCATTAAGTTTAGACATGATAATTTTATTGATAGGGGCCCAATTATTCTATTACAATTTTGGGCACTAACATAGGTTCTTTCTCGGGGATGGGTACCCCTAATGGGTACATAGAGAACACTAGGCCAGTCACATATCCATTAGGCCATGAAGTCAAATAATTTCATCATAGAAGCATATAAAAAACATACCATGGGTAATTAGGTTGATAATAAGGCAGTCAAAAATAACAACAAAGGAAAAGGAAATACTCAAAATATACAAACATGAAGCACAACCAAGCCACAAAGATAGAAAGGATAACACACCATATACATATATACAAAGGTAAACATGGGCTCAATCTAGGAAATGCTTGAGATGTCTCCCATTAATTGGAAGTTCTAAAATCTCTCCATCAATATTTTTGAGATAGAATGTATGATTTCTTATTTTATAATCAATAATGTAAGGACCCATCCATAAAGAATCAAATTTACCATGCGTTCTTTTGTCCTCATGCCTATTATCCCAGATTAGAACTAGATCACTGACCTAAAAAGCTCTTTGGGTGACTTTCTTATCAAAGATATTTTTGAGACACTCCTTAAACTTTACATGCCTCTAATGAGCTTATTTTTGAGACTCATCAAACTCGATGATTCGGTTAATCTCTTCTTCAAATTGGTTCATTTCTTCTTCATTCTCAGCTATTTATTGCGTGAATTGGTAAGTGGGAAACTGTATATTTAGGGGTAAGATAGCTTGAGTTCCATAAACAAGATCAAAGGGGCTTTTTCCAATAGATATCTTTAGAGTCAGCCTATCTACCTAGATAATAAACTTTAACTATTCACCCCATTTTCTCTTGTTAGCATCCAAAGTCATTTTGATGATCTTCGATAAATTTTTATTACTGGACTTGGCCTACCCATTTCCTTATAGATTATAATTATAGGCATATTCTAAATCAATCCCATAATCTTCAAACAATGTACTTAGTTGTTTGGATCTAAATCACATAGAATTATCACACATGAGTTTGACTGGCACCCCAAATTGATAAATCACATTATTTAATAGGAAATTTATGACTACCTGGTGGGTTGGTCTTCTAGTGGGGATTGCTTCAACCCATTTTTTGAAGTAGTCAATAGCCACTAGGATCCATTTGTGACTAGAAAATGAGGCATCTAATATTTCACCCATGAAATCCATCCCCCATTGCCTAAAAGGTCCCTTAATAGAGACCAGCTATAAGGAAAGTGATCTGGATGCCTTCATTTTTCTAGAGAACCATTGACATTCTTCACATCTTCTTACCATGGTAGTAACATCTTTGAATAATGTGGGCCACCAATACCTGACCCTCAGAATTTTGTGTGCAATGACTTTAGGAGTAAAGTGACCACCACACACACCACTATGGAACTTTATAATCATTGAAGAGATTTCACTCTCCACGAAATATCTCAAGAGAACACCATTCAGGTTCCTACAAGCTAGGCCATTTTGTAATAGGAGATACTTTTAGGATACTAACTTTAGTGTCCTCCTTTGATTTTTATTTAAATGGAAAACACAGTTAAGATTCTTTAGATAATACACTATATCTTTGTACCATGGATATTAGTTGTTCCTTGATTTAGGGTTATAAGCCACCCTTTCTATATTATTTACTTCCATAGCCTATAATTTTCTTTAATCATTAGCTTAGCCAAACCCATGCCTCTGACCAACTTAGTAGTCTATATCTCTAGGTCATATTCTTGAAGTTTGTTGACCCATTAGCACCTTTCATTAGTAGATTCATTTTGAGTCAATATGTCCTTCACCATAGTGTGAGGGACATAGGCCACAATCTTTGAGCTCAAAATGTAAGATCTAAACTGCTTTATGACCTTTAAAAGAGCAAAGGCTTGCTTTTACATTATGGTATATCTTAGCTTAGATCGTTGTAGTGCCTTACTAAAAAATTTAATTGGATGCTCATGACCCTCATCATTCTTTTGTAACAACATTGCGGCAATAATATGTGTATAGGAAAATGAAAAGATTTGGAAATATTTTCTATAATTCAAACTAGTAAGCATTGAGGCAATTTTCAAAGGTTCCTTGATATCTTGAAACAATTGAGTGGCCTTCTCTTCCCACTTTATATTTTGACACTTTTTTAACATTGAAGTGATAGGTAGAGTAATTTCTACAAAATTTAAAACAACCTGTCTAACAAAATTAATCTGCCCAAAGAAAGATTGAATACCTTTCTTGGTCTATGGGATGGGTACTTTTTCAATGGCCTCCACCCTTTTAGGGTCTATCATAGCACCTTATTGATACATAATGTGTCCCAATAACTTTTCCTTCTGTCCTCTAAAGTGTAATTTCTTAGGATTGATGGAAATCCCAAACTCCCTACATTTGACAAGCATCTATTCCAAATGCACCAAGTGGTCACTTTTCTTCTTGGAATACACTATAACATCATCCTAGTATATAATAATAAATTAGTTGATCAATCTAGTGAAGGCTACATCCATTACTCTCTATAAAGTGGCACCTACATTCATCAAACCAAAAGGCATTCAGACATACACATAAGTGTCCCATGAGGTAGTGAAATCAATCTTAGACCTTTCAAATTCATTTACCACCACCTAGTTATAACTAGAAAAGTCATCTAGACTTGACAATAGTTTAGATCTGGTGACATCTTAGAACATGTTATCCATGTTAGGTAATGGATAATTGTCCTTCAATGAATCCTTTTTTTAAGTTTTGGAAATCAATGCAGAGCTAAATGTCTCTATTTTTATTTCTGATAGGAACTAAGTTTTCCACCCATGATGAATATCTGATGGGTTGAATGATCCCACCATCTCTCAATTTTTTCAATTCTTCCTGCATCTTACTGGCTAAGATGGGGTTGATGGACCACTATTTTTGGTGGAATGGTTTTGCATCAGGGTAAAGGGGAATAACATGCTAGAATAAATATTTTCTATAAGCCTTTAACTCTGAATATAACCATGCTATGCAATCTTGGTACCTTTTTAATAGTATGATGAATGATTCCTTTTCCTTCTTGCTCAGATCGGTACCGAGAAAAATACTTCTTGAATTATCTTCTATCCCAATAGTAATTTTAGTCACATCCTTTGATATAGAAATGTTTTTAGGTTTGACTCTGTCAGCTCCATTAAAGGCTACTTCCAGAATAACCATTCTTATAGGGAAAGTATTAGTCTTTAAATAAATTATTTCCTTTCCATATAAGGTTTCTTTTCCATAATAGACCTATACCATAGAGTCCTAATATGTAATGGTTCCCTTAAACTCATTTATATAACATAAAAACCTCTTTATTTCATCATCATTGTCAAAGACTTGCCAATGATTGATGTTGTGTGGGTTAGAGGGTCTCACCAGTATCTTAACCTCACACTCACAAGAAGAATCTCCTTATTGAACCTTAAATTATACGTCCCTCTTTGCTAGCATATTTACCATGTGATTAAGTTCTCAATCATGGTATTTAATATTAAAGGCATCAAACCATTCCAAGCAATCCCATACAGTGGTCTGGTACTACTTCAACCCTTTATACTTTGTGTTGTAAATATCCTAGACTTTTTTCACCACTAGTTATGAATTGCCCTTAACCAAAAATTCTTGAATCCACATTCATGGGCGATCTAGAGGTCAATCAATAGTGCTTCATATTTCATAATATTATTTGTGCACCCAAAGGCCAATTGAAAAGAGTATCTATATACCTAACCCTCAAGGGTATAGAAAATAACCCCAACCTCATTTATGATAGTTGAACATGCTCCATCAAAATGCATGGTCCAGATGGAGTCTTCATCATTGATACTAGAGTCAGGAGGCAGCTCTATGTACTCAACACTTCCCATAAAATTCCCAATTTTTGTATCCACATATAACACTTCATTTATTTAATACTTAGGATATGAATCATTTATGACTTATGGTTTAGGTGAACCATTTTCCCATCCAGAGGTATAGTGGCATAGGATAGATCCATCTAGACACTACCTCCAATACTAGCATCCCATTTTTTGGATAGCAACCTACCCCATTTTGGTGGATACCAATCTCTTGACCATGCCAACAATAGGTACTTATCTATAATCTATGGTGGGGCATCATCCATATATTGTAATTCTCCTTATGCAAATTTCATCCATCACAACTAGTAGCATGATATTACAAGATGCACCAGTTTCAAACATGCAGTTGTGGATAATTAGTCCATTAATAAGTAGGGTGGTATACAATAGGTCAACATCCATATGACTCTCCACTAATTTTGTTTCTAAGTATACCTCTAGGTGATGCTCAAGAGATCCTAAGGTGTTTTCACCTTCCACAGGGAGAGTGAGAAGAAGCTTAGCTTCAATAATTTCATTGGTAGTGACTTTCTTTATGAATCCCAAATACTCAAAATCTCTTTTCCTATGCTCTAAAATTCTAAGCAATTCCACAAAGGGTACTATGACCTTTAGTTGACTTAATACTTGGGCCACATCACAAATATTATATTTAAGCAAAGGAATACTAGCAGGTAAGCTTTTAACATTTTCATTTGGGATACATCCTTGAAGAACCAGGGGAATAGAAGTAGGAAAATTAACATTCTTAACTTCACTTTTCATGGGAGGCTTCCTAAGTTCATCCTTCTTTTGAATGTTAGACAATAAAGGAGTTTGATTCTTGGCCTGGGTACTTCTTGGTTTGACACTATAGGGTGTAGAACTAGGCTTGGCAAAACATTGGGCCTCTTCACTCACTATGGTCACCTTTTATTTAGTCTCTGATTTAGGGGTTTCTTAGTCTTTATCTTTTGGAGGAGCATTTTGGTCCTTATTCCTCAAATTTTACTCCTTTTCTTGGGAAATTACTATGTGGATCATCAATTATTGGTCCTCAACCAATGGAGGAGAATCTCCATATTTTTATTTCATCATTGATCTTAGAAACTCAAAGTCATGAAATGATAACTCACATTCATGAATCGTGTTTATTTCATAGACAAAATCTGGGAATGGGACCCTTATATTTTCACATGCTCTCTAGAATGTTCAAGTAGTAGTATCACTCATTAGCTCCATTGATGTCAAAACAACCATCACATCTAGTTCATCAAATTGGAAAATAAAACATTCATATGATGGGGTATCTTCATAATCGAGGATAATTAAGGCACTCATGGCTTCTTCCTTGAAAATTTAACTCTTTATTTCTTGGAAGTCAACAATGTAGATGCCATATTCATTAGATGTAGTTTCAAAACCACCTATATCTTGACTACCATCATTGACTGTGTTACAAGGGGGATGACAGAGGAAACATTTATCACACCAGTTGATGTCATAATAAACTATGTTGATTTTCATAGCTAAAGGATCTGATAGCTCCCTTTTACTTCCCTAGTTCTAGTTTCTTTCATGTCTATCATCCCTTACCAAGCCTTTTCCCTTACCATTATTCCTAGCTTTAAAATGTGGTTTGATTTTACCCTAATCTTGGGGATGATTATTTTCATCTCTCTTATGATCTCTCATGTCATCATGGTTAGAAGGACCTTGAGATAGCCCCTTTTTAGTTCTAGCCAATTTTTAAGAGATCTCTTTCACTGCAATGGCCAGAGTCTTTACCATTTCCTCTAGGTATACACTCTTATGGGAGGATTGAGGATTTTTAGGATTCACCAGTTGAACATCATCCCTCTTATTTAAAGGCTTACCCACATCCCTAATATTATTTTTAATTTGGATAGCCAAATTGAAATCCATCCTTAAATTTTTGGGAGCCTTATCTTTGAGATAATAGGTTGTTTTCTTGTCAAATGCATCACAATACTTAATCAAAGAAGTAACACCATTAGGTCTGATGTCTTTTGGTAGCCTCCTCAATACCTTATTGAATCTAGAATTGAAATCCATCACACACTCTTTAAGATTCTTTTTAAGGTTATCAAACTTAGTAAGCAAGAACCTAGGGTCTATATTATCACCATATTGCATCTTAAATGCATCAATCATAGCTTTCCATGTGTTTATGGATCCATCAGGGAGGTATTTGAGCCTTTCCTAATCCTCATCCTCAAGTGTGTTCAAAAATATTTTTATACATGCATCTTCTAAATCTATCTCAGAATCTTCAATGACATTTAAGAAGGCTTTCAGATGTTGTTCCCCAGACACTGCATTATTCCCTTAAAACTTAGGTAGTACATTTCAAATCTTCATAAGGACCTCATTGAGGAAACCAAGCATACCATTAATTTAATAGGTCTAAACCTTTGGATCATAAATGGCCTATGTCTATTATCCAAGCCTTGATCATCATCTCCATCATTATCATTGTCTACATTAAACATCCTTCTTCTTAGGTCATGGTCTCCCTTTTTTGAATCTAAAGATGAATCTAAATCAAGAGAAAATTGAGAATGGGGACTATATGGATGACTTGAAGGAGGGGAAATATAGTGAATCCTTAATGTCCTATTAGGAGGGGAAAGACTTCTTTATGGATAAGGAGCTTAACTCACAGGGATCTCAGATTTCTCGAAAGCACTATGGTATCCTTCAACCAAAGGGATATTAGAGAAAATGGGGTAAATATAATGGGGGATGAACTAATCAAGTCTTACCTAATTGCCTAAGCTCTATCCCATGATAGGTTTCCACACTTGTTTTCTTTTGGATGGAACTTTTAACTTGAAGACAAGCTCTTTTATTGGACTCCTCTGAAAGGAAGACCTAGTACCCTCCAAATTTTCAAATCTAAAGAAAAATTTTTCAAATAGGGAAGGGTAAATATAGTATGAATTGATCTTTAAACCTTGATATAACATATTCAACACTAGAAGTAGGACTTCTAGACTAGAGAAAATGAAGCTATATGCAGTAAAAGATGAGATACCAACTCTTAGACACTAAAAACTAATTCAAGAATATTGAGTACTTTCTCTAAAAATAGGGGTGAATATCCCTAGTGGAGTCACCCAAAAAGTTTCAAATATTTCAATGAACCTAAGACAAGTAGATCATTTTATTAATAGTAGAGAGTGAAACAAATAAAACACTTATAATGCTTCTACAAGTATTTCCCTGTAACAAAGGTAACAAGAGATCTTCTTGATAATGGTGCCATAAAAGTGTTTGTTCCTAATTATACACCCCTAAAATTCAACCTTTCATACTTGAGAAGAATGTAAAATTGAGATGATAAACCACTAATATGTCGTTATGGTCAGGGAAGGGTTTAACATCTAAAGAGGACTTAATGAATAAAATGACTAGGATGTACTTATAGATGGTATGGTTAGTTCCTTACTACTTTTGGCTCTATCTAAACCAAGGTTAGAGGACCTAATGAGGTAGATTTCTCACATGGAGTTTTACACTTCAATTTTCATGAGGATTTTTGGTACGAAAGGGGAAAATGTGACTAAATCATAACCAAACTTATACACTACACCTGGGAAGGGTTGTCATATGAAATGCACAAATGCTTTACATCATACACAAGCTACTAAATATAGATGAAAGTGTGGCTATAATATTCATTTTGAAAACTATTTTAAACAATAGGTAATAAATAAGAATTATAGCATTAAGATTATAGCATACACAATGAACACACTTTAAACATGTAGGGTTTTGTGCATCTGCAAGGTAGAAAACACTTATGATATGAAAACAAAATGTTATTTGCAAGGTTTAATAGGGTAAAACCATATTTATTTTAATGATGGATAATGTGTGGATGGATAGTAAATGAGCACAAAGAATTTCACATAATAGTTATACTATCTTCATCAATAAATGTTGTTTAGTTTAGGAATAATTAAACTAAAATCATGCACAAATGATCCTCAAAATTTTATAATTAATATCATAAATCACCCTTCAAGAAATACCTTTAGTTTAATTCATGATCCTAGGGCTACCCTTAAAAAGGATATCAATGTTCTATTCCCTAATCTCAAAAATAGAAAGGATTTTATACTTTGGTTGTAGACCCTAAATGACTACCATGAAGAACAATACATCAGATAACCAATCTACCAAGAATGTAAAATATAACATTGTACTTCAAAAATAAGGAGTAATAAACCATGAACATATTTCATTTATCAACTAAGTCAAAGATAAAATACAATATGTCTTGAAAATTGTATAACAGAACACTATGAAAAACAATTCTATAACAAGGGAAATATTTTGAATGTTCTCAAAGCTTGCCAATGATTTTACAATAGAAATCAATTTGGCACCAAAAAATCAAAGGGAAACTCTCTTAAGCTATATCTTTAGACTCAAAAGTTAACTAACCTTTTAAAGGGACAAACCCCTTTTACTTATATAATTTTAGCTAAGCTTGGCATATTCTTAAAGATGCTCCAACTAAAAAATTCTTTCATGGGCCTGGAGCTTGTCAGATGTTGTAACAAACATGATTCCTTAGACTATTCTCATGATTCTATAATGATGACAACTTTAATGTTGAACCGTGGTAGAATATTTGTAGTTATACATGTGGAGAACAGTCTCATAAGAGACAAAAAAAAACTTGTCTTTTTTTACAACAAACTAAAACATCCCTTTCCTATACCAATGATTATATAAATCTGACTCTAAAAGGGGCATTCCACTAATGGGCATAGTACAATAATTTCCCAGTGGGAAATTAGGAAAAAGAAGAAGTAAGAGAAAGGGAGGAAGAGTGAAGAATAGTGCCAACCAAGAAAAAATTGAAACACTTGATTTTGCTATAGAATCAACATTGATAACCAAATATTTGCCAACTTATTCCTATAATTGGTGTACCTATCAATCATGGAGGTGATACCATTTTGATCCAAGCCTAATAGGTATTTGAACTTGACATTATATTCCTCAAGCTAAGTGGTGACCTTATAAAGTATGGCTTGTTTATATCTAATGAGTGCTTTGAGTTGGTCACAATCCTTCTCAAGTGCCACCAATTACCTTATCTTATGGGTATCAAAGGCACCTTGAGGTGCATCAATGAGGATTTTCAAATCACTATGTACTGCTTCTTCTGTCAAATCACCTACACCATCAAGGTTCACCATTTTTCCAAGGGTAGAATCTATCTCTTTAGTCATAGTCTTGAGAGACTGCTCCTCTCCCTTTAAATCAAATATGCCTTCCTTGAACACTGTTAGCTGATGCTTCACTACCAATTGATACTATTTATGCCTCTTGTGATCATCTAAAGATATTATCTTCACTACCACTAAAGTGTCTGCATCCACATTACATATTTCATCTATTTTTAGTTGGATCTTTTCCCAGTTATTCATATCTACTTTGTAAGCAGACGTCTAGGTGTCACACTCTCCTTGTTTATCCACTATATCATCCCAACATTATAATGATGAGTGAATAATCTCCTTAGCCATAGTACACAAATATTTTTACCACTCTTCAATTCCTCAACCTATAGATTTCAATTCATCAAATCGATCAAAATGAAATGAACTCACAAAGAAAAGAGGAGGGTCTAAATCTCTACTAGAAGTTGGAGTTATTGCTTTGGGCTCACTCAGTAACTTTTGCAAGTACTAGATCATAGCCTAATTTTGGGATTTTAATTGCTCCATGGTGGCTTTATATTTGTCCATTCTATGGGACACCATGCTAGCCAAAACTTGTGAACCATGCTTTAGCTCATTCATAGAAGGTTCCCCTAGATCATCCCTGTAAACTATGTAGCTCTCAAAGGGAGAATCCTTCTTCAAATCATCAAGTGGGGGAATATTTATCTCCACATTCCTTTGTTTGTCATCAGTAAATGAGGTCCTAGTAAGTATTTTGGCCTTCTTTTGAGGTTTGGCCTTGTATTTCTGGGAAATCTTAATCACATATATATCCCTAAATTTACTTGAAATACTCTTTTTCTCCTTAACCTTCTCTTCAACCAAAAGAAGGGGTCTAGTTTAGAATCCCATTGGGGGTCATGGACCTTGATGCAGGCTTTGATGTAACAAATGGTGGTGTTACTAGAACATTTGATAAGGGGAGTGTCATGAGAATAGGTTGAAAGCCCAGAATAATTTTCTTAGCTTCCTCATCACTCTCTGATTCATTACCCTTCTTATCAGCTCCTCTTTCCCCTTCTTCACTTGGATCTATCTACTTTAGGACTTCAAAATCTGACCTAAGTTGTTGGGACCCCATGAGAAATTTGTTGATGGAGCTTCTTTGTTTTGTGAGATAGGTGGAAGGTTTTAAAACTAATTCACCTTCCTTGCCTGATTAGGTACCCTAGATGGAAGAAGCTATGGTGTCCTTATTTCCCTCAGGAAACCCTTCCCAATCATGGCATCAGCACCTTTATGTTGAACAAGATCATGAACTTTAATATGATGGAGAAGCCTCCAGGATACTTCAATCATAGCAACATCTCTAGAGAATACTACTTCAGTATCTTTATTTAATTTATCCACTTCCTTATTTATTTTTAAAGGGGTGGGGGTACCCATTTTCATGCTTGATCCCCCACCTTCCCCAAAAATTATTCCTTCCTTAGGTATCAAGCTTGACACCTTTGGAAGGGAATAAATATATGATGATGCTCTGACATCTACTACAATATTCACTTGGTATTCCCTCTATGCCTCCACCTTTTCACTACTAGTGGAAACTTGTTCACTATGCACTAGCTCCTCTCTAGTCTTCTCACCAAATGTAGGCACATTTTCTACCTCCCCACCCTTGTCTTGGTTTGGCAATTGGGTGATGACATTTTTGATAAATGCCTCCATGTTAGAGGAAATCATCTCCTTTTCTTGAAGAGCATGGGCCTATGTGGCTGCCTCAATCCCAACCTACACTACATCTTCAAAGGATAGAGGATCATCTAATATCAAGACATCCTCTTTATCATCTTCATCCCTTACTCCTCTGGGATCCTATTTAATGAATAATCCCACCATCAGGACCTTTATCTTGGATTGTGGCCTTTCCCTTGGAGTTTTTTGTGCCATCTTCACTTGAGGGGGAGAACATGTAGGCTATCTCTTCATTACCTCATCAATAGGTCTTCCTTCATCTAAATCCTCATCATCACTCATTTCCCTTAATTTATGGGCATACAAAAATTAATATTTTATTATTTTTAAGGAGGCTTCTTTGGGAGGCATATCTTTGAATGTAACCTCCTTCTTCTTAGGACTCCCAGCTGGAGGTTGCAATATTTTCCTTACCTCTTTTGTCTAGGATGATTTGGCTCTCCCTCTGCTCCCCTCTTTCTTGTGTAGGTCATTAGAGAAGGATAAACTATAATTTATTGTGTTGGTGGATCAATTATGGCAATAGTTGAAATAGCTAGCATTGTGGGAGCTTCCTCAGTTGTGATGGATATGGGAGTGGCACTAGCTAGTTGCACTTCCCCTATAACAATATTGTCCTAATTTTTTATTAGAATTATCAAATTTTAGAATGACTTATATTGAGAGGTTTTTATCTATTCTATATCAATATTTTTGGATAAATCAATATCACCTACCTTTCACTTCCCCTTGCCTTTTGCTACTACTAGTGGAGTTGAAGGATCACCCATGTATACTGGTAGGAATGCCTTTAGTTCCAAAACTTGTCAAAATTTCTTGGATGGTAGGGGTGTCATGTACACTAAGATCAACCCCATGCTCCTTCAACCACCTAAATATTTTATTCATAATCTTAAAAGCCATCCATGTCATGGAGTCATTTTCTTGGGCAGTGAAGTTGACCTTTGCTATAGACTTGATTTCAACATTGTTCTCTATATATGTTACTGCCAGTGTCATCTTATCATCTAAAATGTCTTTAGGGATGAGAGAAATGTTTTAGGTGAGAACTTCATGTATCATCATGTAATTTAATTTCTTGACATCTTCTTTAGTGGTACAATCAGACCAAATGTCTTCATAGTTTTCTTAGTGCAAGATTACACCTATTACAATATTTATTCACCATCTTATATCATAGTTGGTTCTAAGTGGAATTTTTTAAATCCTTTAGTATCCCATTTCCTACTCTAATCCCTTTTCTTGGCTAGATAAATACATGTGTAGTGTCCTATCTCTACCGAAAACTTGAAAGGATTGTTTATCTTTTTGGCTTCATTCATTTCATGCAGATGCACCATCTCCCTATAAAATTCCATGACTAAAACTTTATCATATATGTACCTTGTTAATTTATGATGGGGTCCTAAATAACCACTCACCTTGATGTATTTGAATGTTTTGAACTAAATGTATGAGGTGTTGAATCTATCAATTACCTCTTAGGCTGTCTTGGACATTTTATTGAGACTTCTTAAAGGGAATAAAATGCTCATCATAACATTGAATAAGTATTTTTACAATCTAAAAAAGCTATTTTTGAATCCATCTAAATTCATTTCTATGTATACCTCATATATCCTCATTCTAGAAAGGTTCTTGGTAATCCCTAGGAAAATCATGTTATCTACCAAGTTATATATCAAATAGGAAGACATGTAGAAGGTACCTATGAATGATTCTTTTGAAAAAATTGCACTACAAATTTGCATCATCTATTTTTGCAAGTTTTTGCTTAAGATAGTTACCCAATCCAACTTCTTCTCTCTTAACACATAGATTAGGATAAAGAACATCCATGGTTCAAGCTTTTTTGTAGTGGAAACACCATAGATTTAGGCTGCCATGGCAATCATGTATTGAAACAATTCATTAAACTCTATTAGATTTAGATTTTTTGACATTTTGGAGACCTTTTACCTCTTCTTAGCCAGTGAGAAAGAGGACATTATCATTTTCTTCTATGTAGTGTCGGCACTCCTCTAAAGTAAGTGTGATACTCTTAGGTTGGGAAGGAATTTTGAGCATGGTGATGAGGGCCTAGTTGGTGAACAAACACATAAATAATTGACTCCCATCCATAACAATCCTAGTTTCTAGGTGATAAAACCAAGCACATGCAATAATCAACTCAAGATATGGGTCAGCTAAAGGGAATGCTGCCACAAAGACCATGTAGCTCTTGCCAAGGTTGGAGACAACTGGGAGAGGGTCTGGCCACTATAAAACATTCAATATATATATGAAATCCAACCCTTGAACATCCATGTCTCTAATTCCATCAATAATAGAGGTGATATTACTCTTTATTGATGTAGAAGATATATCCATTTTTCCTTAACTTACTAAGTGCAATATTTTAGAATAAATTCTTCACACTAATAACCCTCCAAATATCATTAAACTCCCTTTAAAAACACAACACCAGAGAGTTGAAGAACACTTATTGGTAATTAGGAGAGTTGCACATAGATGGAATTAGAAAATCCTTGAGTAATTAGCTGTGATCACTATTTTTGTGATGTACATCGTTATGGCACACAAATCGCTTGAAGGCATAAATATTAGCTTTGAATGTGAAGGATGAATTTAAATGAAAATAAATATTTAGTTATAACCCCTTACATTTTGAGATTAGGGTTACCATTAATGCCTTGAAATAATATGGCTAATCACCAACTACCACATTATTTATTTAAGCAACTTTTTTGAAAATTGGAGGGAAGTGTGCTGACATTTCTCTTTTGCAACACGTGGACCCACTCAAACAAGATTTACCTTTTAGTGATTTTTTTGGTCCTTGGGGACTCTTTGCACCCTTTTCACTTACCATCTCCTTTTGGTGCAATAGTGAAAGATATCTCGAGCCTTCAATGGAGTGTATAAATGCTATGTATCATTACCTCAAGCATCTAAGCCTTTAGGGACCTTTTGAACCTTGCTTGATTTCCAAGTGAGGAAATCTTTAGAAAATGCTCGATACTTAAAATCCCCAAAAGCAATCTTAGCTTGCATGTTCATGTGCTCACACCTCAAATACCTTTCAAACCTTGCCTACTAAAGGGTAAGTAGGGTAATCTTCAAATGAGGACCGATACTCTAACATCTTGAGGAGCTGACACATGGCATCCTTCTCAACTTATTTACTTGGGCATTTAGCCACTGGGAACTTTCTACACTTTTACCATAAAAACTAAGTGGAACATTCTTTAAAAAGGAGCCTGAAACTTAAACCCCCCAAGAATCCACCACATGTCTAAATTAGATGTGAGTTCAAACTCCTAACCATTTTTACCTTTTGTACTAGCTTTCTTTATTTAGGGAAGGGTGCAAGATCCCTCCAACCCATAAAAACATTTATATGTCCCTTGGGATACACACATATCCTTAATTTGGTTCATTAGGCTATTTCTCACCTTAATCATCAAAATATATCAAGTGTAACTCAGTAATTTCATCCAGGGCCCTAGAAACTTCACTTTTAAACATGAAGCAAAAAAATTAAGAACAGGGAAAGGCTTGGCTATACCTTTGTCTTCTCACTGTGAACTCTCCTACCATGGGATTTTTAATCAATATTTCATTATTCCCTTTGAGCTATTGAGAGTATCTTCTATCTTCAAGAAGTGCCCCTTGGGAATTTGATAAGGAGTTGAATAACACTTCACACTTGGTAAAAATAAGACAAAGGGCATGATTAACTATGAACACATATTCTAATATTTTTGAAGGATTGGGGCAAGTGACTAAAACATTGACATTCATTTAGTTTAGACATGAGAACTTTATTGATAGGGGCCTAATTATTCTAGTGTAATTTTGGGAACTAATATTTCTCATTGAACATGAATACTTCATTGAGTAAGATGTGATCCAATGGTTGAAAAAAGGAACTCTAAATGTTCTAAAAGAATCAAGGTTGTGTGATGATGGGGTAGATCTCCCAAGTTTATTACGCTGGTATTTTTCACTCTATAGGAGATGGAGAAGCTTTGTTTGTGCTCTCATGTTAATTAGACCTATGTGTAACCATGTTTTAAGGTTTGGAGAAGAATTGCCATATCTTGAGTCTGAATCATTGGTAAGTGTTATAAATTTATGTTTTTATCCTATGCAAGATGCCTTAAGTGTTTCTAGATTCATTGAGTAGAGAGACAACTATATAGGTATGTATTTTTTGTAGAGAAGTTAGGAGATGTCTTAAAGACCTAATTAGGCCTAATTTGAGGTCTAATTGTGCTCAAAAAATGGAGACCATACAAAGGAACTTATCTTTAAAACTTTTGTGGAGGAAGTGTGCCCTAACGAGTTTCTAGAAAATTCCTTAGTTTGTTGAGATGAATTTTCATATGTTCTATGCAAGAGGATTTGTCCTAAGATAGGGCTACTAGAAGCCAATTATCCTATTGAAGATAAATGAGTGTTTTTTAATACAAAAAGAGTGCTTTAGATGAAATAAAGGTATAATACTTGTGATAAAAGGTGCATGGATATTTTGTATGAGTCTAATAGATCATATTCATGCCCTTGAGAATCTTGGATAATATGATCATATGAAGGAAAGTTTGAATATAAGAGGTAATTATTTGTCTCAGTCATGATTATGTTTCTCAAGATCTAAAGATTGGTCTAAAAGACCAATTTTATGCATTAGATAATATGATTTTTTTTATTTGTAGATAGGATTGAAGGTTCCATATGATCATGTGTATACTTTAGAGGTCATGGAAAGTAAATCTATAGGTTTTGAAGGTCAACTTGTCTATATCTACTTTTTGACAGTGTTTGATGTCAGAGGATTCATGAAGTATGTTGATTATCAATTGCATCTCATGCATGGATGAAGATGTCTTCAATCAAGGTATATTAATCTTATGAAACATGTGCATGTATTTATGGTGAAGCATTAACATAAAAGGAGCATTTACTTTTTATGCTTTAAGGTCTCTTCATATGATGATTGCCTAATAAGGTCAAGGGATAGTTTAAGATCTCATATCAAAGACAATGAGATGTAGATAAGCATGGTGATATGGGGAGATTGTGAGCTCTGTTATTTTAAGGATAAAGGCTGATTTGAAAATTTGGTTGAGGTGCATATGTTGTGAAGATAAATGGGGAGCTTGCTAGTTCTACGAGTGGTCAAGTCCAAGGATTAGAATTATATGTATGGGTGACCTTTTCAGAGTGTGTATGGTCCTTTATCATTAATTTCAAAGGGTGAGAAATATTATAATGAAGGAGAAGTTTAGATTAGGAGAGAGGACATTCTAAGAATGGTTTGACATCAATGACAAAGGAGATTTTTGAGCATGGTCATTGATGTCTTAGTTTATCATTGATGTCAAGAAGAGTATGAGGTACTACCACATTGATGATAAATAAGTTATGTTTATTATCTTGGAGATTATATGACATATGTGTAGGTTAATGAGGACAAAGAAGAGGTTGTGAGGCATCGATAGATATCTTGGTGAAGTTATGGTGTGTCATTTGACCATTTGGAGAGAGAAGAATACATCATTATAGCCTCGAAGAAACCAAACCATCCTATCATGTCATGAACATATGATTAGTCCATTATTTTGGTTTATTTTTTGTGTGTAATAGAAAGTCAAAATCTGGTCAAAGGTTTCATGAAGATGTTGTCTGATGTCCCAAAAAGATCCTTTGGAAGTTTTATGCCTTGAAGTGTGTCCTAGATCAAGTTATGAGATTCCAAATTTAGTTATTTTTGTAGTTACATGTTAGAGGCCATCAAATTTAAGCCTTGAGAAATATCTATTATAGTTCAAAAATCTAGTTGTTAGAGTTGAAATTGACTCTATGTGGGTATTGGACCCGAGATCAAAGAAGTGCCTATAGAAGGCAAGATATTGGTCAAATAAAGTTGGGGTAAAAATAATATTTAAATTATACTCCATGAATATCATCCTCCAGGTGGTATTATGTTTCAAAATTCTATATAAGTGCATTTATTACTAATCAAAGTTGATTGTTTCTTGAGAACAACAAACAGGGTTATCTTGGTGAGTTTTTTAGTGTTTTTTTCACTCAATGAGATTGTTAAAAGTGTTTGGTAATGTCCTTAAGGTATTTTTTATACTTTATATCCATTATATATGATCATATTTATCTTATATATGAACATCAAGATCAATTTTTTGAAAAACATAGGTATGAGGGTTTCAAGTTATTTTGTGACTACAAAACCTAGGTGTGCTTTCATGAAGAAAATGAATCTATCATGACCTATGGAGTTTAGTGTGTGTTTTATGGATTGAGTGAAAAAAATTATTCATTATATGTCATGGTAGAAATATATGTTTCTACTCAATTCCTGGAGATGATCTAAAGAGTAAGTTGACATGTTGTATGTGCTTTGTAAGTATTCACAGAAGATCTAAAGGTGATCGTGTTATTATAAGAATCACATGAATTCATGAAATAATTTAGATGTATGTTTCTATAATGAATATTAAGGACCTTTTTGATATATTATGAGGCTTATAAATCACTATCTCATATGTTAAAATTCAAATGTTCTTGACTATGCATTGGCAGTATTTGACCACTATATGTTGCTTCAAGATATTGGTATAAAAGACCAATATTGATAAGTATTAATAAGAAGGTTAAGTTTTTGTTTAATCAATATATCCCTATGGATAATTTTCATTCATTAATATTCATGGTGAGTGCCACACATGTGTTAGAAGTTCAAGTCTTCATGACTAGGTTTTGGTGTATGCTGGCAATTATGAGTGAGCAAATTATAGGAGTGAGTTTGAGCCCTTGTGCCTTGATTTGAGATTTTTTTAGGTCATTTAGGTTATTTAAATTTTATTTTTTCATCATATTTAAACTATTTTATTATTTTTATGCCTTAGGAGTTCAAGGCAATTTTTTGTGTGTACAAAAACCTACTATGACTGTGTGTAAACCAAGAAGGTGCCTTGTAGTGGGTTGAGCCATAATGGCTTGTGATCATTCAATAGAATTTTTGTGATTATATTATTATATGGAGTTTTTCATTCCTATTTTAGGTGGTCTCCTTGGTCCAAGAAGTTAGTGTTGAGTGAGAAGGAGTGGATCTATTTGAATTAGGTCTCCATACGACCTATCACTGGTATGAGGCCTAATGAAGCATTCATAAGGTGAGTGAATGAGTTATGACTTAAAAACATTGAAAAGGTATGGAGGAACAATTAAATAATTTTTTTTAAGGTTTCATGTGTTTATGTATGGCTATATTGTTGCAAATAAATGAAGTGTAACATGTTGTTAAAGAAGGGCTAATGCTTTAGGTCTATCTTAGGCCTACAGAGTTGGTTTGAGCCATTTGAAGTATGGCCAACCTAGAGAGTGGTTGTTGATTGTATGTAACATTTCCTAGTTGATATTTTAGTATTTATCCTGGTTGTTGATTGTATGTAACATTTCCGAGTTGATATTTTAGTATTTATCCAAGTATGTATAGTTTTTATGGCCAATTATGATATGTTTAGTAAGAGTCATGTATAAGAAGAAGATGTAATTGACCTATTTGGTCTAGTTAATATATAAAAGATTTAAGGAGAAGGAGAAATAAGCTTTATGAGTGGTGATATTTAATGAAAACCATAATAAAATAATTATAAATATGAGGTAAAGGTATAAATATGTTTTTTTAGGTTTTGAGAAGGTGAATTTCACTAATGCAAGGCTTTTAGGCTTATTTGTCTAGACATATTCAAGTGAAGGAATTGATTGTATATAAAGCTAAAAGAGAAAATTATAAGGTTAAGTATGGAAATCAAGCCATTAAATGTGTTCATGATATGATGGTACATCATTATAAGGTATTCAAGTAGGTCTATATCTAAGATTCTATTGAGAAAGGTAGAGTGTCAGAGGTATGTCTAAGAGAGCTTAAGATTGAAGACATGAGTAGAAGAAAGGCAGTAAGTAGTGACCTCTGAGGGATTAATGAGCTTATCATAGATGATAAATGATGTTTTCTTGATGTTTTTCATGTATACAAGTTATATTGAGTTTTGATATCATGTTGTGTTGATCCATGTTGTAGATTATGAGGGCTATGTGAGTGAAGAAGAAGAAGGGCAGTTGTGTGCTTATGTGAGAGGCATATTTGAATGTGAAATATTTTGGGGTGTCTATAATTAGTTTTATAAGACAATTATATCAAGGTGGAAGAAGATTAATTTTCTAATTGGGTGTTTGGTTAAGATGTGGTTGAGTTGGTTTTTGGTTAACTAGGGGGTTTTAGCCTCCTTGCAAGTGGGTACTTGTTAAAGCCTAGTTGGTGCTAGTTAAATTGTAGGGGTTATTCCTCCATGTTGGTTTGGTGATGAAATAAATTTTATTAATGGTTTATAGTACAATTATTCTAATATTTTTGGGTTTTATTCTCCATGAGGGTTTCCCACCTATATGAGGTGTTGATATGTTTCAATTTCTCTTTATGAATGTTCTCATTGATATAAGTGCTAAGACTAGTTGATATTGATTGATTGATGATTTGATTTGATGAATGACTAATGGAGTAAAAATTAAAGTTTATAAGGACACTAATTCACCCCCCTTCCTTAGTGGTTGTGATTCCAACACCTAAAGTGTAAGATAGCACAATAAAATTAGGTCAAAGATACGTCAATACCATAAAATCTAGATAGAACTTCGATGAGTTAAGACTAGAAAATTATAATAAGGTATTTCTTATTAAGAAGGTAACAATATAAACTAGGAATATCAACATGTGAAAACACACAATAACTCCTAAGTATAAATCTAAAACCAAACATGTAGTACAACACCTCCACATGATAATATAATGTAGAATGGTCAAAGAACTTAGATCATGAGAAAATGCAAGATAACCTAAGTCCATAATGATAATAAAATGATGATAAGTCTATATAATGGCCTTTAACCCAAATGATACATTTTAACCAAATTATCTCAAACCAAATGCAAATGGTGAGCTGATGGCACCTTGGTCTAGAACTTATAAAGGTGAGATTTTGAATTTGAATTAAAAATGAAGGAATTAGAGATTTTTGAAAAATGGTATAGACTCAAATGGGTAGCATAACACCACTACTTATCAAAGACAAACATAATGCTTCAAATGGTGATTTGAACAAGGGAAAAATAGGTTTTGATTTGGTCAGCATTATGCCTCCTTGTTCAAATAAATTGGTGGATAATAAAGATGTTTAGTTATGACATGTTTTGGTTTTCAAATAAATTTTATACTCAAATAGACCAAGTAAGTAAAGGATAAAATTAAAAAATACAACTAAGTATAACATCCAAACTCCTAAAACTAACAAGGTTGCATTATACCATTGAATTTCATCTATATACGTGTTATTGAGAGGATTTTAAGTGTTAATACAAAAATAAAAGTGCATGAATAAGTAGGTTTTTTACACCCCCCTTATCTCAAGAGATTTTATGGCAACATGTAACTTTGGGCTACTAATCCTACATCAATAATATGTATACAATAAGTGGGGTTGTTCTAAAACTAAATTTATGTACGTCTATATGTTCTTAAGTATGGCTAATACTAGATATACCTCACGTCAATTAGATCCACATAAATTGGCTTATTGTAAAAAGATCTTGTACTTTTCACAAACACTACATCTATCTCTTACTTAATGTAGTGTGATGTCCAAATTACCCCTACGGTCTAAGTTGGAGTAATACTAATGGAGTTTACTTAACCGCTCAAGCAAACATCTCTGCAAGTCACCCTCAATTTGTATACACCACCATGGATTGGGGTTGAAGCAATGTCAGAAGATGAATTCTAAGGTCAATGATTCCCTAGAGAACTTGTGAAGAGGCTATGAACTCTCACTCACAAGCCAAGTTGTATAAAAATAAATGACAAAGTGAAAAGACTTTAAGATCGCGTTTAGATCACCCAAACCAAATGGATTTGCAGAGATATTTAATAACATTATTTTCATTCCTTTGGACAAGGAAAAAAATTCAAATAAAGAGAACTTTTGCTCATCCTATTTCCCTAAAGGGGATGGGGGGATCATACACGCACCAATCATTTTGTGAAAACCAAATAATTTTGAAAAATCTAGCATAAAACAAAAACATTCTTAAGAGTTTGTAATCTAAATGTGAGTGTTTATTTTAATTCACAAAAGTGAAGTATTTATTAAATTTGTCCCCTTGGCCTTATTTGAAAAACTTTGTAAAAGAAACTTTCACAAATAACTAAGCATAAACAATCTAAATTCCTTTTAAACACCAAATTAAAGTAATCAAGACTTAACAATTTTTAAATTTATGCCTTTCTCCAGCTTTTGTCCCAAAAATTTTAAATGGTTTATGTTTGCCTTGAATCCCAATGTAAATGAGAAAACAATATTTTAAAACTTGCTCTTGGGTCTCTATTTTCTTGTTACAGAGACTAACATCGATCCATGTAGGGACCAATACTAGTTACAAGGAAAGTGGTGCTAGTTAATTTAATCAAGATCAATGCCGATCAAATAGAATAGATACTGGTTGCCTATAAAAATGTAGGAAAAACATAATCATTTTCACAAAACATATGGTTAGCGAAATAAGTATAAAAACCTGAAAGGTCTCTATATTTTGCAAAATAAAGATTAGACAGAGAGTATGCAAGTTCTAAAATAGAGAACAAAAGCTAAAAAAATTTAATAAAAACTCAAAAAACAAGTATTCTATTATGTTTTGCCCTTCACACAGGGACCGATGCCAGTTAAGATAGGATCAATGTCGGTCAGGGTAAATCGATGCCAATCACTATATAAATTATGTCATTATAAAGAATAAAAACACATGAAAAAATGATTTAAAACTTAATTTTTAATGACTTTCAAGCATTCATTATAAGATATAAGAGTTTCAAATTAATTTCCTTGCTTGTATGGGATGCAGGTCCCACTGGGTATGTCAATATGTAGAGTAGGAATCCAAAGTGAGTTAGATCATGCATTAATTAAGTAAAACCCAAATAACTATAAAGAACATAACTCACAAAGCCAACTCCCTCATGGGGTTTTGTAAATAAAATCTAAGAGATATTGAAATAAATAATACAACATCAAACCTTCCCAAGATCATCCCTCCACTGAGTGCAGCTCAAAAACATGATTATCCCCTAATTTGGTGCTCCAAATCTTTATCAATGATGAGTGGCTTACTCCTCCATCATCTATCAATGCAAAAATTAACTAAGCTCATCAAATTGATCAAATGTGTGCAAATAGTTGAATCTATCCTATTAAAAATTTAGTATAATAACATTACAAACAAATAGCTTGTGAATATAATTTAGCATAATAAGTTTACACAAAAAGAGCTTGAAAGGATGAGTGAGGACCCTTGTATTTATATATTTTCAAAAATGATCAGAATAAACCATGACCATCCATCTTGAGATAAAGATGTGTGGCCATGAATCAATTAAATTTTGGAGGCTCAATCCATAAATATCCTCATTAATATTTAGAAGAATGGGGCATTAATGAGGCATGGGAGGGCTTTTACCAAATATTTATTCCATTTATGACTTATGGATGCCACCCCATTGATGATGTCACCAAATGATTTAGGTATTAGGAATAAATTTTCAATTAATATATCTTCAATATATTCCATGTATTTTCTACTTAAGCCCTTGATTTGGTTTAATTTGCTTGGGTGAGGTTAATTTTTTTTTGCAATTCTTTGGAAATTAGTTGTCTATTTAATCAACACTGGTCAAAACATCAAGTTACTAGGTTGTAATTTGACTAGAGTATAATTAGAATAAGGTATTAGTTACGTATAGATAAATACCCCATTTAGGATATTTTGGATGCAAAATAACACATGCATGTGTCGTGTGCTTATGATTTAGAAGAATTCAATGGTCTAGAGCTTTACATGGTTTTAATCTGACTCAAAATGATTTGAGAAAAGCTAATAATCATATAAAATGCATTGCCCCATTCAGGGATACATTATCCTAAATTAGAACCTGTATGTGACAAGCTCAAACCATTTAGCACGTTTTAGTGATTTTTGCCCAATTTATGCATTGTCACAAAATTTTGAGTAAGATTGATAAATTCAGCATAATAGTGATATAAATTTTATGTCTACAAGATCATATTATATAATTTGTACCATAATCATGGAAATGTTGTCCCTATACATACTTATATCCACTTTAATATCATCTTCAACATTCAAGAACATATTATCATCATCATAAGACTAATGTCCACAGTCAATTCTCATTTTTATTTCATATTTTTTGATGTGTTATCTAACAATTTTCCTAGGGTCCTATTGTCTAAATGGTGCAAATTTAAACCCATAATGTACCCTAATATTTCCAAAAAATTAGAAGTGATCCCATTTTATGTATTGTAGCCTACCAATACTGAGAAGGGTTGGATGGATCACTGCTTGGTTGGATTTCTTTAAGTTAGTATCAATTTTATCATCAATTTGGAAACAATATCTTATCCATCTATTATATAAAGCATAATTCTTATTGGGTACAAAGAACATGGATTTGTTACTTAAATTATGATTATTGTGTACTCGAGGTACAACCATTAATCACCCGTCTTTTGAATGGTTTTATTTATAGATTCGAAGAGCCTCGACATTTTTTCTCATAAATTACTTGATACACCATGGGATAAAAAGTCTTGGTTATCTTTTTCATTTTCTTATTAAATATATGCACTTGAATAACATTTAAATCATTACATATATTATTTTTTGGGTAGTCTAGATATGATTTATAGGGCTACTCATAAGATGAATACACAGTTGCAGTTACTCCATCTACCACATAAGACATCATGTAGAAGTTACCATCTGGTGAACTTCTAAGATTTGTGAGTTTCAAAATTAAATTAGAGTTGATAATATCCCCTAAAACAATGATTTTGTTATAATTTAAAATCATTTATAATAAAGGGACCCATACCTCATTGATATAAGTGATCGTAAAAAAACCATAAATTTTTTTTAATAGGACCATGTGATTTTCACCCCTAGTCTAAAGACCAAATGGGGATAACTGAGTTAGGGCCCTAAATTGCAAAGTTTCTTGGGTTGCCAACCCACTCTTGTAACTTGTTGTTAATGTTTTTTATTATAAATCTATGAGTTCACCATGTTCTACCTGTATGACATGACTGGAAGAGGGAGTCTATAATACCTCTCAAAGGTATTTCCATTGATATATGAAATTGGTGTTTTTCCAAGTTTAAAGTATAATATCTTCCCAATAACCTTGTCATTCATGAATAAATCAAATAGTAGGTCAATCCAAGGTATTACCTTTGGTTTGGTTAATGAGTTATGAATACTAATTGCTTTGATGGCTAGTAGGCCATCCTTGTATTTACATGTGAAAATGGAGATTTGATCCTCAACCTTGTATGATTCAACTACATCAACCATATCCCAAATGGCAGAGTAATGTTTAAACTCATGGTTCAGAGCTGTAGAATTAAATGATGTATCTATGTATTTAGTTGGTCTTGTAATTAAGTATGTAGAGAGGATTGGGATGCAAAAAGAGGAAGCCATTGTAACTCTAGTCTTTAAAATTCTTTGCTCTATGAATAACCTATAAATTATTGGTCATAATGGAGTTTTGGATTCATTGTTTGTACTTGATCTTAGAATTCATAATACTCTTGATGACTAGGAGGCAATGTAATTAGACTATAAATAGAAATTTGAAATATATTTCTTTAATTATGTTGCCTTTGATAATTTAATGCATTAATTTTTTAATTTATGCAAATTATGTATAGCAATGACATTCACTCTTTCCCCTTTATTCTTTGTGTTTGAATTTTATAATACCAACTTCTATGGCTTTTACTTCCATGTGGATTTTTTTACATTCTCTCAGATGTTTAGTCATCTTAATATGATAGATGTCTCTTTTTTTCTCTCTCAGTCTTGGTTTATTCATCTTCATTATTTACTTATGTGGTTTCAAAGGACACATGTCTATGTGTCATTATTCCAATCCTAACTAAGTTATAGCTAATCATGCTTTATCTCTTTGGTAATGAGCTAGCAAGATGATGGCATGTGGATGGATCTCACTACTATGCTTATTTGGGACTTTTTGTATATAGGTCCATGTTGATGTCACATGTAGGCTAGTAAGGAGATGACTTATGTATGTCTCTCATTGATTTGCTTACCCAAGACTTTTTGTACATAGGTCCATGTTGACATCACCTCTAGGCTATCGGGATGATGACACATGGATTAATCTCACTACACTAATTTCCTTGGAATTTCTATACATAGGTCCATGATGGTGTTACCTCTAGGCTAGTGGGATGATAACATATGGATGGCTCTCACTATCTACTTGCCCAATACTTTCCATATATGGGTCATGTTGATGTCACCTCTAATATAGTGGGATGATGACACATGGATGAATTTTGTTGATCCACTTACCTAAGACTTTCTATACATAAGTCCACACTAACATCACATCTGGGCTAACAAGATGGTGACACTTGGCAAGATCCCAATGATCTTATTTTCTAAGTGAATCTATATAAAGGACTACGTTGACATCACCATTGGGAAACTTGAGTTCTTTACTTAGGCTCTAAGTTAGTGAATTGATGTCATGTGGCAAGGGCCAATGAACTCTAGAAAGGCCTAGAAAACATCCAAGAATGGAAATAGTATATTTAAAGCACAAAATAGATAAAGACCCAACTAAAATCAAAACATGTTATCCTAGTTAGTCATGAAGTCATGCATCAAGTGTACATAAGATTAAGTTAAAGGAAAATTGAAGCCAAAAAATAAATAATTTAGCATGGCCTATACGCAACTTCTATTCCTCCATAACTTTGAGATAATTTACAAACATTGAAATGAATCATGTTGATCAAGTCAATTAGACAATAAACCTCAAGAGAAGCAAAAAAATTCATTTTAATGTTAGATAAGTTCGTTAAGTTTTGACTTTTCAAACTCTATCATAGACTTCTAGCTTAGAAGACCCTGAATAATGATATTCGATTAACAATGGGTCCCTATTTAAATTTTGAAAATGAGGTGTGTTTTAGGGGAAAAAAATGAAAACTTAGTGGATAAAATACTCCTAAGTATTTGAGAACCCATAATCTTAGTAATCCAACACAATAAAACTTTATCCCTTCTTAGAAAAGAATAAAGAAACCATACCTTGAAAAAGATGCATACTTCCTCATGCAACATACTAACCCTTTTCATTCCTTGGATTCAAGTGTGTGATCTTGTGAATTAAATTTTTCCTTGTTATGAGAGTTTTTACAAAGTCTTAGATATACACTATAGGATTTATGTTGATCTCAAAATGTGTAACCAAATAGTAAAAAAATCCTGGACATTATTATGCTACCAGCGAGGCATCCATATCTCTAATAGAGATACCTCTAATTCCACTCAAATCCTTGTTATACTTCCATCCAGGCATCCATATCCCCAATATATATTACATGAATCACCATTTTCTATCAGTTTTGTAAGATAATATATGTATTTTTTTCATTTTATTTTTTTTCAAAACATATATAGAAGGTTGAGAATCACCACTGCTTAGGTGTATGTATAAGAAAACTTATTTCAATCAATACTTCCATGTCAATGTGTATTTATTTCCATGTTTATTATTTCCTATCCAAGTTTTAGCATGTAATAGTGTAGCTAAACCTTTGAAATATAAAAAATTTCTGACATCTACATGACTATATCAAAGTAAATCCCAAAGGTTTAGTAAACTTTTTCAGCCAAATTAGAACCTAATTCAATCACAACACATACCTTAACCCCATAATCTCTAGTAATATAAAATTAAATACTTATGAGGACTAATTGTGCATCCTTGTGAATCATCTACTTATTTTTGGTAGTTCTTTTGTAAACTCAATATGAGAAATCAGTTGGCCTATTATGCAGTTTTAGAAAACTAATCTAGAAATCATAACAACTAATCTACTAAAATAAAATGCAAAAAGAAAGAAAGAATGATTTTATAAAGCATAAAAACTATTCTATAAAGTAGGAAATTTATTCTATAAATCAATAAATCTATTATAATCCTACATCTACATCTCCACTTACGATCACTCTGAGGCATCTCTAATTAGAGTAGCCATGAAATAGTGCTTCAAAAACTATCCATTTATTGGAAAGGCAATGTCATTATCTTGGAGTTATTTTAATCAGAAGGTATTCTTCCCTAGGATCTATGATATCTGATATGGTTCAATCCACAAAGGAGTGAATTTATCATGTTGTCTTTTCTTCTCGTGTGCTTTATCCCATAAAAACACTAGGTCAAAAATCTTGAAGGCTTTGATCTTGGATATTTTATCAAACCATGTTTTTACAATATCATGATGTTTATTAATGTTTTTTAGTGCTTCAGTTCTTATATCCTCCATCTAGACTATGTCAAGTAGTCCAGATTATATTCTTTCATCTCCCCTAATATACTCTTGTATGAACTGGTACATTGGTATTTTAAGAGTAATGGGGAAGACTAGTTATTGTGTGTACACTAGTAGAAAAAGTGAAGCCTTGAAGACTTGTTTATGCCTTGTTATATTTTCCCATAATGCATATTTTAATAATTTATGTCATTCTCTTTGTTTATCTTACATTGATTTATTAATGGCATCTATCAATTTTTTATTTATAAACTCAGCTACTCCATTCCCTTATGGATAATAGTTTAAAGAGAACTTGATGGTGATTTTATTGTCATAAGCTCATTCTATAAATTTAGTAGACTATAATTTTATACCATTGTCACACACTAAGGAAATAGGAATGCCAAACTTGGTTAATATTTTTTAGTCTAGAAACTTAATGACATCAATTATTCTAGAATCCTTTGTAGATATAGTTTATGTATATCTAATGCATTAGTCGGTAGTTATTAGGACAAAATTATGCTCTAATTAATATTTTAGGTTTACCACCCCAATAAAATCAAACCCCCATTAGGCAAAGGGACATCCTTCAATCACTGGTTGCAATGGAATGGCAAGATTCACTTCTCTTTTCCAAAATACCAGGTAGTAATGATAAGTCCTAACATAGTTATTTGCTTCTTTGAATATTGTGGGATAGAAGTATCCCATCCTCAAAAAAATTTGAGTTTTTTATTTCCTAAGGGTTTCCCAATGCCTATCATCTGATGTAAGTTATCTAGGATGTCTACAGCTTCTTATTTTAAAACACATCTTAAATAGATGCCCTTAAAGATATTTGTATATAAGATTACCTTCTTGATCATATAATGATCTAATTTAATCCTAAGGGATTACCTTCACTCTATATTTAGCTCTGAGGGGCATGTTCCCATTAGAAAATAATGGATGATTTGAGTGTACCACTCACTACTGGTTACCTGAGTTTTATTAATTTATTCAATATTGATGTGTGGATTTGTCTCAATCATTAGTTGGATAATTTAATATCCCCTCACCATATTTTATGGACTAATTTTAATGTCAAAATCATAAAGTTTGGCCATCTATTTACATCTTTTTTTTTCCAATTCATTATATCCAAGTGTGAGTTTGATAGCTGGGTCTAGAAAAATGGTGTCTATTTTATTTCTTAGAATATAGTGTGTAAATTTTTCAACTTTGATTAAGGCATATATTATCTATCTAGCATAGATTATTTCAACTTGGCACCCTTTAGATTGGAGCCCAATAAGGCAATAATATGTTTATTATCATCCACCTTATGTGTAAGTACAACATCTATATTATGTTCTAAAGCTAACAAATAAAAATATAAATCTTTATTGAAGTTTGAATTGATTAGAATTGGAGCTTGAGTAATAGCTATCTTGATGTCTTGAAAATATCTCTTGGACTCTATCAGACACTTTATCTTAGTATTTTATTTTAGCATGGCATTCAATGGCTTGACAATCTCTACAAAATTAGAAATGAATTTTCACACAAAGTTTAACTTACCAAAGAAGGATTTCAGTTCTTTCTTGTTGTTAGGAGGTGTCAACTTGGAAATGGCCTAAGCTTGATCTAGATTAGAAATCCCATATTTAATGAAGACATGGCCTGGTAGTTTCCATTTATTAACTTCAAAGATACTCTTCTTTAGATTAAGTGACACTCCATACCTTTTGCATATGTCTAATTATGTAGATGATGTGCATGATCAACTCTACCTTTTAGATATACCAGAAGGTCATCCATGTATATGATTATACATTTACCAAAAATTTCCTAGAAATCAAAGTCCATGGCTTTTTGTAAGGTAGATTATACATTGATTAGGCTAGATGGCATTCTTTTATATGCATAACTTCCCCACTTGGGGGTAAAGGTAGTCTTCATCATGTCTTTTTCTTCCACTAGCACTTGATTTTAGCCTAAGAATCCATCTAAAAATGACATCATCTTAGACCCACTTACCATCTGAATAAACTCAACCAATGAAGGTAGGAGGTAATTATATTTCTCTGATGCTTTGTTCAACTTCATGAATTCCACATAGAGTCTGATTCATTCTCTCGTCTTCCTAATTGAGACTATATTAGCTACCTAGGTCAAATGTTTAATTAAAAATATAATCCTAGAATCTAATAGCTTTTATACATCATTTAAATGAAAGGTTCTAAAATTAGATTAAATGGTCTCTATCTCTACTTAAAAGGTTAGTATTCTAAATTCAATGGAATGGTATGAGTAATGACCATGGGGTCAAATATCTTCAGGTCCTCATAAATCTAGGAGATCACATATTTATACTATGTCAACATATTATTAAACTTCTATTTCTTACTTTCAGTGCAACTCAGTCCAATATTCACATACTAAGGGTGTTGGTTAGCACCTAGATCTCTTTGGTGAAATAAAAATTAGTTATTTTAGACTATTTCTACTTTTGAGTTTGTGGATCTATGTCAAAATATCATTCAAAGAAAATCATTCCTAGAGGGATGTAATTTTCCTCTAGTTATAGACACCATCTTCTCTCATTTATTCAATATTCATGGGTTACACATCTTTCTCATCTATCAGTTGAGTTTCAAATGTCCCATAACTACTCATAAATTGGATAGTCTACTGATCATCTTCAAATACCTATAAATTATCCATATTTAGAATAGAGGGGTAAGGAACCAGCTCCATAGAGAATTTATGCATCTTAGATTCTTGGAATAATGTTAGATTGGTATTTGAATCTACCAATAAATATATCATCCAATTTTATTCTCTTGGGATAAATCTGATGTTGAATCCTTCAAAATATTTAATCAGATCCATTTTAGATGATTATACTTTTTTAAGTAGGTGATCTTATGTTGATACTTATTTCTGATCTAGTTAACAACTAGCTCATAATCTCCAAAGATCTACAAATTCTTGACATTGTGCTTTATATTAAATTATAAATTAGTGATTAAAGCTTCATACTTAGCTCTATTATTGGTGCAAGGAAACTGTAACTTGTAGGTGGTAAAATACTACTTACCATCTAGGTTTGTCAAGGCTATGTTAACATAAGAACCTTATTCTGATCTAGCTTTATTGAAATGGAGAGTTCATAACTAATAAGAACCTTAAAATTTCTCTTACATGGTACTGAACTTATATACTCCCACATGCAGAGATGAAAACTAAATTTTCTCATTGTTTACATTATACTCAATAATCAAGTACTTCATCTTTAGTTCTCTATCCAATAGAATATGATTGGTTGCTACTTTCCATGGTGGCCACATGTGTGAAAATTTTATATCCATGTATCCATTTAGGGTCTTATAGAAATCCTTTCTAAGCAACAATCCTTAAAATTCTATAATGTCAATAACCAAAATATATATGTATTATTGTACACATAGCTTTGATGCCATCTAGATGTGCACATTTGTTAATTCTCCAATGCATGAGACAAAAGACTTGTATAATTATAAGACCACCCTCTTTTAATTATATGGGATCAAACTCAACTTCCTTCATAGTTGTCAGCCTCACATTGGCTAAGGCACCCAATTCAACCAAATAGTTGTGCACATTCTTTCCAAACATGTAGTTAGTTAGTAAAAATGGTGGTAATTTTAGATTATATTTAAATACCATCATGTTTTCATGTGAAACTTTGTATTTTTTATATGTATAGGATCTCTCAATCAATAATTTGAGAAACAATTCTATTTTTTTTCTATTTGAGTAAGCTTATGTAGGGTGATATTGGCCTTGATCTTCTTCATGTCCTCAATAATATTGTACCTAGCTCTGCTTTGTGGTTCTATGCTCTCCAACTACTTATCCTTCATGAAGGGAGGTGGATTATTGTTAGCTTGAGAATATAGAGGAGTAGTAGCATTATCATTTAGAGGTATTGAAGTGGTAAAAGGTTGCTTGATCCTTATATTATAATTGTTTCTCTATAACTACTGGAATGCATAGATTTTATCTTTATTATCCTCTAGTTCATTTTTATCCTCTTCTAGGAATGGGAGATCATAGATCTCAAATACCATTGTTATACTAGAATGTCCTAGATTAGTGGAGGAAGATAGTTCTATTTGATTGACAAAACCTTCCTCCCTATTCATCTCCTTCTAAAATATCTCAAAAGTAGTGTAGAAATCTATACAATCTAGCTCACTATGTTGAGTTGTATTATGAACTCAGCATCAATTAAGAAGGGTTACTTCCATGATATTTATTTTTAGTGCCCTATTGGGTGGCTTATATTCTATGTTGTTTCCAAGCCTCTTGAAAGGCTTGGTATACCTTTAGAACCCAAAGATCTGATTGGTATTCTAGCCTCCAGTGTTACCCATGTGTTGTTGCATGTTAAGAAACTCATTTCTTAATTTATGTACCATCCTCTGAATTGATTCCAATTCTATTTTTATAAAATCAAAATTATTACCCTGTATAGTAGTAGTGTTGACTCATATAAGATACTAGTTTTGGTTTTTTTAGTTATACATAAAATTATTCAATAAGCTAAGGTGTTGATTGGGTGGATCATGAGTTAAAGGCACATGAGAGTACCATTTGTTCTTTTTTTGGGCCATAGTATTATTATTTTCATTTTGGATTGGTTTGAAAGTTGTAAAAATAGGACTAAGACTAAGTGCAGACAAATATTGTATATGGTGGTTTAATTGTTTATCTACGATGATAGATTTGGCATAAGGCAATGTATCAACACCAATATATTTGTGTAATAAAACAAAAATCACAAGGCCTAGAGCATTGTTGTACATTTTGAGGGTCAAAGTCTTAGTAGGTTTGTAAGTAGTTTCAAGCTAGGTATACATATTCTAGAACCTAGCATTGAAGGCTTGGATTGGATCATTTGGTTCCCTTCTCATACTTGAAAAGTTTTGATAAACAACACTTGTGATAGTGACTTTGCTAAATTGTGCCAGTAAATTATTTTGACATTGATCCTAGGATATAAGTGGTCCTTATAGGATATTGAGAAACCAATCATAAGTAGCATCTTGCAATATGAAGGGAAAGAATTTGCATGCCACATCTTCATGGGTTATATTCAATATTCCCAGGGTAGTTTTGAATGCCTTTATATGTTCTTCAATATTCCTACTCCTTGAGGGAGAAAAGGAAGGAAGATACTTTTCAAGTTTTCTTGAAAAATCATACATAGCTCTAGGGATGTTAATAGCAGAACCAACTAGCTAGATTGGAGTTAGGGCCATTACAAATAATGGAATATGGAGTTATCTACCTGGAGATAATAATTGAGTATGGGGTCCTTTCCTAACTCCATTATCAGACCTAACTTTTCTATGGATTACCAAAGGCTAATATAGTAAGTTAGTCTCTAAGGTATATCTTTTTAATCTTTTGAATGCTTCTAGTGCAACTCAAGTGATTTATTTCTAAAGAAATAGAGGTAGAGGTTTAGGCCCTCTTTATAGAACTAGATAAATTACTTTTTATTTGGGTTTTATGCACACACTATAAACCTTATGAGGTAACCTCTAATATTTTAGGATTTAACAATGAAATTCACTCTAAGGCATGAGTTGTGGGGTATTCAATTTTGTAAATAACCTATTGGTGGAATAGTAGTGAATGAAGTAGTTTGTTTACCATGGATGGGTCAGCTATGGATGAATCTAAGTCTAATTGAGATGGGTGGACTGGATATGGATCTAACCTATGTCAGGTAGGACCAAAATAAACTCAAAAAAGAGGGCAAAGTAGGGCAAAAAAGGAGGATTATAAACCGTACTAGATGAAACTTTTCTAGGCTAGCACTTGAATTAAAGGTTGGATAAGGAATCAAAGACCAATGTCTAATTTATAATATTATATCACACCAAAAATCAAACATTATTTAGATTCAAAGGGAACTAGGATATAGGAAACTTAAACACATCAAATCAAAGATTTCCAAGTTTGGAAGACTATAATATCACATTTGTAAGAGGGTATTATGATTCATATGTAAAATACATTCAGATCAGCAATATTTCAATATGAATAATTTTATATTAAAATAGATAACTCATGCACAACCAAAATACAAAGAAACAAAAAAATAGAACTTCTTACACAATCCACAAGTTTGGAGAAGAATCAAGATTTGCACCTCAAGATCAATTGTAAAAAAATCCTTAGAATTTATTATTAATTTCAATGTCCAAAATTCTCCTCCCTTTGGGATTGGGATGATACAAGTATATATAATCTTGGGATAGGGAAGGCCTCATCTCTCAAGTGAAGTCTAAAAAAACATATTCGAAAATAGCATTGTATGTTAATCTCATGAAAAGTACACATGTACAATAATGATTACTCAAAATAGAATTCTTTGTCTAAAATATAATATATACATGCTAAATAAATTAGGAACTAACAGTTCCATCTCAACTAGAACATGCAAATACATATGTATATTTAGAAGGTGTTGATGCAACATTGTTAAAAGAAGAAAACTATAACATAGCTAAAGTCAGTGGAATTGGAGTTGTAAGTTGTGTTGAAATTGGAATGGGTACTATAATTGTAGCTATGGTATAAGTGGTCACCAATATGGCTATGGTAATAGTTTTTTGAAGTGGCACATAGGCAATCCCAGTTTGAGTTTGCACTAGTGTGTACTTGGGAAGATGAACATTATGAGGTGGAATATGCATGGCCCCTACTACTGAATTTTCTTACTTGGTAACTTCCATCTATAAATAAAGTAGATGGATTTCTTGGAAGTTATTGTTTATGGTCTAAAAATTAAGAAAAACTATTTTGAATAACTGAGGAAGCTTGTCCATTAATTTATTATGCATGCCCAATACAACTCTAACCTTAGCATGTAATGCCTTAGTTTCTATGATTTTATCCCTTGAAAAATTAACCAGTTGCTTATTTCATCATTGGTTCTATAAATAGTTCCCTCAATCTCCACTCTAAATTTATCAAGCACTATCCATATAATATTTTCAAAAATGAGTTTAGGCACCAAATGCCCTTATGGAGTGCCTACTTGAGTAACTCTTAAGTCCGTTAGGATAGAGATTGTTTCCTTTTTATTGGTTTGAAAATTATTGAACTAGAGTTTACATCTCTTGACGTCACTCAAGTAAATTATCCCTTTTATCAACCATCTAATTTTGTGCCCAAATAGCTTCAAAGGTTGTTATTAAATTAAAATGGGCATAAGCTTTATTCCTTGTATGCTAGATTATAAAACTTATCTATCCATTAATATATTTTATTTTATTTAACAATTGAAAATTATATCCCAAATTGGGTTGGGAGGTTGCCTTTGTAGACCTTATTGAACCAATGTTGTCAAATAGATTCCTAATTATCCCCTAAAGGTTATCTAATATTTTTGTGGGAGCCTGGATGGTACTCACCTCTTGTTTCCTCTATATGGACTGATCAAAACCTTTGAAAATCTCTTTTATGACTCCTCTAGTAGTATTGACAAAAGTATAGGGGTCCTCCCTATATCTATCTAGGTTTAAGGGATTTATTTTTCTTCATTTTTTCAAAAAAGATATGTCTTCTATTTTTTCTAGCTCAACTTGCTAACCTTAAACAACCATGGTTTTCCTCTTAACATTTCTCAAGGTTTTTATCTATCTATCAAAATGAAACTTTAGTGTGGTTTTCTCAATTATCTCTAAATCATATATCCCTACTTATTCTTTTTTCAACTTATAAATCCATAAAGGAATATTCAAATCCACTTATTTTTTTGTTTGTTATGTTTGTGTTGAAAGAGTAGCTAAGGGGGATTATCTTAAATGTATTATTCCCTTAATGTAAGATGTCCTTATTGAAATAAAAGGAGGAACAACTTTCCTCCATCCAATAACCTACCTTTGGATTGGTCATCAATTATAGATTTGGCCTTTCCTGGTACTTTGTGGACTAAGATATAAGTGAGTATACCTAGGGTGTGTAGCTAATAGGCATCTATAATTATATATTCAACCAAGGAGGAGTGCCTACTGTATCAAAAATTAAGGTGGACACTAGGTTTTAAAAATGTACTCATTTGCTTGGCTTAGTAGACTATGGACTAGTTTCACTAAATAATGATTAAGTCATTGGGGTGTTCAATAAGTTTTGTAAATAGTTAATAACAAAATTTTATGCATCCCCAATAGTCACAATAGTAGTGGTAGGGCCCATAGTAGTAAGTTATATTATGGTAAGCAAAATTGGCATTGTTGTTATTTATCACTGATTTATTTGACTTAAGAATTACAAAGAATCTACAACATCACTTATAGTTGTAGAATTGAGGGAGTTACTAAATAATGAGAATTTGGAGGAATTACAACCTAGGAAATATAATTGGGGCATTAGTTATTGTAGTTTCATTATAATGGCCTGAAGTGGAGAGCTTAGAGGTGTTTTCAATGATAACCCTTATGCTATAATTTGCATCTTTGATTCTGCATCTCCTTCTCTCTGTGATATAAATTTAGTGGCCACTAAGTTACCATATCCTTGGTTAAATTAATCAAATTTTTATAGTAATTATGTTCCTCCTAACTGGGTGTTTCCTTCAGTCATCCATTCATCATCTTCCTTTGTTTTTATGGTCTCATCAAATTATCATGTCTCTTTTATATCCATATTTCAAACCTACTCTTCTTCATCTCCCCATATTTTATCTTCCTCCTCACTATCATAAATTTGAATAGGTCCTGACCCTAGTTCACCCTTTATTTTTTTTTTCCCCTCTTTGGGAACAACTACATGTTTCTTTTCCACTTCCACCTTTTAAGGTGAAATAGGAGTCTTAGGCTTCCTTTTATATATTATTATTGGTTTTATAATAATAAAGGTTGCCCCAATTGAAGTTGAAATAGGAGATGGAAGGACTATAGTGGTATTAGATGGTGAGGGAGTGAGACGAGTGGTGACCATTGGAGAAATGATAACTAGTGGAGATGGAATTTGTAATGAAATTAATTAGATGATTTTCAATAATATAATTATATATCACAAAATTAAGAGTAGAATAAACAAATCCACAACAACAGTTTCTAAAAGGGCATAATACTTGAATATTATGACTTAGACTCTTTGAGGGGGAAACCTTCACAATAATCTAATACAAACAAAATTCACAATATGATGATAAAATACTAACCACTACCTTCTATATATACTCTACTTATCCAAGGTTATTCTATAGGCTAACCATACTAAGAATATAAAGAAATGTGACAAGATAATATGAAGGTGTGTAAGCCACAAGTTTGCCACACATATCCCTAGATATAGTATAGGTTAAGGGTATAGCATAAATATGGTAGGTGGTGATGAATATGGCTACCCAAGGGAATGGGTCATCATTTTTAGTAGAGACAAAGGAGGAGAAGTAATATAAACTTGAGATAAAAGGGAGGAAATACTTAATTGTTGTGTTATGGTTAATGGAGGTAGAGGGAACATGAAGAATAGTCCAGTTGATGTGATGGGACTTGCAAGTTTAAATTCTTCAGGTATGTGTTGAGGTTCCTCCATAATGTGTGGTTTATAAAGTGAAACATTTATGTGTATAATGGATTATGGAGGTGTTGACCATTTTATCCCACATACCAAGATTATGTCCAGATAGACCAGGTTGTTAATGTATGAGTAGATCAATAAGGTTTTGAATGGAAGAAGTAGCTTAGGATCTCAATTTGTTCACAAGTAATTTAAGACACTTTGGGTTCACTTAAAGTGTAAATTTCCATTTGATAAGGCATGGACCATATTGAAAAAACCCTATGTAATTTTAAGAGTGCTTAGAATAAGTGTGGAAGTGCATATGATCCATTTGGTTCTTCATTGTGTACATCTAGACACTTGGGCTTAGTAATAAAAATTCTAAGTAGGAACTTTGCTAATGTCATCATTGCCACATGTGGATGATTCAGAGAGAATTGGTCATATGAATTTTTTCACATTTGTGCTTAGATCATATGTACCAAGTTTTAGTTCCTTCACTAAATTGCATCAAAAGTTACAAAGGTCCAAAGTTGGATACTCAGTCATTTTCTACATGTTTCCCATATTTAACCACTTTCAAGAGGTTCCAGTAGATCCAAGTGAGTATATTCACAAATTTATATCTCACATGTGTTATATTTATAGGGGAAAGTGGTCACATGGATTTGTTTAGATTGGTCATTAGTTGTTACACACTAAGTTTTTGATCATCTGCTAAAGTACAGTATAATTTATACATGATCAAAGTTGGCTCCTTAGATTTTTCTAAGTTTTCCATACTTAGCCAAATGAGCTCGACCATTACCATAACATCACACAGGAGTAGATATGGACCATCCAACTTGAGAATTTAATATCTTCACATGGAAAGATCCCAAGACCAGTGGATCAAATGGGTTTGTTCCTTTTGGCCTCAAGAACATCTCCTAAAAGTTTAGTTTCCCCATAATTCTATTGCTTCGAGATATAAATCTACAAAGTTGGTCAAAAAGCATAACATGTTTATGTAAATGTCAAAATAGAGCTCAAGAAAAAATCTATATGTGCTTAAATTTGATAGTTCATGGGATGTAAATTACATTCTATAGGACATCAATTGATGGTTTGCAGGATGTTAACTTCAAGATAGAGAAAGATAAATCCTATTGAGCTTAAATTTGATGGTCACGTGACCATCAATGATGGTCACATTAACATCATTTGATGAGAGCAAGGATGTCAATTTTAAGATCATGAACTAGTTGTTGGCTTTCAAATAGCAGGTCCCAATTGATCTAATGGTCCATGTTTGATCGTACACTCAAATCTAATGATGAGTGGAGGTTAAAGGGTCAACAAATATCAAGGATGAATGTGTGCATGACAATTTTTAAGGATGCATTCAACTAGCATAATATCAATGGTTCTCAGGCATTCATACTGATTGATATTGATAGAGTGAAAGGAGTCAATGTGTTAATGAGTTGATTTAGATTTTGACAACCAATTAGAGTAAGGGTGAGCCTAGGATTCTTGATGGAGGTTGAGAATCTATTTTCAACCATGGATAATAGGGCTTAATAGGGTCATCTTTCTACATTTTAGGCTTGATTAACACCATTAAAAGTCCATAAGTGATGCATTAAAGTATAACATAAAGGGACTACCCATGTGGCTAAATATGGACTGTTGGCTTGTAGGTTTACATCATAAAGGGATCCTTCTATGACTGTGTTCACCATTTCTAGTAGGAGTTAATATTTTAAAGGGTGCCATGAACTCAAACAATTGAACCCAAAAATTTCATCATATGGACTAGCTACTTGAAAGGGACCTTTCTCTCCATTATGCATGCCATGATCAATAGTCAAGCGCAGTTTGTAACAAGACATGATTCTAAATGATGGATCCAAGTGTTGTAACTATACTAATACCTAGACCCAACTAGAAACAACTCAATCCCATCATTGTAGCTACCATGGAGCATCACTAATAAGATATTTTAATGATGCAACAAATTGGAGTGACCTAAACCAATTAGGAAGGGTTTGAGTGACCTTGATTTACAGAGGCTACTATAACAACTTTTCAAAAAGATTTGAACTATTTGATCCCGTTTTGAGCACCAAAACTCACTCTCTCTTGTTTCCTTCCTTCTATAAATATAACCTTTGAGCTATTGTTATGGATCCCTCATGTTAGTGTGACTAGACTCTACTAGAATTGTATTCAACACCTCTTGGAGTAGTGAATAGAGTATTTTTACAATAATTTTATAATCTATATTTATTGTTTTGTATTTATTTAATATGCAAATGAGATTTTTATCTTCCTTTTGTATGTCAAAACTCAACTTAAGTGCTATAAACTTTATTTTCAATTCATATAATGTGTCTTAGCATTGATCTCTCAAAGATATAGTAGACAACCAAATTTAAGTGTCTTAAACCAAACTTTATTTTCATTGCTCCCTAGTCTGAGTGTATCAAATAGACCTCTATACAAAATACTATTGCATAGAAAGAATTGCATTAGCTTCTTTCATAGATCATTAGTGTGTTAAGGAGCCTAAGTTCAAGAGTGGATTTGATAAATTCTAGGTGTATCACCACATATTAGAATGGTTTTATTTTATGCAATATTCTTAACTCTTTTCACCCCAACCATTTTTTAGGTTTTAATAGCAAAGGTCCAAATTATAGAATCTAAGGAGCTAGCCTCATAAAAAATCCTAGAGGTCAGGTCTAGATATAGGCAACCCATAGCCTTAGACCATTCCCATGTTAGTCTAGGTATGGGTCAAACTTAAACAAATCTGACCCCTATTAGGGTGTTATCTGGATTGTTAAGAGTTCTAGCATGCCTGGTTGGACCTAAATTCAGGCATTGAAATACAATTTTACAACATATTCATATTCAAAACCTATTTCCAATACTTATTTGGCCCCTATCTCAAGTTCAAAGGTATATTATTGTTCATTTTTTAATTTATCTTCATGATTTTCTATAAGCTATGGCAGATTATAGAGAAGAGTTCTGTTATTCTTCTCCTTACAAGCAATTTTAGTATGATCCTCATGACCCATATCAATCCTATCATGATCCATATCATCTATATAATGAGTATACATATCCTCATTAGTAATATGAAATCTCATACCAGTCCTATAACCACTCTTATGAATCTCATTACCCTCTTGATCAATCCATTAAAGTCCTTAAATGATCCATCTCAAGATTCAAGAAAGCTTTTATTGGCTATGAGAAAGAGATCATAAGCATAGCCACTAAGAAAATATATAATGAGGATATTTCCAAGTACAAAATTTAGATCATGAGAGTAAATATGTAGTAGGCTAAAGAGGTTTGTTCAACTTTTATAAGGCAAGGACATTTAAAGTTTAGTTTTGATATTCTAGACATTGGAGGTCTAATAGTAAATATTGAAGAGAGGTTAGTGGTTTATGAGAAACCCAAAGGTCCTCCTAATAAATATTATATTACCATAGAGCTTCCTTTTCCCTTTATGATTAGCAAGCTAATGTTAATCATAGCCCTAAAGTGCCAATCCAAACCTTGCCTTGTTTTCCTACCTAGAAGTCTATCCAAGAGAGGTCTCAGAAGGTTGAAGAAGATTATTATGAGGAGACTAATTTTGAGATCATACATGAGCCTACATCATCAAGTTTATAAGAAGAGATATTCAATGATATAGTCCATGATTTTTTGGTTAATCTAGATAAGAAGATTGGCCTTGCAAATTAGTATCTCCAGTATTCAATGGTAGCTATAAAGTCAACACAGCAACAAATTCCTTCCTTCACACCCATGGATGCAAAAAGAACAAATTTAGAGGTTATTTAACCCAATTTCATGACTTTTAATCAGGTACAATAATTAGTGGAGAAGGAAAAACATCTAATCATGATTCAATATGTTGAGTTCAAGAGCAATCTAGAGATCATTTATCCTCCACTCATTTCTCCTCAGGTTCCAAAGTACTTTCCTTCATGGAAAGCCATTCAATAAATAGTGTAGAAGAAAGAGGAGGTGAAATTTATCCAAGAATAACAACCTCAAGAAGAAAATTAGGTACCTATGGTAATGGCTTTAAACCTTTCTCATCTTGTTACATACTTTCATAGATCTACTATGCCAATCCTAGAGAAGGAGCCTATCCTTTTTGAGTTAATTGAAGAAGTTGTAGGTGAATTATATGGAGATGAAAGAACATTGCATGATCAAAAGGAGGACATAATCATAGATACACTCAGTTTTAGTGAAGGGATTGATCCAATCTCACAATCTATTCAAAAAAAGTGAGGTCAAGGAGGTGATTATTGTGATAAAAGATTAGCTGAGAATGGTCGATGAAATTAAAGAGGAAGACACTTTAATTTTTGAAGTTGAAGGGGTTTTCCATGAACTCAATAGGTGCCATCCATCATAAAGAGGACATTATATATGAAGAGGATGAATATGAAATAAGTGTAGCTAATCAAGAACCTTCATATGACTCCATCCAAAAAGTGGAAATATGTGATCAACATGTTTCAAATGGTAAGAGTATTGATGATCTTCATTTATTTTAAATTGATCATGATGAAGAAGCCTTTTGGGATGACCTAGAGGGATTTTGTGCAAAGTTTCATAATCCATCTCCACCTCATATGGAGATAAGGAATGTTCTCTAATAAGTACCATTATAGTTGTCCATCAAGAGTAAATTGATGTATTTCAGCCAAATTTGGATACCAATCAAGAATATGGAGAATTTGACAAGCCATTACATCAAATGGAATATAATGAAGACATCAATCCAAGTATGCCAGCTAAATTGCCAATCCAACCTATGAATGATGCAGAGATAAAATTCTTGATGCAATAAAAAGAAGTTTGGGAAGAAGATGATTGGGTCTTGGATCCATATCTTCAATCCCTAAACCTGAGAATGAAAATATGAGGCCTAGTTACATCATCAAGAAGATGTGAGCATCTATTTACTCCTATCTGCAAGAAGATGCCATCAAGGAGTAGTAATCATGTTTCAAAGATCCATACTAAATCAAATGAATTCCCATTTGACCCTGGAGGAAAGCTTGTTACTTTAGGTTAGTTTTTCTAGGTTTGTCTTATTTCAATAAGTGAGTAACACATGTAGTAATATTTACTCCCCTTTTCATTATTATTTTATAGGTTAGTGATCCTTGTGTTGGTAGTTTAGGTTCTCCTTCTACTTTTTTTCTCTTTTTGGTCTTTGTTTTGTTTCAAGAGGTTAGAAAAAGATTGGAACATGGTCTGGGTTCTTCAAGCATAGTAGGCATTCTTCCCTACAAGTTTCCAAAAATGTTGGCCATTTTGGCCCACATAACAATCCTATGTCTAGATAAACTAGATTGTTAATGGATGATCAAATCAACAAGGTTCTAAATGGAAGAAGTAGCCCAAGATCTCAATTTGATCACAAGGATTTTAAGACACTTTGAGTTTAATTAAAGTGTAAATTTCCATTTTTTAAGGCATGGACCATATTGTAGAAACCCTATGGGATGTCAAGAGTGCTTGGAACAAGTGTGTAAGTGCATGGGATCCATTTGGTTCTTCATCATGTTCATCTAGACAATTGGGCCTAGTAATAAAAATTTTGAGTAGGCACTTTACTGACATCACCATTACCACATGTGGATGAGTCAGAGAGAATTGGTCATATGGTTTTGTTCATAGTTATGCCTAGATCATATGTACCAAGTTCTAGGTCCTCCACTAAAGCGCATCAAAAGTTACAAAGGTCTAAATTTGGCTCCTCAATCACTTTCTATGTGTTTTCCCATACTTAGCCATTTTCAAGAGGTTTTAATAGATCCAAGTGAGCATATTCATAAAGATATATCTCACATGTATGATGATTTCATGAGAAAGTGATCACATGGGTTTATTTATCTTGGTCCCTAGTTACTACACACTAAGTTTTAGATCATATATTGAAGCGTGGTAGAATTTATTCATGATCAAATTTGGCTCCTCAATTAGATTTTGCTAAGTTTTCCATATTTATCCAAATGAGCTCAACCATCGCTAGGACATCATGAAGGATAATATATGGACCATCTAGCTTGAGCATTTAATATCTTCACCTAGAAAGCTCTTGGGACTAATGGATCAAATGGGTTTGTTCTTTTTGGCCTCAAGAACATCTCTTGAAAGTTTGGTGCCCCCATGATTCTCATGCTTCAAGATATAAATACGAAAATTTGGTAAAAAATTATAATACATTCACATAAATTTCAAAATAGAGCTCGAGCAAAAATCTATCTATGCTTAAAATTGATAATCTACAAATGTCAATTATGTTCTGTGGGATGTCAATTAATTGTCTATGGGATGTCAACTTTAAGATAGAGCAAGACAAATCCTATTGAGATTAAATTTAATAGTCACACAAATATAAATGGTCATGTGAATAGAATTTGATGAGAGTGAAGATGTAAATTTTAAGATCATGAATTAGCCATTGGATTTCAAACAATGGGTCCCAATTGATCTAATAATCCATGTATGATTGTAAACTTAGATCTAATGGCAAGTGGAGGTCAAATTTTCAATGAATCTCAAGGAAAAATATGTGCATGACAAGTGTCAAAGATGTGTTCAACTAGTATAAGATCAATTTTTCTCAATAATTCATACCTATTGATGTTGATAAAGTGAAAGGAGTCAATGTGTCAATGAGTCGAGTCAGATTTTGATAACTAATTAGAGTAAGGGCGAGCCCAAGATTCCTGATAGGGGTTGAGAAGATATTTTTGACCATGGATAATAGGGTTTTATAGGGTCATCTTACCACCTTTAGGGTTTGAACAAACACCATTAACAGGCCATAAGTGATGTAGTAAAGTATAAAGAACATAAAGGGACTACTCACGTGGCTAAATATGGACCTCTAGTTTGTAGGTTTACATCATAAAGGGATCCTTATCTAACTATGTTGGCCATTTATAGAATAAGGAGATAATATTTAAAAGGTTTCCATGAAGGCAAAAAAGTGGACCCTAATATTTCATCATATAGACCAGTTGCTTGAAAAGGACCTTTCTCTCCACTATGCACACCAAAAAAACTAGTCAGGGGTAGTTTGCAATAAGACATGATTCTAAATGATGGATCTGAGTGTTGTAACTATATTTATACCTAGTATTAGATAGAAACAACTTGATCCTACCATTTCATCTGCCATGGAGCATCACTAAGAGGATATTGTAATGATGCAATGAACTAGAGTGATCTAGACCAATCAAAAAGGGTTTGAGTGAGCTCAATTTATGGAGGCTATTGTAACAACTTTTAAAATTTATTTAAACTCATTTTATCCCCTTTTTATTGCTAAAACTCCCTCTCTCTTTCTTCTTTCCTTCTATAAATATAGCCTTTAAGCTATTGTTTTAGATCCCTCAAGCTCGTATGACTAGACTCTGTCAGGATTGTATTCGACACCTCTTGGAATAGTGAATAGAATGTTTTTGTAATCATTTGTTAATCTATATTTAGTGTTATGTGTTTGTTTAATATATAAATAAGATTTTTATCTTCCTTTTGTATGTCCAAATTCAACCTAAGTACTAGAAACTTTCTTTGCAAGTCATATAGTGTGTCTCAACATTGATCTCTCAAAGATATAGTGGATAGCCAAATTTAAGTGTCTTCAACTAGACCTTATTTTCATTGTTCCTTAGTCTGAGTGTATCAAATAGACCTCTATACAAAATACTATTTCATAAAAACTATAGCAAGCATTACATTAGCTTTTTTCATAGTTCATTAGTGTGTTAAGGAGTCCAAGTTTACGAGTGGATTTGTTAAATTCTTGGTGTATCACCACATATTAGAATTAATTTTGTTTTATCCAATATTTTTAACTCTTTTCACCCCAAATAATTTTTAGGTTTTAGAGGCAAAGGTTCAAATTATAAAATATGAGGATCTAGCCTCATAAAAAATCCTAGAGGTCTAGTCTAGATATAGGGAACCCACATCTTTAGACAATTCCCATGTTAGTCTAGGTATGGGTCATACTTGAAAAAAAATTACCCCTATTAGGGTGTTATCTAGATATTTAATAAGATGTGTTTAATGTCTCTCTTCAATGTAAGCTTGGTTGAATGGTCTATCTTTTTCTTGTATTTCTTTTTATTCCTAAGGAGGGGGTCCATGGACAGTTCTAAAGACCCTTTCCTCTTTCTCAGTTCTCTTAGCATCCTCTCTAGTGATAGTAAGATCATACTGGATCCTTTGTACCAAAATCATGGACATGTTTTCCTTGCACATCTTTATATCCACTTCAGTATCATCTTTAGTATTTATGAACACACTATCATGATCATAAGACCAATGTCCATAGTTAATTCTCACTTTTATTTCAATTTTTTTGATGTGTTCTCTAACAATTTTTTAGGGTCTCAGTGTCTAAAAGGTGCCAATTTAAACCCGTAATGTGCCCTAATGTTTCTAAAAAATTGGAGGTTCTCCCATCTTATGTATTGCATCCTACTAATACTAACAAGGGTTAGATGGATGGATGCTTGTTTGGATTTCCTCAAGTCAGTATCAACATTATCTGATAGTTGGGCAACAATATCTTGTTTAGTTATTTTATCAATCATAATTCTTGGTAGGTACAAAGGGCATGCCCTTGTGCCTTTAATTTTGATTATTGTGCACTCAAAGTACAACCAATAATTTCCCATATTTTGAATTTTTTTTATAGGGTCAGATATCCTGGGCATTTTCTTCCATATATTTATTGATACACTATGGGATAGAAAGTCCTAGTTATCTTTTTCATGTTCTTTCTAAATATATGCACATGAATAACATTAAACTCATCACATATCTTATTTTTTGGGTAGTCTAGAGATGGTTTCCAAGGTTGCTCATAAGATGAATGCATAGTTGTAGTCACTGCATCTCCCATGTAAAACATCATGTATAAGTTACCATCATGTGAAATTCTAGGATTTGTGAGTTTCAAAATCAAATTGGAGTTAATAATCTCCCCTAAGGCAATGATTTTTTTGGAAGTTAAAATCATGTCCAATAAAGGGACCCATAACTCATTGACATAAGTGATGGTTGAAAAACCATATATTTTATTTAACAAGGCCATGGTGATTCTCATCCCTAGTATAAAGACTAAAATGGGGATACTCAAGGTAGGGACCTGAACTAAAAATTTTCTTGGGTTGTTAGCCCACTCTTGTAAATTGTTATTGATGTGTTGTTAAGAAGCCATCAGTTCACCGTGTCCTACCTCTATGACATGTCTATTAAAGGGAGTCTATAATACCTCTCAAAGGTATTTCCACTTATTTATGCAATTATTATTTTACCAAGTCTAAAGTGTAATATCTTCCAAATAACAATGTAATTCATGAAGAAATCAAATAGTAAGTCAATTCAAAGCATTGCCTCTAGTTTGGTTGTTATGTTATGAAAACCAAAAGCTTTGATGGCCATCACATTGTCCTTATATCTATGTGAAAATGGAGAGTTAATCCTTGGTCTTGTATGTTTTGACTACATTAACCACATCCCAAATGGTGGAGTAATGCTTAAACTCATGGTTTAGAGCCATCAAATCAAATGATGTATGTGTATTCAATTATTCCTATAATTAAATATGCATAGGGGATTGGGATACGAGATGAGTAATCCATTACAACTGTAGTCTTGAAAATTCTTTGATCTATGAAGAACCTATAAATTCTTGGTTGCAATAGATTTATACATTCATAGTTTGCACTTGAGCTTAGAATTTATAATGCTCTTGATAGTTAGGAGGTAATGTAATTAGACTAGAAATGGAAATATGAAATATATTACTTTAGTTGTGTTGGTTTTGAGAATTGAATGAATTAATACTTTGATTCAAGTGAATTAAGTGTAGCAATGACATTTGCTCTTTTCTATATTTTTTATTTTCATTTACCAAATTCCATAGCATTTACTTTTATGTGGAATATTTTGCATTCTCCTAGATGCTTAGTCATCTTAATATGACATATGCCTCTTTTTTGTTTTATTGGTCTTGTTTGGCTATCTTCATTGTTTTCTTACATGGAATTAGAGGACACATGTATGCAAATCACTATCCCACTCCTAGCTGAGTTGTTGCTTGTCATGTTTTATATCTTTGATCGTATGATAGTGGGATGCTGACACATGGATGCTTTTCACTACTCTACTTGTCTGAGACTTTTCATACATAGGCTCATGTTGATGTTACATCTAGCCTAGTGGGATTAATACACATGGACAGTTTTTGCTTCTCTACTTACCTAGGACTTTTTGTACATAAGTCCATACTGACATCACCACCAGGATAGCAAGATGATGACATGTGAATGGTTCTCACTATTCCATTTTCCCAAGAATTTTTATACATAGGTCAATGTTGAAATAACCTCCATGCTAGTGGTATGATGACACAAGGATGAATCTTGATACTCTACTTGTCTAGGACTTTTTAGACATATGTCCATGATGACATCACCTCTAGGCTAGTAGGATGATGACATGTGGATGGATATCACTAATCCACTTTCATGAGACTTTTAGTACACATGTCCACACTAACATCATCTCAGGGATAATTTTTTGGTGATTTTTTTCAAGATCTTAAAGATCCACTTGCTTAGGCAACTTCATACAAAGGACTACACTGACATCACCACTAGGTGACTTGAATTCTTTACTTAGGCTCTAAGTTAGTTTAATTGACGTCACATGGCAAGGGAAAATTAACTGTAGTAAGGCCTAAGAAACATCTAAGTATGGAAATAGCCTATTTAAAGCATAACATAGATAAAGACCTAACTAAAATCAAAACACTTTAGCCTAGTTAGCCATTAAGTCATACATCAAGTGTACATAATCATAAGTTAAAGTAAAATTTAAGGAAAAAAGTAAATCATTTAGCATGATTTATATATAGCTTTGATTCCTCCATAACTTTAAGGCACTCTGAAAACCTTGAATTGAATCATGTTGATCAAGTTAAGCAAATAATAAACCTTAAGAGGCAAATAAATTCCTTTTAATGTCAGATTAGTTCCTTAAGTCTTCACTTTTAAAAATATATGTCATAGACTTATGGTTCAAAATCCCTCGAATAATGATATTTAATTAACAGTGGATCCCTATTTAAATTTTGAAAATGGGGTGTGTATGTTAGGGCACAACATGTTGGCTAAGATAATACCTATCCTAGTGCCCTGAAGACATTTGGCACCATCAAAATCAAGTACCCAAGTTTTTGTATACAAGTCAATTGTAACTTTAGTTAATTATTCTATGATGAATTTAGTTTTGAGTTTAAAGGTGGAAATTTTTGGGTATTCAAAGGATTGTGCTTTAAGATCAGTGGTAAAAATTCTAAAAGTCTTTAATTGAAATAGCTTGATTGAGACCATAAATATAAATGATTTAATCATCAATAATAATATCTTGAAGGTGATTAGTAATTGGTGTAGGTGCAGTAACAATTTGATTAAAAATAAATTGACTTTTAAATAATTTTTTAGTGACAATTATTAAGTCAATTTCCATTAACAGAACCATGCATTTTCAAATTCTATCTCTAGGTAAGAAGGCTTTAGATAAGAAGTGGTGTAGTGGATCAAAATGTAAAATAACATAAGTAGTTTGAATCATTTAATGTCAAATATTTTTGATGATGAAATATATAATGATGCAATCATGTTCAAGTTTTGTGTAACATGTTTCATAATCTATTAAATCTTGACTGATGTAATATATGGAAAATTCTTATCTTGTTTCATTTTGTTGAGCAATCATTGCCCCAAACAATATAGAGGTAGATGAAGTATAAAATATAAAGGAGTGATCATTAGAATGTTTTTTAAGAATATGAAGATGAAGTAATGATTCCTTCATGTTATGAAAATATTTTTGACATGCATCAGTCCACTCAAGAGTAATCCCCTTCTTAAGTAGTGAATTTAATAAATATACACAGTAAACTATCTCAAGAAAAAATTATCAGATTACTTCAAATTTACCAAGATATGTTTATATATCTATAATATAATGAGGAATAATCATTTCAACTATAACTTTAATTTTAGTGGGATATACATTAATCACTCTAAGGGAGATTAAAAATCCTAAGAGTTTTTTAGAAGTAACAATAAAAACACATTTGTAAGGATTAATTCTAACTTTGTATTTGATGAGTCATTTAAAATGATAACAAGATCATGAAGATTACTTTTAGGATATTTTGATTTATAAATAAGATCATCCACATAAGTTTCAATGATTTTATGGATAAGGTCATCAAAAATATGGTTCATTTCACCTTGATAAGTATCTCCAATATTTTTGAGATCAAATGGCATTTTAATTTAGCAATAAGTTTCCCATTCAATGGTGAAAGTAGTTTTATGTTGATCTTTAAGAGTGATATGAATCTTATTACATCTTTAAAAATATTCCATGAAAGATAGCATTTCATATCCACTCATAGAATCAACAATGGCATAGATTTATACTAAAGGAAATTTATCTTTGGGACATGTTACTTTTAGATTATAAAACTCTATACATATGTGAGTGACCATAGTGAATTTATTATGAATGATAAAAATGTTAGAAACCCATTCCAAGTATCTTATGGGTTTGATAAATTTAGAACCTAAAATCTTGATGATTTCTTTGTGACATAGGGTGTAAATCTCATGAGTAAATTTACATTGTTTTTTATGCACATGTTTTACATCAGGATAGGTAATGATTTTATGAACCATAATACTAGGATCAATACTAGACATTTCTTCATATGACCAATCAAAATATTCATGACATTTTCCAAATAAGATACTATAGTTATCACATTCTTCATAAAAAAATTATTTAGAGACAAGAATAGGTTGAGGAGTGTCTATGGTACCATAATTAATTACAATACTTTCTTTAATAAGTATGGCATTTCCATCTTAGAAATGATATGGAGCTAGAGGAAGCTTGGACATAAGATGCATTTTTGGATCAATACTAGAAAACAATTATTTAAATAAGGAGCTTTTTTTAAAAAATAGTCAAGTTTGTGATGTTGACATGAAAGTTGAGGCTTGCAAGCATGGAGTAATTGTAATATAGCTTTATCACTAGGAAGCATTGGTAGAGGTATATGATATTCAACATCTACTTCAAGATAAATAATTTGATTACCTTGGTTGTCAAATTTAAAATATATTTGTATAATGGTAGTAGCCTTAGCATCTAAGGTAAGGTTAGGATGTTGAGTAGAAGATAGAGATTCTAAGTTGATTGTATCAGGATGATCATTATAGTTAGATATAATGGTGTTAGGTGAAACTTTTATGGGTTGAGAGATAATAAGAACATGATTTTTTATATTAAATTGGTCAAGAAAGGTTACTCAAAGTGATGAATCAAAAGGAATTGTATCAGTCATGTATTGGTTGTGGTTGATGTAATTAGAGATTGATGATTGAACTATGTCATGTTGGTCAACACAATCAAAAAATGTTAAACATTGTGAAAACCATCAATATAGTCAATAGCATTTATATCTAAAAAATTGGTATGAATGGTATCAAGTTTATCAATGTCATCATATGTTATAGGTTTAAATATTTCTTAGACAACCCATGGATTATCTATTAAAGGTAGATTGGTAGGGGGTACATAAATTTTGGGTTCTAATTCAATATTGGATGATATATTAATGACATGAACATCATGGTTGAAGGCATGTATCTTATCTAAGGTATCTTGATAATGTATTACATCCAGTCTCATGATTGGGTTTGGGCCATAATGTAGGTATCATCATAAGATGAAAAAATAGTATATGTATCAGTATTAATAGGGATATATGTAGTGGATATACCTATGTTATTAAAATTAAGAGGAGACATGGTTAAAGTATTTCTAAATATTTTGGCTACCCCATATTCATTACAAGTGGAATCATCTTCTAAGTAAGAAGCTTCATATGGATTTCATGGGGGATGACTATCAAAAATATCATCAATTAAATTAATTGTGTGATCTTGTGGAAGCAAAGAAGGAAGGTTCAATTCCATTATATATGGAGGTAACTGAGTGGTATTATGAATGGTTTGAAATTCATTGGTTTCATCATCATCAAAGTCTATAATAGTGACATGTAAATCAGAATGCATTCGATGAATTTAGGTATAAAAGGATTATTAATATGATCAATTGTAGGGATGTGATATTGAGATTTAGGATTTAGAAGTTAGATGTTCCAAGGGTTTGGATCTACTTCATTTTTAGAATGTTTTCCATTATGGATAAATTTGATACATTGGCTACATGAAGATGCAATATGTCTCATATGGTGAGTCCATGGACATCTTAAAATCATGTTATAAGATAAAGGAAGATCATGGACCATAATTAGGTTTGAATTCTTTTTTAACCAATTCTGAGGATAAACAAAATACAACCAAGTGGTTTTTAGTTGATTTTATCAAATCCATGACAAGTAAGGAAAGTATGTTTAAGGTTTTTTTAAGAGTATCTAATTTATTAGATGAACCAAAGAAAGGTAACATTAATTCTTGAACCATCATCTACCCAAAATTTTATAATTAAGGTATTATTGATTTAAATTTTAATAAAGAGTGGTGAATCACTATCTTGAAAAATAATTTCATCATTAATCATATCATCTTTAGGGTTATATGGTGGGTTTGTGGAAGAATAAATCATTTCAACAAAATGAACTTGTGTGGGTGGAAGACCATCATAAGATGAATTACGTGTCTCAAAATCATTTTATGAGGGCTCTTTGATGTCTTGTATTTGTTGCATAAGTAACTTGTGATGATAAAGAGAATTTCTGACTAATTCCATGAGAGGAATTTTGAAAGACATAGAGTTAAGTTCATTTAGAAAATTCCAATGACATTTGGAAGAGGAATTATCACAAGGTGTAGGTTGATTATAAATGTTTTTCTTTATAATAATTGAGGAACTAGTTGAGTTTCCATGTGTGGGGACAACTCATCACTAGTGTTTGGTTTTAAATATGATAAAGGAGTATTTATAGTATCTTGAAGTTTTTCCTTGGTGGAGGGCATCTTGGGTTTAGTGATATGATCTTTGTGAGAAGGATTATGATGATAATTGACTATAGCCACATTCACATAATTATAATTACTATAATATCTATCATAGTTAATATCAATAGCATAAACGTTTTCATTTGGATGTTGTGTATTAGGATTGTAAGACAATTTTTGAGATTTTTGATTGGTAGATTTGGAAAAATACCTTTTGAGGATTTTTAAGGTGCTTAGTATTATGAGTCTTGATCATAGTATCATTATAAAAACCCTCTCAGAACATGAATAAAACTATAAAAAAATTAAAGGCATGACATTTTTCATGAGAGTGACCAACATCGACATGAAACCAACAAACATTTTTAGGATCATACCATGAGGGAAAAACATTAGTAGTGTGAATGAAAGGCTTGGATGGGGGTAACAAATTACTCATTTTTGGCACATTCAAGGGTGGATAAAAGGAAATTTTAATATCAAATTTAGTTGTTGTTTTTTGGGTTTGAAGGGATGTAGAGTTAGAGTTGGTAATGGTTATAGTGTTATTTAAATTTTGGAAAGAATCCTTGATGACACTATGAGAAGGATCAAATTGAGTCATGAGAAAATATTGTCTTTTAGCCTAATCAAAAGCATCTTCTAGGGTTTATGGAGATAAAATCTAAAGCTTATATTGAAGAGAAGGTTTAAGAGAAGTGATGACGAGTTTGTAAATATCATCATCACTCACTTTATGAGCTAATGATTTCCCTCATTTGATAAAGGTATGGGTGGATTCATTAAGTAATTACTTAACACTGAAGAAATGGCTAAGGATATTTTTAGTGAGATTAGTGTGTTGAAATTCCTTAATTAGAGCATTGAATAAATATTTTATTTCTAAAATGAAATGTTGAGAGAGTTGGTTATACCATTTTAAAACATCTCCTATAAATGTTTTGACAAGAAGTTTAGTAGTAGCAAAGGAATTAGTTTAACCCATTCCTTATAGAGATTGCAAAAATATTTAAGGAAAATAGTCAAATCCTTAGTCCCATGATATGTAATAGTTGGATATATATATATATATATATATATATATATATATAATAAATGGATATAAAGGTTCACTTTGAAGATGTTGAAGCATTTTATTGTGCATAAAAGGTTGAGGAATGATGTTCCTATTGGCATCTTGAAGAGGAGGAGGAACAAAGTTCTAGTTATGTTGAGGCAAGATGATGGGAGGTTGACTTTCCATTTTTAAGATATGATTTTTCATTTGGATCATTTGGGATACATCAGTTATTTTCATAACATTCATTTGTTGAATCATTTTTGTAAGAATTTGAGTTGTATCTATAAACCATTATTATAAGAGGGGTTAGTTTATTTATTAGTTATTCAAAATAAAATAAAAATCATTAAATAAAAATTCTCAAGTATAATTCCTCAAAATGGCCAAGACTTTAATCAATAGACTTAACAATATAAATCTAAACAAGATGTTTTTACCTCTTATTTGGATATTTATTTTGAAGCTGACACACATGCATGTGTGTGTCTATATGTACTGATAAAAGTCTTAGATAATGTCACGGTATGAAATCCATCAAAATCTCTCCAAGCACTATCTGAATGATTTGTAGATCAATTAGAATAAAAGGGGTGAATATTTCTTTGTATTTATACATAGTTTCTTTACACTAAAAATCTTGTTTACAATGGAGGGAGGACCTTCAATTTATAGACATGGTGAATGATTGGTGATTTTCCATCTTGATCTCCAAGTGGAGGGTTAGGATTGAGTCCTTACCTTTCATTAATGCAAGAGGTTGAATATGTAAGGAGGGACAAGATAATATTTATGAGGTATGAATCAATAAATTTGATATTTGTTGTATTAATGTTGATATTTTTCCACCTTTGACAAATTGACCTATGATTTCATGATGATGTTACCACTTTATTTAATTTTAAATTTTCATAATTCTAATAATATCCAAATCCATGTATTTTTTACTTAGGGATAAGTTAGTTTTTGAATTTAATTTGCTTAGTTAATTAATCTTGATTAGCCTTTTGTACAATATTGAGAGTTGAACAATTGCCTCATTTAATTGGTAAAAAATGTTGCTTACAAAGTAACAATCTGGCTTGGAGATAATTAGACAAAGCTTATAGTCGGGTATGATGCATTATCCAAATCATGGATGTCCCAACATGTTTCATAAGATGAACATGATGTGTGTAGATGAATTAGAGAATTTGAATGGTTTTTGGTTTGATTCATGCATTATTACACAAAGTGGTGTTGACTCATAATTTTAACATGAAAGTGGTGAAAATTGGATGTCTACATTTTCCCCCTATTTTAAAATTCATTGTGAGACATTATACAAAGCAATGGCTTTTCAAAGAATAAAAATTTGTTTAAAATGATCACAATTAGAGGACGTGATGTACTTACACTTTTGTTGAATTTAGTGTAATTTATGGAAAAACAAGTTCACATTAATGCCCCAACACAAATTTGGGGATGCCTTAATACCCCCTTGATGGAATGGCCAAAAAATATTTTTGATGGTGGGGCCCTCAAAAAGAAGAAAATGGCATGCATCATAGTAAAAAAAGGCCAAGAAATAGAATAATTATAAGAAAATGGGAAAAATAGAAAAAGAGACACAAATAGGCCTCTAGGAAATAAAAAAGTAGCAATTTAGGGGTAGGGGTGAAAAATTCAAAATTTTAACTATAAATTAACACTAGGGGAGGTGAAAACTATTCATTTTCACCTTCCCCTCTTGAGATCTATAGCTCTAGATTTTACATGTGAGAGTAGTGAAGAAGATGGCTCAAATTCCACACCATAGGCACCTAGGTGAGTGAGTGAAAGAGTAATGGAGATCAGTAGTGAGTGAAGCATCAATAATTACTTTCCATTTCTGTTAATTTCATCATCTATTACTTTTTAATGCCCCTTTGAAGTGGGTATATCAATGAACTTGTCATTCTCAAAAAAATAAAAATGAAGAGATCATGTCCACAAATGGTGGTATCATAGGTTAAATGATGAGGTCAAGACTAATTAAGCAATATCACCAAAATGGTTAAAATTTTCTAAAATAACAATAACATGATTTTCAATAGAAATTGCCCAAAATGGTGAGAATGAAGAGAAAAATGGTGGCGTCACCAATAAAAATGGAAAAAACATCAATTTAAATGAAAATAGCCCAAAATGGTGAGAATTAAGATAAAAATGGTGGGATCACTAATAATATGGCAAAATTTTCATTTTTGATGAAAATCTCCAAAAATGGAAAAAATGTAGAGGGATTTGAACTGGCCAAATAGTGAGATTGCTCTAAAAATCAATGGGAATGCCTTACAAACTACTGAACTCAACCGAATAATAGTGAGAATGTGAATAAACCAGAGTCAGTGGTGAGGACATCCCAAAAAATGGTAGGATTGACCTAAGAAATAGTGAGATCACCAAAAATAGAAAAAAAATCCCAAATTCTTAAACGGGTACAATTTAGAAGAAATGGTTTGACTAGACTAGAAGAATGAAATTGGTTAAGTGCAAAATTAGAAGAATGTGGTTCTTTAAGATCAGTTGTGGAAATAGATAGTAGTAAATGAAGTGAATTGATTTTTTTGATCTGTAAATGTGAGTCAAGGTTGTGACTACTCAAAAGTGATGATCATACATTCTACAATAGCCTAGCACTTAGACTGAGGAGATGGTCGCATTCCTATAGACTGTCTAGTTATTATAGTGGTATGGATACCAATGATCTAGGTTAATAGATATTACTTATCAATGCTAGTTGATCATTATTACTCTAAGACTTCTACCTTCCATATCCCTATAGATAGTCACCCTTGAGGATGTGTGCCATATTCTATGATTACTGATTCAAGGATGTTAGATCTAATGGATGTAAGAGGGATGATTAAAGGTACTTGAGGACCTAATTTATTTTATATACATTTTCATTGAGTGTGGGGACTTTAATATTGATTCCCTAGAGGACCAATATTAATACCTAATGTCATCTTAAGAGGGCATGGATATGGAGGCATAGCAGGAATGGTAGCAGTAGCCCCAAAAGGGGATAGAAGGTAGGTACATGAATAGTGCCTCTTTAGGTTCATGCACAAAGATATATGCAAGTAATGGTACTATTATAGGGATAAGATCCTCCTCCCCCACCACCATAGGCATTATTACCTATAGAGGTGGTTATATTGATGGCGGTTATCAACAGCCTCTTATTACTTGAAAAGAATGGTTGGTTCATCCATATTAGTCTAATAAGAGTGGTGTAAGACATGCTAGATTACAATATTTATTTTTCATGGGGCCCTATAATATTGGTCCATTTATACATGGATATTCATATGGTGGCCTATCAAATTGGCTAGAGTATTGGTCCAAGTTATTATAAATTTGGGCCTAAGAGCACATTGCCATAGAGTGACTAGTTGGTTAGAGATTGAGATGAGGCACTCAGAACCTATTTACAATTGGATTGTATCAAAAAATATGTAATATTTGAGGCCATATATGGTATTTATATTATGACCAACTGGTTATTTATGAGATGGTCAATGGGGATTTTATCTAACATCCTTATATGGCAGTTTAGTTTGGCTGGGTAGAGGATGCATATGTGACCCATTATATTATTACCCCATGTTATATTAATGTAAACTTGTGGGACCTATGCATCCCACAAATCTCTTCAAGACCTTATTTATCTTCTCATTATGAAATTATATCACTCTTTGACCTTGATTTATTTCTTTTTTCACTAACTTTTTCATTTTTTGTCTCCTGAGAATCAACGAGACCATACTATGTGTTGTCAAGTTCATTCTTGTCAATACAAAGATTGACATGTAGATCACCATTTTCACATTCCTTATTATCTATGTTTTTAATAAATGAATTGGAATGACCTAAATAATGGTGAGATTGACCAACTAAATAGCATTTTTGCATCCCCTATTTTCTATGTTTTCTCTATTTTTTAGGAAATCAGTAGGAACGACCTACACAATGGTTAGATCGACCTGCTGAATGGTAGTTTTACACTCTAGATTTTCTATGTTTTTCTTGAAAATATTTATATAACCCTATGCATCATTTAGTTCACTCTAGTGAGTCACCATATTAATTTTCTAAATAGTATCTTCATGCTCTTGGCTCTATATATCCTTTCATATATTTATCAAATTAGTAAAAATGGCCTATAGAATGGTAAGGTCGATCTACTAATTAGAGATTTTGTGGAAAGACTATGTTTTAATTGATTTCAAAATGGTGAGTTTGATATACTAATTGGTGAGTTCACAAAAAGGTAAACTATGTTTTTTATGTTGTTATTTTATTGAAAACAGTGAGATTATCTGAGAAAAAAACAAGATCATCCTACTAATCATTAAAATCACCAAATTATGTTTCAATTGACTACAAAATGGTTAGGTCACTCTATTTAATGGTGTGATTTCCCTATGTGAAATTTTTTTGAGAGATAAAATTATAACTTTTAACCTTCTCTTGCTTTAATAAAAAGACATTGAAACCCTATAACTTGTTTCTTATATGTTTAGTGAATTAAAAGAGTGGTTTTATTTTACTAACAAAATCAAGTTTTCACTCACATTTTGATTTAGTGCTTAAGTAAAGAATCTACATTTCATTTAGATATTTTAAAAACACTTACTTTCATGTTATTTTTTTAACTATTTGCTTGCTTGTGTGCTTTATTTTTTATCCAAAATAATGTTTGGTGTATGTTCTTCTCTTTCCCATTCATGTGGTCCTAAAAATAAAAAATAAATGCTTCTTTCATTTTTTACTTTCAGGTATGTTGAGTGAATTTCATCACCTTCTCTCAAGTCCTTAGGGTGTAGTGATTAGGGGTTGATATCTCATAATTCATACCAGCCCTATACATCTATCATGGGATATAAATTATTGGTAGTGTTGTTAAGGCATAACAAAATTTCTTGTAAAGGGTTTTGTGAAAATAAAGGGTTAAATCCCTAATGCTAAGCCATTATACATCACCATCGAGGAATATAGGGTCTCCTAACACCTATAACTCTTCTTTGAGAGAGTGTGTTCCCTTCAAGGACAATTTATTAATCCAAAAAAAACTTTAGATGAAGATCTATTATCCATCCTTCACTAATGCAAATGTGTAAAGGTAACAACCTCCAAAGATTTCCTATCATGGGTCTTTCACCTACATTTAAAAAATTTATCTAATTAATCTTTAAATTTCTCCTCTCAAAATGAGTATATTGAAGGCTTGATGATTGTGATGCAATCTCATTTCACCATTAAAAATAGGGTTCATCCTTCATGAATGTCTTGTTTTGATCTTTGTCATGACCTATAATTGATTACAACCTTTGAACACCATCAAGTCCAACCAAGTTAGATATTATCCTAGGTCCAATACCATTGTTATATTGTATTCATGCAATAAGCTATTACCTTGGCCAATTCTTTGGCCATCTTTATACCCTCTTAGCATTATACTATCCAAATATATTGTTATGTTACTTGCATAGTATTGTTAGATTTTAAAAATTGAAACTAAATTATGACTATTTAGAACCATTACATTGCCCATTTTTTAGTCAAGTCCCAAAATCCCACTTTTTTGAATCAAACTCAAAATCCATCACAAATCTGATTTAGAACTAATTCCTATTTTGAGATAATTCCAATTCCATTTTCAATTCTAAGGTCAAAGTCAAATTCAAATTAAAGTCAAATTTTCAAGGCAAACTTTTAAAAAATTTAAAGTCATCCAAGGTTTGATTTAATCTCAAGTGTTTCTCAAACTATAAGAATCCACTTTGAATGGATTACTATAGGCTCTTTCATGTGTTCACATCAGGATAGCCCAAGTGTCTTATTTTGAGTCAAATGCAAGTGTTAGTTCATACATGTCTAAAAACACTCATAGTGGTGTTTTTTATGGTCCTTATTTTTAGGAGGAAAACTTTTATGATCCACCTAGATATCTTATAAATTTATAAAATAGTGAGCATTGGGAGAAACACTGAATTATGTTTGAGGATCTCCCACCTATATCAAGATCTAGTTAAAACCAAGTTGAAAACCAATTTTAGGAGGATAAATATGAATCCTTTTGAATGTTATTATAATATGGATCTAATCTCCCACATAATTTTCTCATGGAATAATTGTGTATCCTTATTCAGGTAGAGGAAATACCTCAAGAGGTAACTACTAGCCAAAATCAGCCTCTTGTTCAAAATCTAACACTGGTTATAGCATCATCTACTAAAGTAAAGAGTCAACTTATAGACATAATGCAACATGGTTGAATCATTACTTCCATGATACAATAGATTAGTCAACATTGTACTGATAACCCCATCACTGATTTAACAACTTCTTTAGTTTCCACTTCATTCAGTCATTCTTTATTCATAGACTAAAACCAGCCATTAGAGCATCCATAAAACTCATTAGCCAATCCTACATCTAATATAGATCCATCATCTCATTTTGAGTAGATACTTTCTATGAATTCTTCACAAAAATTTACAAACAATATACAACATACCATCTTCAATCATCAAGAATTTATTTATAATGCACAAGAGGTCCCTAACAGTCCACAATGGTAAGTTAAAAACACACCACCATGGTAAGTAGTGATTAATTCACAACACACATTGCCAAGTTCACAACATCAGAGCCATTCTAATTTTTAACAAAAATAATTTCCTTTGAACCAATAGTATATTCCTTCTAGTTCATAGTAGCAGATTCCTTAGAATTAGCAAAAACTCCCCTTCTTTTCACATTAAGTTCTTGTTTATCAGTAACAAACTCATCTAAACCAACAACACCTTGGAAATCCCCTTCCTAATTTAAACCAACATCAAGTCCCTTATCAACCATTTAATTTAGGTAATAGGTTGAATATCCCTAATATAACCACACATAGGGGGGCATCCCAACTTATATCAATCCCAACCAAAACATCAATCCTTGAATGTACAACAAAATACCCTCCTTCCATCACAAAGTTTTCCCAACATCCAAGAATGGAATAAGATAAAGGAACTTATTTTAGGGATATAAGAAAGTAATAAAGGAAATAAGTATAAATTTGATGAATATTCCCTTACCCATTTGACATGAGTTTCTTTTAAGTACCCTTCCCACCTCACTTTGAGCTACCTCAGTTTGATAAATATAAAGGGAAAAGTGATCTAACAGAGCATCTAATTCTAGGAAGTAGCTTGTAGTAGTATTTTCTTATTTTTTATGTTTCCTTCTAGTTTGAGTGGGTAAGGCTTGGAGTGGTTCTTCCATTTTCCAAAAGCATTGATCACCACTTTTGATGACCTCTCAAAAAAAAAATCAAACATTATTCATACAACATAGAACATAGAACATGAATTAACCATTTTTGATTTGTGTAATGCTAAACAACATGGTGGAGAGATATTTTCTACATTTTTGCAAAGATGGAGGGCCCTAGCTATTCATTTCCCACATAATCTACTAGATAATAAGATAGCTAGTATTTTTACATATAATCTCAATTTTGAAGTAGCCTATAATTTAAAACTCCATTGTGCTAATACATTTAATTAAATCATAGAGAAAGGGGTGTAGATTGAAAAGGCACTTGCTGACAAAGGTTTGGTCAAGATATACTCTCAAAATCAAACACCAGCTCAACCTCAAGCAAAAAACTACCATTTATTAGGTTGATATTTCCATTGTATAAGTCATTTCCATCTATTTTCTAAAAACATAGAGAGTAGGGAATCTGAATCCATCATTCATCAAGTTGATCTCACCATTGTGCAGGTCATTCCTACTGATTTATTAAAAACATAAATAATAGGGAAATGTAAAAACACTAATATGTAGGTCAATATCATTATTCATGGGAACAAACCTATAGACACATAGTGTTATATCATTAATGTTCAAGAGATGAAAAATAGAAAATTTAGTGGGAAAAAAATCAAGGTCAAAGAGTGATCTAATTTCATAATTAGAAAGTCAAGAAGTCTTGAAGAGGTTTTTGGGATGTGTAGGTCCCATTGAGTGTGTTAAATTTAAACCACAATTACAAGAGGGGTTGTTTTCTTTATTATTTATTCAAAATCAAACAAATTTATGAAACACAACTTTTCAAGCATGATTCCTCATAATGGGCAAGACTTGAAGAAAAAAACTTAACAATAGAAAGCTATATAAGAAGTTTTTACCTTTCCTTTGGATGTTTCGTTCAAAGTCAGCATACATGCCTATTTGTGCCCATATGTAGAACTCAAAGTCTTTATCAATGTCATAGTATGAAATCCATAAAATCTCTCCAAGAACTATCTAAATGATTTGCAGATCAATTAAAAAAATGGGTGAGGCTTTCTATAGATTTTTATAGAGTTTATTTTCTCTAAAAATCTTGTTTACAATGAAGAGAAGACTTTCTATTTATAGACATGGTGAATCATTAGCGACCGCCCATCTTGATCTCCAAATAGAGGGATAGGAATGAGTCCTCAACTTCCATTAATGCAAGATGTTGAAGATGTAAGAATGAGGGATGGGATAATACTTATAAGGCATGATTCAATAAATTTTGGTATTTATTGCATTCATGTTGATATTTTTCCAACTTTAAAAAAATTGACCCATGATTTTATAATATTTTCACCACTTTTTTAAATTTTGGATTTGCATAATTCTAATATTAGATAATTCTATGGATTTTTTACTTAGGGAAAAGTTAGATTTTTAATTCAATTTGATTAGACAATTAATGTTGATTAGCCTTCTATGTTATATTGAGAGTTGAATAATTATCTCATTTAATGGGTCAAAAATATCACTTATAAAGCAATAATTTGGATCAGAGAGAATGAGATGAACATAATGGTTGGTTATGGTGTATTGCCCCAATTAGGGATGTTCTAATGTGTTTTAGAAGATTATCATGATTTGTGTGAATGAATTGGAATATTTTCATAAATTTTGGTTTGATTTGTATGTTATTATGGAACATGGTGTTAACTCATAATTTTAACACAAAAGTGGTGAATATTGGATGTCTATAGTATAAATAGGTTTATTTTGATTATTAGAAAGGGGTGGAGTCCCAGTATTGGTAGCAGGAGTGTTCCTAAGATTAGTGGTAGGAGGATTACCTAAAAATGGGTTTCTAAGGTTATTATCAATTAATCCAATAGTGAAGTAGGGAAGTTTGGATAAAGTGACATTCATGTTAGAAGTATAAATGGCATTGTCATCTAGGTTTTTAAAGATATGGGAATCATCTATATCATAATTTTGAGTGATTTAAACCATGATGTAGTTGATGGATCTATTGTTGGGAGTAGTTACACCATGAAGTGTGGTCATCATTGGTGGAAAAATTAGATAGGAAATAACAACCTACATATAATATAAATGGGTTACTATCAATAAAAAATATAATAGGTGAATTCATGATGTTGGAGTGGATTAGTGAATTAATAGGATATGTGATTGATTATAAAAAATAAATATTATCAGCTTGACATGATAAAGTAGTTTGTTAATGAAATGTATCAAATAAAATAGACTATATCAAGCCTATTAAATTTATTCACAAAAATTATGGATCCTAAGATGTATTATATCAATTATGGTTGATGTAGTTACACAAAAAAAAAAGTGAAAGATAGACTATACCGAGCCTAGTTGATGAAGTCAAATTTGGATAAATTATAAGTATTATGAATAAATTATATCAGTATTAGTTGATGTAGTTTGATAAATATAGGTAGAAGGAAGGTAAACTTAGTATGTTATTTCGATCTTAGTTGATATATTTTATTCAAACACAAATAATTGGTTGATGTAGTTGGAACACACAGCACAAAATTGTATCAACACTGGTCGATATAGCCTGCAATATAGGATACAATAACAAGTAGTGGATTATAAATTTAACTATTTTTTTATTTATTTAAAATGAATATCAGGTAGATTTACTATAAGGATGTGACTAATTTGTAAGCTCTTAAAGATACATGTTTGTTCTTGGGATAGTATTGGTCTAATATTTCATAGAATTGACTACAGATGAAGTATTTCTCTTATATCCCACTAAACTCAGTTTCAAGCGTAAGTTGAGAGTAAATTTTTAATGGTATCCACTAATTGGTACACTAAAAAATCATTAGGGATGGATTGCTTCCTAAGGTTTAATAAAAAAGGTAATCATAGGTGTTTATTAAATATCATAAGGTACATGAAAACTAAATTATGTGTTTAAATCTGTACTATGGCTATGAGTTTTGGGGCAAGCTCCTCACACTAACATGTTTGAAACTAATGAATAAAGATTGTAAATAGAACACTAATAGCCCTTCATGACTATAGTTAAGTAGTTTGAAAATTGTCAAAACATAGTTTCTAGGAAAATCCAAATAAAGAGAATAAAATTTGAAAAATAATGTTGAAAATCAATTTATAGATTTTAATGAGTGGAAATAAACAGGTAGTCAACTTGAAATTAAATGTGTAATTAATTAATAAAAATAAAGTTTATTTTATTTTATTATGTTGAAAATGAAAGGATCCATAACTCTATCAACACAAGTTGATGTAGTTGTTTAGAAAGTATGGACATAGTAAACTAGATCAAATAGGGTTCATATAGTTTACTGATAACATATGTAAACATAGAACTATATCGATTGGAATCAATATAGTTTGACAAGGAAAATGAATTTTTAACTATATCAGAGTGGGTCAATGTAGTTATCTCTATAAAATTAATTTTAACATAATGTAAAATTTGTTGTAAAATATGTTTACTAGAATTGAATATAAATTAAAACTATATTAGACTTGACCTATATAGCATATCATAAAATTTCCTAGAATATATAACTAGATCAGCCTTAGTCGATGTAGTTGGTTAATGAAAAAATAATACAAAACTGAGTGCAAATAATGGATCATTCTACATCAAAATAGCCTATTAGAAAAACATAGAATTAATAGTGTATCAACTTGTGTCAATGTATTTTCTTGGAAGACATAAAAGTTAGATTGGATTGACTTGAGATGATGTATTTTTTAGAAAATAAAGAAAAATAAACCAGATAATAAAACTAGATCAGGGTATTTAATATAGTTGGTTAATTGAAAAATTAATTTAAAATTTAATTTAGATTGACCTACATCGATGTAGCCTATTGAAAAATATGGAAAATTAAAATTTTATCAACCCATGATAATGTAATTTCCCTAAAAAATACATATAAGTTATATTAGATCAACATGCATTGATGTAGTCTTCTAAAAAAATATAGAGAAATAAAATTGTATTGACCTACATCGATATAGTTTGCTAAAGGATAAAAAGTAATGGTTAGTTCACATTGGGTTCACTAGATTATAATAAATGAGTTAGGATTAAGCTGCAACTTATCATATCTAAGATATCTAGACTTGGATAAGGTAAATTAAATAAATTTTGTTACTACTTATTTATATCGAGGTATGACCAAATGAATATGCTAAACCTAGCTAGAAGCACTTATAACATAACATCATTGGATAGGATTCCAAAGCCTCTAGGAAATAAATATAATATAATAACCCTAACTAGATCTTCTAATATTAATCTAATATAGTATTTCCAAGCTAGAAATAAAAAGAAGGGGGTGATTAAACTAAAAAAGGTAAGGAATCATATTAGGTAAATGGAGAACTAGGCTACCTAAATTTTGACATGGCAAGTTTGAAAGACCTTATAGCCATACTAAGCATAAGTGTAGAGGAGATTCAAATAGGGAGTTATACATCCATTCAATCTATTAATTATGTAATATATATCTATCAAATAAAATATCTAGGGTTAGAAATACTTTTCTTGAATGAAACATGTCAAGTCTCAAACTCTCCCTCAGCCAATGGTGATTTTCTAGAGATTATTTTAGTTGCTAGGATCATAATGATTAAATAAATATCTAGGATAAAAGGAATCATCCTATTGCATCTAATAATCCATAGTATAATTTATTTCCCTCAAAGACAAGATCTAAGCAATGATTTCTCTTAATGTAAACTTAAGCAAAATTATGAGCAATAATATTACAAAAATAAATGTTCCTCTCTATTGGTTTGAAATGGAATTTGTATTTGTAGTGATGGATGATCCTACCCTTCCTAGAAATTTTACTGACACCATCGTCTAAAATTCATGTAGTTAAAAATTTATTGTTTAACCTTGAACTAGGTTAGCTAGGGTTGACTTGGTTTCTAAGTGTATGTCATAACCTTCAGACTACATCAACCTAGGCTAACCTAGTTTTAAATTTGGTAGGAATCAGAAAATAATACATTAACCCAAGTAGATATAGACATAAAATATAGGTCTTAGTTTAGTTATGGGCTATTAGGATGATGATTTCTTGGGGGATCAAGTATGCAAGTTTTGTAGTGTTTATAGAATAATAAAATAGCAATAATGTCTCTCACAAAGCACCAACAGTTTCCCACCCCTTTCCTAGTACACACTTTAAGGCATACACTTTGAGAGATTGGATATCAACAAGTCATTACAAGAGAGAAAGTGTCAGTAAATTATAAAGTTTAAAAATATTATGTGTATAAATCTATCCTCTATGTTTTGATAAGATACGTGATCTATATCTAGTCCTCTTGAAAATGCCATCATTATCCTATTCAATTATTATGGGTTTTATGAGGGATGCAAACAAATCTTTTATTATGGTTATAATGGGGTGATCATGTGGGAACTTGTGATCAATGTCAATGAATAGGTATAGGCATTAGGAATATGTGAATTGGAAGTAGTAGGTGTAATAATGGGGGATGATGTTTGAGTATACATAAGGACCTCTAATGATCATGAGATGAAAGCAGTAATGGGTCTTATGGGACTCAAAAAAAAATTATGGTAGGGAGGGGGAAATAGGGGCTAAAATAGTATGAGAGGTAATCTCAAATAAAACTTAGCTAAGTGACATTGTGGGAACATAAAGAGAAGTTATGGGCTCCTTAAAAACCTTTGGTTATATCATTGTAAATTCTATATAATTTTGACTAGTTTATCTAGCAGTTGAAATTGTTACAGAAGAGGAGGAGTTGACATGGTGGCATTGGAAATTAAAATTTGATCCATGAATCATTATATTAATAATCTTAATGACTCACTAAACTATGGATTTTCAAGTTAACTCCTTCCACAACACCTTAAACAATTAATTTTAAGAAAACTTACTTATAGCAATAAATAATACATATAGTAAGAAGGTAAATGATAAACAATAGATCACACAAAAGAAAACATTTCATGAAACAATACTTCCTTTGGGAAAAACCCAAGATGAGGGGAAAACTCTAGAAATGATATCGTTCAACATCTCATCATTATCAAGTGTTTATATATGGAGTACAGTGCCACATAAATGGTCTTTTGAGAAATATTACAATCATAAAATCACACTCCCACACCTTTACTCTAGTAATACAACCACAATAATAATAATAATAATAATAATAACACCTTATTCAATGCATGATCTTCCTATGAGGGTCAGACCTAAGACAACCTCTTAACAATTTAAGGCATTCTTCATTTTATCCCTTCTTTAGGCATATACCATAAGGGAAGATCAAAGGTTTTTATTAAAGTGGGATAGTTACACATTTTCAACTATTTAAATACCTCTCCATGTCACATTAGATCCTCCTCCATAGCCTCCTCCCCATCCAATAAAAAATAATCAAGAATAAAAATATGGACAGCCACAAGAGGTATCAAGAATCACAGTCCCCAATAGTTATGCAATTTGCTAACCCATGTAACTATCTAATTTTATGTAATTACACACATCCCACATGTAAAAATAGATATTTAATATCAAATTACTATTAACAAGAGAAAAAATAGTCTCATTGTTAATCCCCTCCATCAATGCCCTTTAACATAATGACTTGGTCAGATTTATCTTATAGCTCACATATAGATGGAATATTTAGTTCCCAAACTCTATGTCATTGTTATAAACCACCACGAGGAAATATATAGGTCTAAACTATAGCCACACAATTTTTTCCCACATTTATATAATTTGAACCATTACTAAAATTAATATGGATCATTTACACCAAATGATGTCACTATAAGACTAAGTCTAAATGAACTATAGCATATTCCTAATACACCTATAGGGTATAACCAATACACATGTAATATGTAATAAATTTATCTTTCTTTACTCTAGGTACACTTATAGTAATCAATAATACTCTCTAAATCATCCAAGTGACTTTCCATGTTGTTGTAGGTTCAATTTCTACCAGTGTCTAAATTGGCTACAGGGGCCTTGATTATAGAACCAACCTTATCTAAACATATAAACTAATTTTGGCTTAAAATTTCATATGGATACTAATGGGAAAAATTGAAACTAATTTAATTTAATTAGATACAATAGTTTCCTCATATGTTTGTGTAATTTATTTATAAATATGCCCCATAGTTTGAATGCTTAGACCTAATTGGGGCACTATGAATTGTCTACTATAAACTTGAGTGATCCCTGGTGGAAAAGAAACACTAATGGAAACACATGGTCTCATTTGATTGATTCCACTTGATATATGGGCCATGAAAGATGAATAAATATCAAAATTAAGGAAAATGGGGTTTGTAGTCAATTAACTAACCAATAAAATTAAATTAAAGAAAGTATAATGAGGCCTCATTACCTAAGTGTTTGGGGCCACTCAAAAGGTTGTTTGAACTAAATATCATTATGGTTTAGGTAGACATTTTATAACATTTCAAATTATATTTAAATCTATTCCTTGTGACTCATCCTTCATTAAGGGCATATGTGCATCAGGTCTCTCCTATATCCTTTATGATCTCTAAGATTTGGCTTCTGTGGTGGAGCTAGCAATCTTAGTATGCATAATTTCACCCTTATGAAATATTGTGGGATTAAAATAATAAATAAAATCTATATTTGGATTATATAGATACAAAATTCTAATTTTCCCCCAAATCAAATATGAATGTTTGGCTACATTCCCCTAAGGGTCCCAATGTATCAATGTGTCATCATCGAACCTAAATGAATTTATATGAGATGATAAATTTTGAATGGAGGGATATGTTTTGTACATTTTTTTCCTATCTTCAATGGTATGTGTGGAAAAGACTTAAAATTTATCTGCTAAAAAATTCCTCTAACTTTATTGACAAATTTTTTATCAAACACTTGTGTAGCTAGTTTTTGTGAGACATTGTAAAGAAGATTGAGGGGTGAAACCAAAATTCCTTCAAATTGAATTATTTTTTAAAATTTGTAATACCAATAATCCCCAATATATTTTAGTAATTATCTCATCTCAAGCATGGTAAGTTAATTTTTTGGTAGGATACATAGGAGGTTAGAAACAATTGCAAATATCTTCCATGCATTCCTTAAAATGGTACATATATAGATTATTGTATTGAACATGATTCATGGAAATTGAAGAATTGGGCCACTTAGGAAAATATTTAAGGTTTAATATCATAGTGGTATAATAGGCATCCATAATCTAGGACATCACATAGATACTATGTCCATCCTTGACTCCTTGTAGCATTTGTTTTAGATTATTGGATATAATTTTCCCTAGGGTTAGTTTCTTCCTCTCATTTATAATGATGGTGAGTATGGCACCCAAATCTTATTCACATCAATTATATCAAAGGCCCCATATAATGCATTCATAATAATCGTGCCTATTATAACTCATTTTATGAATGTTTTGATTTTATAGGTGTCAATGTATCCCTTATTAACCCATTGGTATGTATCCTCGACCTAGTCTTTCAAAACTCGATGAAATCATTTTTCTCAAGCCACTCGAGGGAAACATCCTAGTTATAATTAAAATTAGGCTTGGTTAATTTTTAATAAATCTTAAATATGATCCAAACAATAAATTCTACTCGATTCATAAAGTTTGGAGAGAAAATCACATAATCCTTGAGACACATTTAGACAATACTATGTAGGAGGTTTCTACATGAATATACCTCAATTTTTGTTTTTTCTTGGTGAAGATCAACCTTATACATTACAACCAAAACATCATGATATTATATCTCATCCTAAATTTCACCTCATCATCATATATGTATCTAAATTCATCTATGATGCAAAATAAACCATTATGATGATCATACACAACTATATTAGGCAAAAAATGGTGTCCCTAAATTATTATGGAGAGCCAGAGGAAGAATAGTTTTCATTCCTATGTTCTTTTAAATATTCTAATTTTTTTATAAGGATAATTTTGTGAAATATAAATTTGTCTGGTCTTACTTGATCTCTGTAATATTCACAACTCTATGAAAACTAGGTAACAATGCCAAACACTTATAAATAATCTAGGCTATATGAAAGGATTTATGCCAAGAATATTTATCAATAACATTTAAAATGTATAAATTAATAAAAATTAGCAATAATACCTCTCAAATTGCAAAGTATAATTTTAGACAAGATTTTAAAATGGAAAACCAAATGTATCAGAGAAAAACCCACGTGATCTATAAGAAGGCTTGTCACCAAAAATATCCATAATTAAAACTTTAGAAGTAAGATGAATTTGAGAAGAAGAGAGAGACCTTAAATTTTATAGTGATTGAATAAGCAGAGTAAGGCTCTTTTATAGAGAAATAAAAAATAATTTGAATTACAAGGAATCTCATGATTACCTTACAAGCCTCCTTTGTGTGTGTCACTTGTGACCTATTCCCTTAGAGAGTGGAGGGAAGTGTGTGCCAAGTGGGAGAAGTGAAGTTACTTGAAAGTAACTCTAAATCCAACAAGTGGATTAATAAGGTGAGTGACACCTCATAAATGTAGGAATAAAGTGTATTTATAAATACACACATAACTAAGACTTAAGAAAAGCCTATAAACCTATAAAAAGGATCCAAATTAAGGTTAATTCTCCAACGCTCTTCCTTAAACTTAAATTAGGGTTAAAAAAGTGGAGAGAACCTTTTAAAAATGATGAAAGGAGTTGAAATTACATTAATCTCCCCTTAATAAAAAAATTTTAAGGAGTTGAAATGAATGAACCTTGGGGGGGAAATGGTATAATAAGTGAATGAAACTCAGTCTAGGCATTATAAATGAAATGCCAAAAGTGGTTGCAATTATCTATTTTTTTAAGGAAGATAAGTGAAATGTAAACAACACATAATGAAAAGTATTTAGTTTTGAGACTAAAAATGAACTCAACGGGAAGTGTATAAGATGTGTTTTTTTTTAAAGAGATCCATATCTAGCATGCAAAGTGAAGGCATTTAATGCAAAGGAAAATATAATGGTTAAGGAAATAAAGGAAAGTTAAAAAAACATGGAAGCATTGGAAAACCCAGACGAAGCTAAACAAACAACATTGAATAAATCAAATTAAATTTAAGATATTCTAAAGATAAATGCACTCATAAAGGGTGAATAAACATAGACACTTGAAGACAAATTAATTAAAATAAGGAAGTAAAACCCAAGAAATACATAGAGAAAAATGAAAGGATAGAACACAGATTAAAATAGGTTAAGTTAAGACTGAAATGTATAGGTCGAAGTGCAGGTTAAGTAGCATAATGTGAGCCAAGAGGAAAAAATATGGACCCAAAAATATGGTGTAGAGGTATAGGTAGACAAAAAACCACTCTATAAGTTAAAGGCATTACAATGAACCGATAAGAAGTTATCTCTTGGCAAGCAGATCATGTTAGGTCTAGGTATGAAAAGGATAAGGAAAGGTGAGCGAAATGAAAAATTGCTTGAAAAAGCCTCAGGTAGAATGAGAATAGATTAGGAAAAAATCATAAGTCTAAAAAAATAGAATGTTTGAAAAAAGCACAAAAAAAAAATAGAAAGCTAAATCACAAAGAATGTAAAAAAAACTTTCTTTTTAGAATCCTACAGAAAAGGTTAGATGACCTAGAATATAATGCCATAGGTAATAATAACCTTATTAAAGGCAATTAATCTAAATGCTATAAGATAATTAAAATCTATTTCCCCTCTAAATCTATTAAAAAAACTCAAGAACCAATGTTAGAAATTGTAAGCTCTGATACCATGAAAAGATTTATACCAAGAACGTTTATTAATAATATTGAAAATGTAGAAATTAAGAAAAACACGAAGCAATAATACCTCTCAAGGTACAAACCAAAAATTGAGACAAGATTTTAAAGTGAGAAACCAAGCGTATCAAATAAAAACCCATATGATCTATAAGAAGGTTTGTTACCAAAAATTTCAATAATTACAACTTTAGAAGCAAGTGTTTTAGTACTTTTTTTGTTCATTTTTATTAACAAAATTAACAACTAAAAATAGAAATGATACAGGGTTTTAAAAGGAATACTTGTGATGGAGGTTACGCACCAGTGATCCATTGAAGTGGGAACTCCATTTTGGCTAGGGAGGACTACCTGCACATAGGAGAAAGCTTGGATAAGACTGGATTAATAAGATAGATGGGTGGACTGCTTGATGCAAGATCAGTTCTAGAAAGTGGTACACTTCCTTAGAGGGATTTTAGTCCATTATTTTATGTAATCAAGTAGATAATATAATGATATAAATTATAATGAAACATGTGACAAGATGTGACACTAAAATGAAAAAAATCAATCTATCGCATAGATATTATCAAAATGTTCATTCAAATATGTTATAGCTAAGTCTTCTTGTTCTTAAATTACATCTAATTGCTTGATGATTGCTTCTAGAGTTGGGTCATAGATGATCATGCAAATACCTAATTCAAAGGATATGTCACTTTGATCTACAAATAACAGGTGATGAACTATGGGTAAGTCATGGATTAAAACCACATCATGTATAACATTTGGCAAGGTCATCTACAGACAACAATCCATGATTTTAAGACTTAGAAATAGCAAATTGGGATCAGTTAAGATTGCTAAACTAGTCTCGAGTTGCAAACAAAAATAAAAATACATAGATCAATGCTGATTGTCTTAGAATTAGTATCAATTATATAACTAATGTCAATCCATATAAGGAATCATCATCAATTCTGGTAGTAGATATTGAAAACTCAAGATGGAGCTTAAAGGAGGGCTCTAATAGATTCTAAGAGACTTAAGGATTGGTTATTGATTATCTAAACAGATTAAAAATAGTAAATAGAATATAAATACACAATATAGTAATCATAATGTACTCAAATAGACAACATACTTACCTCTAAAAATGTTTCCTATGCTAAAAAGAATATCTCATTAATAGGGATGTGCTTGACCTTTGAGTGAGTGTGGATGGGCTGAGGCAAGAGTGGTATTCTTACACAATACTCCAGGGTAATTTCTTCAACATTATAGTATGTAAATTTAGAATCCTTCAACCTAAGGATAGACTAAGTATAAATCATCATCGGCCCTAACAAGATTGACAATGATCATGGGGATTGGTATCGATCCAATCCAAGATTAACCTATTTATTCTAACAACTCCAAATCACAAGATTAAACTCAGTTTAGGTTGGTTTTTAATAGGGTTCAAGTATGAAGAAGTTTTTAATAGGCTAAAATAACTGACCTCTAATAAAATTGAGGAGATTTTACTAAATTTAGGGATGGTAACTAGTTACTTTGGTAAATAGTAATTAATAAGAGAAAATTACATGACATAAGATGGTAAATGGTAAATATATATTAACTACCATAAAAAATATGGGGAATGGGTAAGACACATTTATTCATAATAAAATGGTGTAAATTTATAGTGTTTACAGCAAGATGAGTTTGAGAATAAGAGAGAGAGTTTCAAGTTTCTAGTAAGGTAATGAGGAGAGGAAGGCTCTTTTATAGAGAAAGAAGAAAAGAATGGGAGTTACAAGGAATATCATGACTACCTTACAAGCCTCTTTTGTATGTGTCACTTTTGGCCTATTCCCTTAGAGAGTAGAGGGAAGTGTGTGTCAAATGAGGAAAGGGGAGTTACATGCAAGTAAATTTAAATCCAATAAGTGACTAAGTAGGTGAGTGACATCTCATAAAGCTATGAATAAAGTGTATTTATAAATACAATAAATACACACATCACTAAGACTTAGGAAAAGCCTATAAAGTTATAGGAAGGACCCAAATTAAAGTTAATTCTCCAACACTATATTTATACATCTTATTCATAACTCAAATATCTATTAGACTGCTTTGTCACATCACTATCTTCAAAAATATATGAATTGATAGTAAATAGTGGCTTTTATTAATTAATTTTTATAATTCCTAGTGTGATTCATATTATTTGTAAATCACACAGCCTTAATCTCAATTGTCTATGTGTCATAATCCCATGGTCTTGCAGTCACAGAATGGACATAGTTTAGTGTTATTATGATTATTTGTATAGACTCATTATTTAATGAGTTTTTATTTGTATCCTATGAAATACATAGATTGGTTGTACCTTACCTTAATCATATCTAATTGATATGAGATACTACCCTCTTTTTATTGGGTTAAATTAATAGATTCACAAAGTGCCTTGGGATCTGTAATTAAACTTTCTTACTATGTGGACTTAATTTTATTAATTATTATTTATAATTACACCTTCCATAGTCTATTCATTCTCTCATGTGTTGATCATTTACATGATGTCTTTTAGCATGAATTAGAAAGTGGGACCAAAGTCCTCTTATTTTTATCTTTTATGTAATCATGATAAGTGATAGTTTTCTATTACTTCATAAGCATGGACTCATATAGTTCATAGAGCATCATGTGATGACTTTAGAATTTTGTGGACACATTGGTATATTGACTCCATTTAATATAGGCTTGACGTCCACTACTTACCTTGTTGGGTCCAACACACCCATTCTCATATTTCAAATGGGGACCCTCTTATTCTAGTTTGATTTTTGGTTTACAGGTTTTCGGATATGAAGCTATGTTGTCTAAATACTTCATTAATATTAACTAATTCGAAATCCAAGCCTTTTAAATATAATAAGTTCCATGTCTAATCTACCCTAGTCTAAATTATACCTCTAAAAGGTTTTATTTTGATTTGAAAGTGACCAAGTCTTTATAATTTCCCATTATAAAGACTCAATTGATATTTGATTTTAGACTTGGTCATTTAGAAAGTTTTCAAATTTTGAAGATGAAGTAAATTCATTGTTGTAGACTGAAGAATCCTATTATGTGTTCAATCTCAGAAGCTAACCTTTGTTTTATGCCTTGGTGGATTTTCTCACTTTTGTGGCTAACTTAGTAATGACTTTGTTTGCCTTAGTTCTTTTGTTGCCTTATCTTTTTTACAAGTTTTAAATACTTTCTAGGGTCCCCCAGATCCTTCCACACATCTAAATCTAATTGACATATGATTTTAGAGTCAAATATTTTTGAAAAAATTAAAAAATCTTTTTAAAACCTTGGGGCCCCGAGATCACACCACATGGTATGACCCTGGTGACTTAGCCCAACAAAGAGTTGAAGGCATTAACAAAAGATTAGAACCTCAAAACCTAGAGGCATTAAGGAATTAGCTTAGAAACTTAAAACCTTGAAATCTCAAGACCTCATAACCTTATGGATATTATAGCATTAACCTAAAATCCTAGTAGTTAAATAATGTTAGTAAAGGCTTATGGCCTCGAGGCCCCGAGGAGCCACCATGTGGCACCCTCCCAAGAGCCAGAGAGATCAGGGTACTAGCATCATTAGCCCAAAGTTTAAAGATCCCAAGAATCCAATAAGAAGGCACATGGCTACATCAATGACATACGTAAATAGAAAAGTAAAGCCTAGGGACAATGACAAGTTACCAAGTGTTAAATTGGGAGTCAACAGGCAAAGCCAATATCCTAGAAAATTAAAAGGAATGTAAAATTGAGAAGAAGCCATGTGGCTACAATGATGATAGAGGCAAATAGAAAAGTAAAGCCTATGGGTGATGACAAGCTACCAAGTGGTAAAGTGGGTCCTGATAGGAAACACTAATAGCCTAGCAAAAGAAAAGGAATACAAAACTAAGAAGAAGTCACATGACCAATGAAGAAGAGCCTGAGTCCAAAAAAGTAGATGACTAGACTTGGGGACCCAAGAGGAAGTTAACATGGTTGAGAAACATGTCCAGGAGATTAAAGGTGAGTACCAAGTGGAAAAGAGAGCTAAAAATCATAAATCAAAGATAGACCCAAACCACATCAATTATTTGAGTTGTCATAAAAGGCACATGCTTAAATTTGGCATCCCATCAAAATGCCAAAATGGCCTAAATTGAGAAAAATAATAGAATAATCAATTGGGTTAGATTTTAATGGGTCTAACTACTTAATGGAGGTACATGGAGTGAATGTATGGATTCTTGACCTAAAAATTCTCCTAGGTTGGCTAAATAGAATAATCATTCAAAATACATGGACTAAAATAGAGAAATGGGGATATCATTGCAATTAGATACATGTCACAGCCATGGAGAAAAGACAAATGGAATTTGGATTTCCTTTGAGAGTGGAGGGAATATTATATTTGAATGTAGTTGTAATAGCCAGATGTGGTAATCATAACTAGAGATGGGATCCTCACACTACTTGGAGACAAGTCTCATTCTCTTTTATATAAAATGGCAGCCCACATTCTTATAAAATGAGGGAGATGTTATGCAACAAAATTTTATAAAAATTGTGATAATCTCAGTCCTCTCTTTTTCTTATTTTATTTTAGCTTGTGATTGTCTTTCTAGAGGGCATACTTAAATGATTTTATAATAACATTGAAATAGATACTAGTCTGATTGGAAATTCATGTTGTTATTTAGTAATGTCATTTATTTATTGATAGAATAGAATTGATTAATAGTAAGAATATATTGTAATGATTGTTTAATAATATATATGTAGTTAGATTGTGTAATAGCTAGTCTAATTGGTTATGAATTTATGTTAGGTTTAACTTGAAGTTGTGTCAAGCCATTATATGTAGCAACTATAATAATTTTGTATGCCTTTATTTAAATAGAATTTTAGAGTAATATGTTCATTTAATTATTCATAATCCTACCTTTTGATTTTCTTTAATTTATGCTACAATTAGACCTAGTACACAATGGTATAATGATGATCAGGCATGTTTTTTTTATTTTTAGCATTAACAATCTTATTTCAATCAAGGAACTACTTGATTTCCTACCTTACTCTTTCTCTCCTTTTATCCTTTCTTTATAATGAATATTATTCCCATTGTATTATAGTGTGATACCTATGTGAATGAAGAATTAAAGGACTTAATCAAACATTAGTAATAGTTCTCAGACAATATAGAGTGGATTGAACTCTCAGTGGTTAATTATCATTGCTCACCGAGCTAAATGATTGGAAATTTCATATCCCTTTGATTCATCCAATTGAATTTTAAAAATAAGAGTACATTATGTCCCATATGTTTTTATCACCCTTTGTCTTATAATAATGGTTAATCCAATAACAATTTTTGTCATGGGTCACAAATTGAGACCAATTAAAATTGGTGATAGAAAGGACAATGTTTTCTATCTAGTTTTGAATTCTAGATACTTTATGTCACTTTGATTTTTTATCTATTTCTAATTTATATATAAATTTTTATTAGTTCAATGTTATTAATCTTAATATATCTAACTCATATTTGATATATTAAACAGTCTAGAGCTTGTTGAATGAATCATTAGATCCTAAGCAATCAAAGGTAGATTTATTGTATCCCCATTATAAATATTTAAGAGAGCATGAACTACTAGAGGGATACCAAGACCTTTATCCAACCCTAACAATTCATCCTCTCAACCTACCCAGAACATACCCCCACCTATTGTTGCACCCATGGCTTGGTTATCAAGGTCTATAATAAATGTTCCTGGGGATGTGAATGATCTACCTTGGAACCCTGAGAAATGCCTTCCAAGATTCACCCCAAGCACTATAAGAACTACTAAAGAGCATGTTGTGTCCTTCAAAAAAATTCTCATGTTACTCAACATTGATTTTTTAGAGGTAAAATCACTGAGAGGGAGGTGAATCAATGATGCAATCCATTCAAAACCAATTCAAACTCTCAAGCACTCAATCACAAACATTCATGAAGCATATAAACCATTCATAAAGAAAGATATGCAAAATCAATGGCACTTAACACATGAATTATGTGATAAACTCTCATGGGGAATAAAAATTTCTCTCAAGCCTAAAAACACATGGACTAAATCTGTATAAGATATCCCAAACAAGAAACTTTTATCGAATCATCCACTTCACAAGGAGCACCCACCCTTAAGCATGAACAAGCACCAATTTGTCTTAGATGTTGAGCACCAACACAACACCTCTAATCTCAACAACTCCCAAACTTTGATTTAATTTAAATCTGATGGAGAAAAAATTATGACACCTCTCTTCAATCCTTCACACTCTCTTAAGCCTTCACACACAATAAATGCATCCAAAATGCCCTTCTGGATCATTCTATACTTATTCACTCATATTCAATTTTCAATCCTATAAGAACACTATTATAATAATAAAAATATAACCTATAGGTCATGTATACATTATTCAACCTACTCTACTCTTTAATCCATCCACCAAGCACACTCACACTTCACTATTCTTCATATATCAACTCTAAAAACCTTCACCTAGATCTTGTTCTTTATAGAGTCTACATGATCATCACCTTCTTGGTTGGCCACAACAATTTAATTAACCCTTAAGGCTTATATCACACTTAAAATAATATAAAAAAAAATTCATAGGTCATAAATAGCTTTGATAAACCACCCTCAAGAATCAACACCTTTCAATTAGGTCTAAGAAGATCTTTTAGGTCTATGGACACCTATTCACCTTTTTAGCACCTCACCAAGCAAAACTAGGAATACAAGACCACTTCAAAGCATAGAGGTCCATGCCAAATGACCCATAAGCCATCCTCAAATTATTAAACTCATCCCTACACACCTTTTCATATGAAAAACCTATCAAACATTTTCCATGTACATGAAATCACCGTGAATGAACCAAAAGTCAACTTGTAATCAATTGTTCATATTGAAGATGGATTGGTCAAACCACCAAAATCCATATAGATGATCCTTAGGGAGTCTAAAATACTCTCAAATATATAATTCACCTTGAAACATCAAAATACCATCAATAAAAACTCAAACATCCTTCTCGAGTCATTTGTAGAAGGTCAAACCCTTAATCAACTTTAAACCGTAATTAATGCAAGTGTACAACTAGTCAAACATCCAAATTATTTTTCTTAGATTTTCATTAAAATTATATACCATTTTGATTTTTATACCACCATAAAACTCATCCAAAATAAACATTTTATCCAAAATAATAATGACTAGTTTTCCATTGTAAATTCAAATATTTGAATTCTAATGATCACTTTTTAATGCAAATTTAGCCAAGTATGGAAAACAGAGAAATATGCCTAGGAGACCAACTTTACACTACCATAAAAAAAATTATACACAATTTCAAGACCTAAAATTTTAAACATGTGATATAGGAACTGTTGTCCCTGAAAAGTGATTCCTCATTTTTCAGACAACATAGGACTATTTTGGTCCTGCATGGCCCAAAATTGTTTTTTCCCCTTTCCAAAAATTTGTTCTGAAACATTTAAATTCATCATTTTCTCAACTTTTTGGTAAAAGGATTAATAGGTTCAAAGGCTTATGTAGGTGATTTCAATCAAAAGGGACTAGTTTCTCGCACTTGGACACTTTCGAGACAGGTTCAACGCTTTGGTTCAATCGAAAAAGGGTCATCAGCAATCTTCTAATCGAATGAACCAATGAACCATTAAACCCTAAACCACTTTGGCTCAAATTCCAATGGGTTCAAGGTTCAATATCAGTGGTAAGCTTCAAATGGGTCAAGCACTTCATCAAAGTTCAACAGGTTCAAGGTTCATCGGTTCAATGCACTGGGTTCAAAGGTTCAAAGACTACCTCAATTATGAAGAGAAACATGTGCAACAAAAAGAGTCAAGTGGATGCTAAAAAGTGTCATCATTTGAGCCCCTTTATTCTTTGTTTTAGAGAAGTGATAGAAGGTGCCATGTGTCCCTTTTGAAAAATCATCAAAATCTGCCACATGTTTGCATTTGTGCAAGTGCTAGAAATATGCGGACCATGCCACATGTCCCATTGTGACTCAATGAAATGTGACAAGTGTCAGCGTTCACTTCTCAAGGTTTATTATAAGCTACAAGGCTTATTTTGATAAAGCTTCTCTCATAATTCCATGGAGGGTGACAAGTGGCAACAGTGGAAGGCCCCAATGTATTCATCTAAGAGTGGCAGAACGTGCCACGTGTCCCTCTGAAACTTGTCGAAAGCCTCCAAGTGTCAATATCCATAGTCTCTTCCCTTAGCTTCACTATTTTGAGCAAAGACCATGGTGGTCCAATGGATGAGTGACTAACTGAAGTAGAACATGCCAAGTGTTTGCATCTATGTGACTAACAAATGTATTTAGACTGCGCCATGTGTCCCTTGCAGAGATTGGCGGAGGCCAACAAGTGTCATCATCTACAAAAGCCTGACTGAGCCCCAAATGTTTCTACAATGTCATAAAGGCCTAAGAAGGTGGATGTTTCCAAGTGTCAATTGTGGAAGATGCCACGTGTCCTCACTCGTTCCTGTAGAAGACACCGTGTGGCCCTTGTTCAAAGAGTGAAAGGCATCGCGTGTCAAAGGAAATGAAGGGGATGATAGCCCACTGGAGAGAAAAAGCTTGAAGGCCACTTAAAAGACCCCAAAGGGCAAATCCCCTTTAGAAAAGGTTTGAGCCTCAAAGAGTAGTGGATGCTGCTAGGTGTCACAAGCTGAGACACAGTTTCAAATGAAGCCCCAAAGCATGAAACTCACCACGTGTCCCATCCCAGAGCAGTGGAAGCTACCAAGTGTCTGCATCCATGCTTCCCATCTCTAACAAAGTTATAAAGCTTATTTTGAAGCTATGGATGCCACCACGTGTCCTCACCTATGTCACAGTGGAAAGCGAGCATGGCAAGCGAGAAAGACACAAGCGAGAAAGAAAGAATGCATCCAAGGAATTGAGTGCGCCAAATAGGTCACTTCATTGGGAGAAAGTGCCAAGTCTCTCTTGGCCTCTATATAATGCAAACTCTTTCATTATTACAAAGGAGACCTTTTTTATTATCAAAAGCAAAACTCTGCCCAAATTGAAAGGCATTACTGAGACTTTGAGCTCAGATTGTAATTCATATTATTTTATCTGAATGAGAAAACAAGTTACTTGCAGACTTTGTATTGGCATAGCTTGTGCTACTTTAGAAGATTTTTTGTATGTCTATCTTCTAAAAGTATTCTTGTTTATTTGATTTAACAAGCAGAACTAGTGGAGGTGATCAGGAAGGTGTCCTGAAGGCTAACTGTAGGATGACATTGTGCCCCCATAAGTACCTTCAGTGTGTTTGCATTTTCCTTTCCTATGTAAAGAGCCTTGGGATGACGTAGTGCCCCCATTGTTCTTCATTTTTCTCTCTCAAGTTATTGGTCACTCAGCACCCCCGTTACCAGTTACTTACTACTTGAAATATTCCTACTGTCTACTAAAGAACACTTCTGAAAGAAGAGAAGTGCCTTCTATCATTGCACTAGGATTTCTACTATTTAGGAAAGAATCTAGCTCTTGGTTGAAAGTTGCTTCTAAAAGAAGAGAAGTACCTTCCCCATCACCTAGGATTTCTTCCTTGTTTATCAGCATCATCTCTAAAAAAAGAGAGATGGATGGTTTATCCTACCCCTGTGTCTTACTTTCTTCATATATATATTGTATATGACCTTTGCATATTTAATAAGGAACCTCCCCTTGATGAAAGGAGAAATTTTTCTCCAGTTGATGTAGTAAAGTTACACACCTGGCCGACCAATCTCCCTATGTTGTGGTGATAGGAACTATTTTGAACACCAGTTAGCTAGATGACAAAATATTCACCCAACAACTTTTGGCGACTCTGCTAGGGAGGAACGTGCAGTCTGAAGCCTCAAGTTTCAGATTAAATCAGTCCCTACCCTTATCCATTACATAGTCTGGTGACTCCATTCCATGTCTTACCCATTATCCATTTATAGCCTTATCATTTTCATCCATCTCCATTTTCATCCATCTCCATTATATTATCTGGTCTGCAAAACCAGAGCTACTAGGAAAGAAAGCTCAGTTTGAAGCCTCAAGCTTTAAGCTAAAGTAGGGCCAATTTCCTTTCCATTTTTTTCCTATAATATGGCAACTCCACTTAGATGTGTTATCCCCATTTTTCATAATCCAATCATGGTAGTTCGAGGCCCCTGAGGTAACTCATTTGGCCCACTTGATCTAACTCCACCCCTGCATGAGCTACCACTCAGTTCAAGGAAGAATTTACCCAAATTATTTGATGATGGAAGAGTCCACCCTGATGAACACATTTCAGCCTTCACCATAGCCTGTGGTGTGATAGGGGTTGAGTTTGAAGATGTGGCAGTCAGGATTTTCATGGAGACACTACAAGGTGTTGTTGTAGACTAGTTCTACCATCTACAAGCTGGATCAGTGACTGACTAGGATACACTTAAAACCAAGTTTGAAGCCAAGTTCAACCTAAAGAGGATGCGCATGCTTTGCTATCCCAGCTCACTCAAATGAAGAAGGAACCTCATGAGCCTATGAGGGATTTTATTTCCAAGTTCAACAAGTTGAGGCACAATATTCCCATGGTCACCCAGCTGATGCCTCAGAACCTCAAGTGCTTCTTCATAAACTCACAATTGCTTGAAGTGAGTTTTTGGTTGAGACAAGCTGGCCACATAGACCTTGTTGCTACTCAAAATTTGGCTACTGAGGTAAAATATGACCTTATCTTGGTAGGAAAGATAAGGAGAGATCCTAATAGAGGCAAACCTTTTTCATCTTCTAGATACTCGCCCACAGCCACCACTGACCCAATGGTCCAAAAGTTGGCAAATGAATTATTGGCCTTGAAAAGGCCAATGGCACAAGGTATGTCTTCTGCTCCTCTGTATAGAAATGCACTAAGAAGGACATTCCCCAATCAGCCATATCAAGGCAACACTGCCAGAAGTCAAGGGCAACTAAATCATCTTCCTCCCCCATAGAGGAACCTTGCCATTGAAGCACCTCCATCCAACTCAGCAGTTGGGTATTTGGAAACAGAACATGTTTCCTATTTCCAACCTAAGTTCAAGCAAGAAAATGGCACTAATCTCTTTAGGGAGGATCAATAAGAATCATCTAGTGACTCCCACATCAGTTTCCTAAATTACTAGGATGAACTCGGGAGTGAAGGTGAAGCAGTCGAAGGATCAAACACAGTATTCACCCAGTCTAAGAATCAGTCAGCCCAATAGGTTGACAAAGAAAAGATAGAGGAGTGACCCCAACCAGTGATTTCAATTACTGAGTAGAGAACCCCTCTCCCTTTCCAATCAAAGGACCCGATGATTTCAAAAGAAGTAAGTACATCAAACATCTATGCACCTTCTACTTCAAATTTGCAGACCAGTCCTCCCCTTCCCAAAAACCAAAAAGATGAACTCCCATCCTCTCTTCCAAGTCCATCTCAGTCATTTGACATAGTCAATTACGTCAAGAAATTTGAAATTCAAATGACTAAGTTTGAATCCCTGCAAGCCAATCCTAAGCAATTAAACATTAGTGGAGAACCAGGTATGGACTTGTCTGACACAAAGATTATGGTTACCCAAATGTCAATCCCTACTACTCAAACTCTATTTGAGATTTCAAGCAGAGGTAATTACCTCTTGACCATAGCTGGATGTAGATCTCTATTTCTCGGATTGAAGACTACTCAGGATGAAGAGGTAAAACTCCTTCACAACAAAGGAGATGTTGAGCTGACGGTGTGTCAGGGGTGTAATGCTGACAATCAAAATAAGTGTTGGACTGAACTAGCAGAATAGCAAGCTATGGTGGTGGACCATCTACTGAATTCCAAAGTCAACAAAAGCAACTCTTCACAGGGAGCAAGAAGCTATGGTTTTTAGAGGGAAGAACACATCCCACCATGGGGAAAGAAGAAGAAAAGGCCAAGAGGAAGATGCATAAAATTGGTTTCTTGGTGGAGAGCTCCATTCACCCGCCACCATTTCTGGGGGCAAAATGGTTTCTTGCTAGTTTATCAGGATGGCATCCCCTTTTCTCTATCCCATGATGAGTAGCATCTGAAGTACTTCAATTCTTGAAGTATCAGATAAGTTCACCTGTACATATGTATATTTGTATAGTTTTTATTTCTGCTTTGTTTTGTTTGTTTATTTCTTTAGGAGCCTTTCTTTTTGGGTAGCATGACTCTGTATCCCAATGGCACACTTCAAAGCACTGGATATTCTGGTTTCTACTCCCCTCAACTATTCTGAGTTGTCATCTGAAGGAAGTTCCCCAACAGGAGCCAGCTGTTGTCTTTGAAAAGTGATTCCTCATTTTTCAGATAACATAGGACTATTTTGGTCCTGCATGGCCCAAAATTGTTTTTCCCCTTTCCAAAAATTTGTTCTGAAACATTCAAATTCATCATTTTCTCAATTTTTTTGTAAAGGGATTAGTAGGTTCAATAGGTTCAAAGGCTTCTGTAGGTGAGTTCAATCAAAAGGGACTAGTTTCTTGCACTTGGACACTTTTGAGACAGGTTCAACGCTTTGGTTCAACCAAAAAAGGGTCATTGGCAATCTTTTAATTGAATGAACCATTGAACCTTGAACCACTTTGGTTCAAAGTCCAATGAGTTCAAGATTCAATATCGATAGCAAGCTTCAAACAGGTCAAGCACTTCATCAAATTTCAATGAGTTCAAGGTTCATCGATTCAATGCGTTGGGTTCAAATATTACCTTAGTTATGAAGAGAAATGTGCGTAATAGAAAGAGTCAAGCGGATGTTACCAAGTGTCATCGATCGAGCCCCTTTATGCTTTGTTTTAGAGAAGTGGTAGAAGGTACCATGTGTCCCTTTTGAAAAATCATCAAAAGCTGCCACGTGTCTGCATCCGTGCAAGTGTTAGAAATATGGGAACTATGCCATGTGTCCCATTGTGACTCAGCAAAACATGACAAGTGTCAGCGTTCACTTCTCAAAGTTTCTTGTAAGCTACAAGGCTTATTTTGATAAAGCTTCTCTCAGAGTTCCATGAAGGGCGACAAGTGGCAACAGTGAAAGGCCCCAATGTATTCATCTAAGAGTGGTGAAACATGCCACGTGTCCCTCTGAAGCTTGTCAGAAGCCTCCAAGTGTCAATATCTGTAGTCTCTTCCCTTAGCTTCACTATTTTGAGCAAAGACCATGGTGGTCCCAGGGATGAGTGACTAACTGAAGTGGAATGTGCCAAGTGTTTGCATCCACATGACTAACAAATGTATTCTAACTGTGCCATGTGTCCCTTGCAGAGATCAGTAGAGGCTGACAAGTGTCATCATATGTGAAAGCCCGATTGAGCCCCAAACATTTTTACAATGTCACAAAGGCTCAAGAAGGTAGATGTTGCCAAGTGTCAACTATGGAAGATACCATGTGTCCTCACCCATTTTTTTAGAAGATGTCATGTGGCCCTTGTTCAAAGAGTGGAAGGCACCGCATGTCAAAGGAAATGAAGGGGATGATAGCCCACTAGAGAGAAAAAACCTGAAGGCCACTTAGAAGACCCCAAAGGGCAAGTCCCCTTTAGGAAAAGTTTGAGCCTCAAAGAGTAGCAGATGCTGCTAGGTGTCACAAGCCGAGACATAGTTTCAAATGAAGCCCCAAAGCACGAAACTCACCACGTGTCCCATCCCAGAGCAGCAAAAGTTGCCAAGTTTCTACATCCATGCTTCCAGTCTCTAACAAAGTTACAAATCTTATTCCAATAAGCTTATTTTGAAGTTGTGGATGTCACCATGTGTCCTCACCTGTGTCACAATAGAAAGTGACCATGGCAAGTGAGAAAGACACAAGGGAGTTGCTAGGAAGCATGACGGGCCCATAAACATCAAATTTGTCACAATGAAGTGTCTGTTGATTCCAGTAGACTCAAGACACAGACCCAAATACATTCAAAAATATTAAGGCTAGGATCAAGAAAAGGAAGAGACAAAGAGGGAAACTCAGCAGGAGTTACTATCAATAGGTGAAGCAGTTCATTGGGTAGATATTTGGGAGCTGGTAACATTGAAAGCATCATCTACTTGTCCCCTTGGAGGTGAAGATAGTGTAGACAATTGCATGGCTAAGTAGGTGAATGAATGAGTGATTTGGGCTAAGGAGGAGGCACTTAGAGAGGAATTGACATGCCACATTCAAGGCAGCCACCCTGCTCCAACAGGGCCCTTCCTGGCAAAACCAAGAATGCATCCAAGGCATTGAGTGCACCAAATAGGTCACTTCATTGGGAGAAAGTGCCAAGTCTCTCTTGGCCTCTATATAATGCAAACTCTTTCATTGTTACAAAAGAGACCTTTTTTATTATCAAAAGCAAAACTCTGCCCAAATTGAAAGGCATTACTAAGACTTTGAGCTCAGATTTTAATTCATATTATTTTATCTGAATGAGAAAACATGTTACTTGTAGACTTTGTGCTATCATAGCTTGTGCTACTTTAGGAGATTGTTCGTATGTCTATCTTCTAAAAGCATTCTTATTTATTTAATTTAACAAGCAGAACTAGTGGAGGTGATCAGGAAGGTGTCCTGAAGGCCAATTGTGGGACGATGTTGTGCCCCCATAATTACCTTCAGTGTGTTTGCATTTTCCTTTTCTGTGTAAAGAGCCTTGGGATGATGTAGTGCCCCCATTGTTCTTCATTTTTCTCTCTCGGGTTGCTGGTCACTCAGCACCCCCATTACCAGTTACTTGCTACCTGAAAGATTCTTGTTGCCTACTGAAGCACACTTCTGAAAGAAGAGAAGTGCCTTCTGTCATTGCACTAGGATTTCTACTATTTAGGAAAGAATCTGACTCTTGGCTGAAAGTTGCTTATGAAAGAAAAGAAGTACCTTCCCCATCACCAAAGATTTCTTCTTTCTTTATCAGCATCATCTCTGAAAAAAGAGAGATGGATGGTTTATCCTACCCCTGTGTCTTACTTTTTGCATATATATATATTATATATAACCTCTGCATATTTAATAGGGAACCTCCCCTTGATGAGAGGAGAGATTTGTCTCCAGATGATGTAGTAAAGCTACACACCTGGCTGACCAATATCCCTATGTTGTGGTGATAGGAACTATTTTGAATGCTAGTTAGTTGGTCAAAAAAATATTCACCCAATAGGAACAAACCTCAACAAACCCATGTGACTATTTTATTCTAAAACCATCACACATGCAAATTTTGATGTCATCAATTTGCTCACTCACCCTGATTTACCAAAAGACCAACTAGGCCTAGATGAATAAAAGGATGAACCAAATGGAAACATTTCAATTTAAAAATCACTATAATAACACTTGAAACCCCATAAGGCCTCTAAAACATTAATACATCATCAACAACATCCATCAACCTACCTATCCAACCAAACACTGAAGGTCTATGCATGACTACTGAAGCAAATTTTGTCATTGACTAGCTAGCAACCTTGACACCTTATGAACACTCTTTTCTACCTCATGTAAATTATTTGACACATTGTATACATCAATTAAAACACCTAAATAATATCCCCCTTTGTAATTGATGTCAACACCAACACAAAGCTATGCACATACCCTTTCTCCTTCTGCAAACACTTTATCCCCTTTTGACACAATGACAAAGTGGGCTCACCTACTAACCTTGAGGACCTATAAATTTTAAAAATATTTCAAAATCCAATATAAATAAATTATCTCCTCTTATAAATTATATAAAATCCCTCTATCACTATGCATACCATTTCTTACCAGACCTTCATAGTCTTGCTCATTAACAACACAACATATTGACCATGCCCTACTATATGAAGAAGAAACACACAATATCAAGAAAATGGGAGTGATCACACATTAATAAAACTAATATTTAATCCACTTAGGTCTCATGACCTTAGGCTCCCTTTGATTACCTTCAGACCATCTCCAACCATGATGATACCTCATAGTTGCCTTCAAATTTTCTCTCACAAGTAAACTCCATGATCACCAACAGATGTTCAAGCCATACTCAAAAAATGAAATATATTAAAAATGTACTAAAATACTCATATAATAACAATAATACCTTGGTCATTTGGATAAAATGACCAAAAAAACACTTTTCTTCACACTAGCCTTGCCTAGAGGCCTAGTAGCCCTACCTGAACCTTACAAAGCCCATAACTTTCTATGTATGAAATTTCATGACTTTAAATTTCATATATATAGTAAACTCATATTCCCCCTCATTCATGACAATAATTATCATCCAAATGTTCCTTTTCACCATAGCTCTTTCATAAATTAACTTGTCAATTAACCCTTCATTTACATAAAATCTCATCCATAGGATAAAATACACACTTCTAGATGACTATAAAACACTTTTTTAGTACCATTTTGTCTATTTAAATGTATTAAGAAACCTCAAGTCTCAACTCCCTTGGTAAGGTCATCAACTCACATGGTGCAAAAACTAGGGCATCAAAAACAAATCTAGTCAATTCACCACCTTTCAATCAATGCCAGCTCCTAAAACTTCTTCCACACATTGAGGTCACAAATACACACTTTTTGATAAAATTTTAAGATTAGAATCCTTTGGGAACCCATTTAACCATGAAATGGTTTTCGACCTTCTAGCCCTTATGCACAGACTGTCATACCCAAGAGTCTTCAAAAATCTTCAACTTGCCTTCAAAATATCTTCAAACCCTAAAACCACCTATATAAAACATGTATGAGGTCAAGACACATTTATATGCTATAAATTTACCTTGAACACTCACCAATCCTCATTTGACACCTGAAACCAGTCATTTTGTGTTTGTAGAACCTGTGTACATAGTAGTCACTATGTCTAAACACCTTAGAGTGAACATAGAAGCCTTATGACATCTCCATATCACTTCTTATCCTTAGACACACCAAATCCAACTATCCTCTACCATTGGTTAGCTTCATAGACCTCAAAAGCATCAAATTTGCAAGAAGAGCACACATTAAGTAGTGATCACTGAGCAAAATGGATAAACTAAACAAATGATCATTAGAGATACTTGTGATCAATCCAATAGATGAAACCTCATGGAATACACTTTGGAAATTCCTTTCCATCCTCCATATCAATCTTACATTCATACTTGATGATTTAACCATCTAAACCAAGCATCAAAAATTAACAAAAACATGCATTTAGAACCAATATCCCTAAACAAAACTCTTGAAGTTTTGCATCACACACCTATGGAGAAAGCTTATGAACTTGTTTATCCCATTTATCCAATGAATTTATATGATCAACATAAGGCTTGGTAACATAATATCAACTATATTATACCAAAATGGCATTGGTCTCAAAGACCAATCAGTAACTCTGCATACCTTGGTACTTTGTTCATTACCTAGAGCACACACACTTGCTTCTACACAAGAAAGATGTCTCCCAAGAAGCATAGGTAGAGACACCCTTATGTCATAGAGATACTAAAGGTCCCAAAACTTAGGATACTCCCACATCTCCATACTCTCACTTGACTTACATGTTAGGAACCCGTGGAAGCATAATTGATTACTTTTCTTATAAGCAATTAAACACGGAATTATACCATAATGATTAACTAGAAACTTGAAACAGTAAAGAATATGAGAGACAATACACAATCTTGTATTAAATAATCTTCAGAAGGAAATACAATAAAGAAGATGCCACTTCTTCTTCCACCTCTAAGGCTTCCCACACCTCAAGGACTTCTTCCCTCAAAGTTCTCTCTCTCTTGCTCAACCAAAACCAACTCAACAACCTGAGTTGTTATCCCCTCCTTGAATGCTTCAGCTGATCTCCTTGACCTTACACCTTATAGATCTCCTTGACCTTGCTTTCTTACTTCAATTCTTTACTTTCCTTAATTACAATACATGCCCCATGGGTCTCTTAAATAGGATCCCATGCATACAATAATTAGACCTCTAATTACAATAATTAGAAACACATACTCAAGACTTAAATTAGTCTTCAACATGTAAACACTCTCAGACCTCTTAAATTAGATGAGTCTAATTTTGGAAACGCATTCTGGAAACACATGCAAGTGCATGCACATGCATAGGTGACTGACGTCAGTTGCTGTCAATCTACTCCTGACCGACGTCGGCCAATCCCTGGTCCCTACCTGACTGACGTCGACAATACTACTGATGTCAGTTACTGACTGAACTTAGCAACTCCATGATTAGCATCTTGGTGAAGCTTTTAGCTCCACAACTTAACAATCTCTCACTTGGAGATAAACAGCTGCACCTGTACATCAACCTCCACTAACCATCTCAAGCACCTCCATCTTCAAGCTCAATTTTGAAGACCAACCACCACACATCCTGTGATGCTATACCTGTCATCCAAGTCCTCTACCATATCTAAACTTTTTGACAACTCCCACTAGAGACAAAATCAACCTGTGATCTTCTATGTCTCTCATGCCAAAGAATCTTGTTGCTCCCAAATTCTTCATGACATAACTCTGAACTAACTTTACCCTTAGCTTAGCAACTCTTTGCATGTGTAACCCTGCAACAAGCAACAACATACAGTAACAGGATAATGTAGCTAATATTATCCAACCTAGTAAAAGAAAACACAATGGTTAAACCTCCTTTGTCCTATAGCCTGTTCAAGACCATATACCCTAGCCTTTTGTCTCACATATCCATCCACTCTCTTTTCTAACCTGGGAATCCATTCCTCATCCATGCCAAGCTCCCACTATTTCTGGATTCTACCTGCATTGCCTCTTCACATCTTCCTAGTTCTTGACCATCAGTAAGCAATAAGTAAAATAAAGAAGGTGAACAATGAATATGAGGTCCACTTACCCTTTCAGTCCTCTATATGGGCATTTAAGACTTCTTGACAGCTTGTTGTTCACCCAACATCCGTTCCAGTGACCGATCTCAGCCATCTCTCAGTCTACACCCGACCGATGTCAATTCCCTGCACTGACCCTGACTGCCGACATCGGTTCCCTGATCGACGTCATTGTCCCCTCTACCGATGTTGGTTCCTATCTGATTGACGTCAGTCTTATCCTACCCAACACCACCGACCCTACTGGTCTGCACATGATCAATGTCAATACCTGCCTGATCGACGTCGGTTTCATGTGACCAACATCGGTAACTGTGTGTTCCTGTAAGTGATGAATTCTTTATCTGTGAGCTCATCTTGGATCAAAACCCTATCCATACTACCCTACTCAGAATTATTTAGCCCCTGTGATTGATCTCTGTCCATCATCTCCTCCATAAACACCAAGGCTTCCCTATTCTTGTCAAAAACATCAAATTTCCTTTTCCTACAATGAACTTGATCTATGCCTTTCAAATCTGAACTCATACCTTTTGACTCAAGAACGTCCATTCCCTTCTTATTCATGTGACCAAGCCTATTAAGCCACATCTTCAAATCTACAGCTGAAGTAGATAAACCAGAAGTAAAATCAGTAATACAAGTAGATAGATAAAGAGTACCTACTTTCTTACCTCTTACTAAAACAAGTGCACCCTTGGTAACCTTCCAAGAATCCACTGTGAGGGTTACTGTGCATCCCTCATCACCCAACCTTCCTACAGAAACCAAACTCTGCTTCAAGATTGGGACATGCATAACCTCCTTCAACACCCATGTGTTGCCTGTCTGCAATTCCAGCTGCACTTTCCCTTTGCCAACCATTTGACAAGGCGTACCATCCCCTAAATAAAGCTCTCCAAAGTCTCCCTGGACATACTTATGGAACAAATCTCTATTTGGGGTTACATGAAAAGAAGCACCAGAATCTAAAACCCATGATTCTAACTAACTATCCAAAGAAAGTATGAGAGCATCCTGTGCCACAATACCTGCATCTTTTGCTTCTTCATTAACTTCATGTTTATTTTCTTTATCCTTCAACCAACAATCTTTCTTTTGTGTCATCTCTTTCCACAAAACCAGCAGGTGATACCTCTGGATTCAGATCTCCTTCCCATCTTTGACTTTGATTTCCCTTGCTCAACCTTCTCTCTTTGCCTTCCCCTACTTTCTGCACTTAGAGCATTCCCTGATGATTCACCTATGCTTTTCCTATGTATTTCTTCATTCAAGATTACACTCACAACATCATCAACTTTTAAGATTTTAGAAGTAGACATAGAATTACTTACTGCCATTACCAAACTATCCCAACTTTTAGGTAAAGAGCATAAAATTAAGAGAGCCTTTACTTCATCATCAAAAACAATATTGACTGAAGCTAACTGGTTTACCAAACCATGGAAATCACTAAGATGAGTATATACCGATCCACCTTCCTACATTTGCAAAGTAAATAACTGATTCATAAGAAATACCTTATTTGAAGCCGAGGGCTTTTCATATAAATTTTCCAAAGATTTTATCAACTCTTTCATTGTCTTACACTGTGATAAGTTGGAAATCATAGATGATGCAAGGCTCAACCTTATGGATCCCAGAGCCTTCCAATCAAGAACATTCCATTCTTCATCCTTCATATCTGTGGGCTTGCTTGCAACCCCACCCAACGATAAGTAAAAATCTTTCTAATACAGATAATCTTCTATCTATATCCTCCAATGTTGATAATTCTTGCTGTTAAACTTCTCCATTCGTAGCTTACTTTCTTCTGCCATTGTTGTACTCCCACTTAATTAGAAACCCCTGAGAATGACCTGTAATCAAACAATAACCTGCTCCCTGCAACCTTAGCTCTGATACCAACTGTTAGGAACCCGTGGAAGCACAATTGATTATTTTTCTTATAAGCAATTAAACACTGAATTATACCAGAATGATTAAGTAACTAGAAACTTGAAACAGCAAAGAATATGAGAGACAATATACAATCTTGTATTAAATAATCTTCAGAAGGAAATACAATAAAGAAGATGCCACTTCTTCTTCCACCTCTAAGGCTTCCCACACCTCAAGGACTTCTTCCCTCAAAGTTCTCTCTCTCTTTCTCAACCACAACCAACTCAACAACCTGAGTTGTTATCCCCTCCTTGAATGCTTCAGCTGATCTCCTTGACCTTACACCTTACAGATCTCCTTGACCTTGCTTTCTTGCTTCAATGTTTTACTTGCCTTAATTACAATACATGCCCCATGGGTCTCTTAAATAAGATCCCATGCATACAATAATTAGACCTCTAATTACAATAATTAGAAACACAGACTCAAGACTTAAATTAGTCTTCAACATGCAAACACTCTCGAACCTTTTAAATTAGATGAGTCTAATTCTAGAATGCATTCTAGAAACACATGCAAGTGCATGCACATGCACAGGTGACCGACGTCGATTGTTGTCTGTCTGCTCCTGACCGACGTTGGCCGATCCCTAGTCCCTGCCTGACCGACGTCGGCAATACTGCCGATGTCATTTACTGACTGAACTCAGCAACTCCATGATTAGCATCTTGGTGAAGCTTTTAGCTCCACAACTTAACATTACATTACTATCTCATCATCAAATTGATTTTTACAGGGTTCTTTCCTTCATATTTTCATTTTGACATAAAATCTTTCTTGATCTTCTTGTCCCCTTGGGAAGCTAAGGCTTTCTATTTGATATTTGAAATAGTAACATGTTCTATCATGACAGATAAACCATTTTTAACTTGCTTCTCATTCACTTCCTTGAGTCTCCATCTCCATTCGTTATGGTTCCTTTTCTTCATGCTAAGATTGATAATTTTTGAGGTAGAATTCTAATCGTACTTATAGAACCTTGCTATATGACCTCTTTCATTAAATTTGAAGCAAATTAATTTTATGTGATTGTACATACCTTATGTATTGGATACATGATGACTCCTTGAATTTTCATTATCCCATTCATATATTTGATCATTTGGTCTACTGATGAAGGCATTACAGAATCTTGTAATATGACCAATCCCTTGACACCTATAGAACAAGATGTCATGCTTTCATTGGTGACATATTGACTATCTTTAGTGATAATATTTTTTATGATTGTTATTATCTTTCCCATAATTCCATGTAAATTCATTAGTTGAGGGTTCTCTACACTCCCTTGACATATGACCAAACTAATTGCAAGAATAACAATGACCGTTGAAATTGGCATACCTCATAGCATTTGGTTATCTGATAGGATTAGTTTTCAATATGATAGCACCATCATTATTTGATTGATCAATGATATTTAAGGTCTAATTTTTCTTGTTCATATTGACACTCTCTTTTTCTTTCCTAGCATTTTCCTTAGCATGATTAATCTTTTGATCCATCATCATTGCCTTCCCAATATTTTTATCCTTTTGATCATCTTCATGGAACCCCAGGCCTAACTTATCATTTGAGGCCATTTGATTTCTTAATATATCATTAATATTAACTATACTTTTCTCAAATTTATGATATGTTTCAAGCTTGATCTAGTTTCACTTGCAAATATTCTATTTCTAATTTGTATGTGACACATTCTTCATCTTTACCTTTTATCTCTTTAACAAGGATACAAACTAGAGTTTAAAGATTTTGAGTGATCTCATCATGATATTTGACTTCATTTCTCAACCTTTCTTCAAATAATATAATTTTCTCATAATAGGACTTTATCAAAGATGCTTGATTTATGTTCTTGCCTTTTACTATCTTCATTTCTTCTAAGGTATTCAGATATTTATCTTCAAGAGTGACTTTCTCATCTTCTTCCTCTGAGATATCCCCATGAAAGAGATCTCTACCTAAAGAAAATTCACCTTCATCATCCCCAATAGCCATAAATAGTGTCTATTTGTCTTCATCATGAGATGAATCATCATTGTCATATGCATTTCCTTCTTCTTCAACAAATGAGTTATTGTCTTCTTCATGGTAAAGACTCTTATTGCCTTGGTATGACTCCTTTCCATTTCTCATGTTGAATAACTTTTTTTACTTTCAAGGACCCTCAAATATTTTGTGTTTAGCCTCATAAGACTCCTTATGAGCTTTCTTGTGTTTATACTTGCCTCTTTCTAGGCACTTAGCTATAAAATGACCAACTTTACCACATGAGAAACATTTGAAATTAAGCTTCCCTTCATACTTACGTGGTCCCGCATTCAATTTTCTTGCTATCATGGCTTCAAGTTGATCTTTATTGAGATCAAAGTCTTCAAGACTTAACTTGATATTCTTGTATTTTGTCTCCTTGATCACCTTGAAGGTTGCTTCCTTCTTTGGTGGTTTGTCCTCATTGATTCTCATCTCATAGGTAGTAAGGATGCCATGTAATTCATCCATATTCATCTTGGTGAGATCATGACTCTCCTCTATAGCATAAATATTTGAATCAAACTTGAGGGTGATAGACCTTAATACCTTTTGTACAATAATATATTCTTCAATCTCTTCTCCAAGACATTTGATCATGTTAACCACCTCATCAACCCTTAGAAGATAGGATACCACATTATGTTCTTCCTTAATTTTGATGCCCTCAAATTGCTTTTGGTAGGTCTATAATTTTATAAACTTAACCTTTGAATCTCTTCATAGATGATTTTCAACTTATTCCAGATTTTCTTTTCATATTTTCAATGTATTACCTTGGTGAACTTAGCCTTTGATAGGCCATAAAGGACAACATTCATAGATTTATATTTTTTCTCACTCAACTTCTTGTCATCTGCACTAGTTAGAGGAGTAGGACGTATGGAATAACCATCCATAATAGATTACCAAATCTCAAGACCTATAGACATGATATAAGTCCTCATTGTTTCACTCAAAAAATCATAGTTGGATCCATTGAATAATGGTGCTTGCTCAGTAGAGTAACCACCTTGTATTTGATGACTACCCATTATACCTTTGATCACCTTCAAATGGTTAAACTTGTAAAGAAGGTATGGCTCTGATACCAATTATTAGAGGTAAAATAACTAAGAGGGGGGATAAATCAATGATTCAATAAATTCAAATCCAATTCTAAAACTTCAAACTTTCAAGCACTCAATCATAAACATTCATGAAGCATATAAACCATTCATAAAAAAAGCTATTCAAGATCAATGACACATAATACATGAATTATGTGGGAAACCCTCATAGGGAATAAAACCCACTCTCAATAATAAAAACACAAAGACTACAGTCTTATAAGATATCACAAATAAGATACCTTTAGTGAAACATCCATTTCACAAGGAGCACCCACCCTTAAGCATGAACAAGCACCGACTTGTCCTAGATGTTGACCACCAACATAATACCTCTGATATCAATATCTCCATAAATTTAATTTCATTTCAATATGATGGAGAAATAATTTATGACATCTCTCTTCAATCCTTCACACTCTCTCAAGCCTTCACACACATGTAATGCATCCAAAACACCCTTTTGGATCACTCTATACTTCTTATCTCATCATCAATAATCAACCCTATAAGAACACTATTATAAAAATAGAAATATGACTTATATGTCATGCATACATTCCTTAATATTATCTTCTCTTTAATCCATCCACAAAGCACACTCACACTTCACTATTATTTGTATATCGACTCTATAAACCTTCACCTTTGATCTTGCTCTTTATAGAGTCTACATGATTATCACCTTCTTGGTCAACCATAAAACTTTATGTAATCCTTAAAGCTTCTACCACACTTCAAATAGTATAAAAACCAAATCAATAGGTCATCCATATCTTTGATATACAACCCTTAAGCATCAACACCTTTCAATTATTCCTAAGAAGCTCTTTTAGGTCAATGGAGGCCTATTCACCCTTTTATCACATCACCGAGCAAAAATGGGAACACAAGACCACTTCAAAAGCACATAAGTCCATGCCACATGACCCATAATCCATATTTAAATGATTAAATTCATACCTACACACATTTTCATATGTAAAACCTATCAAACATTTACCTTGTACATGAAATCACCATGAACAAACCAAAAGTCAACTTGTAAGCAATTATTCATATAGAATATGGGTTTTTCAAACCACAAAAATCCATACAAATGATATTCAAGGAGTCTATAACACTCTCTAATAGATAATTCACCTTGAAACATCCAAATACCATCAATAAAAACTCAAACATCCTTCTTGGGTCATTTTTATAAGAAGGTCAAACCCTTAGTTAACTTTGAACCACAATTAATGAAAGTGTACAACTAGTCAAACTTCCAAATTATTTTTCCTAGATTTCCATTGAAATTATATACCACTTTGATTATTATACCACTATCAAATTAGTCCAACATCAAAATTTATATCCAAAATAATGAGGACTAGTTTTCCATTGTAAACTATAATATTTGAATTCTAATGCTCACTTTTTAATGCAAATTTGAAGTATGGAAAACAAAGAAACATGCTTGGGAGACCGACTTTGTACTACCATAAATTTTTATATACACCATGTCAAGACCTAAAATTTTAAACGTCTAATCTAAGCACAAACCTTAATAAACCCATGTGACTATTTTATTCTAAAACCTTCACATGTGCTAATTTTGATGTCATCAATCTGCTCACTTAGCCTAATTTGCCAAAAGACCAACTAGTCCTAGATGACTAAAAGGATGAACCAAATATAAACCTTGCACTTAAAAAAGAAATATAAGAACTCTTGACACCCCATATGTCCTTTTAAACATTATTACATCATCAAAAAAATCCATCAACCTACCTATCCAACCAAACACTGAAGGTATATGCATGACTACTTAAGCACATTTTGTCATTAACTAGCTAGCAACCTTGACACCTTATGAACACTCTTTTCCACCTCAATTAAATTATTTGACATGTTTTATAAACAATTATAAACACCTCAACAATATTCTCCTTTATAATTGATGTCAAAATGAACACAAAGCTATGCACATACTCTTTCTCCTTCTGCAACACTTTCTCCCCCTTTGACACAATGACAAAGTGGGCTCACATGCTGATCTTGAGGACCTGTAAAATTTTAAAATGTTTTAAAAGATAATATAAATAAATTATATCCTATGATAAATTATATAAACTCCTTGTATCACTGTGCATACCATTTCTTACAAGATCCTAATAGTCGTACTCATTAACAACACACCATATTGACCATGCCCTGTTATATGAAGAAAAAACACACAATATCAATAAAATGGGACTGATCACACATTAATAACACTAATAGGTAATCCCCCTAATTATCCTAACTTTAGGTTCCCTTTGAGTACCTTTAGACCATCTCCAAGCATGATGATCCCTCATAGTTGCCTTCAAATTTTCTCTCACAAGTAAACTCCACGATCACCAGCAAATGTTCAAGCCATTCTCAAAAAATGAAATATATTCAAAATATACTAAAAGATTCATATAATAATAATACCTTGTTAATTTGGATAAAATGACTCAAAAATCACTTTTCTTCACACTAGCCTTGCCTAAAGGCCTAATAACCCTACCTAAACCTTACAAAGCCCATAACTTTCTATGTATGAAATTTCATGACTTGAAATTTCATATCTATAGTACCCTCATATTCCCCCTCATGCATGCCAATAATTATAATCCAAATATTTATTTTCACCATAGCTCCTTCACAAACTAACCTATCAATTAACCCTTCATTTACATAAAATCTCATCCATAGGATAAACTACACACTTTCAAATGACTGTAAAACACTTTTTGAGCACCCTTTTGGCCATTTCAATTTATTAAGTAACCTAAAGTCTCAAATCCCTTAGGAGGGTCATCAACTCACATGGTGCAAAAACTAGGGCATCAAAAAGAAATCTGGTCAACTTACCACATTATGATCAATGCTAACTCCTAAAACTTCTTCCACACCTTAGGGTCACCAATACACACTTTTGGATAAAATTTTAAGGTTAGAATCCTTTGGGAACCGATAGAACCATGAAATGGTTTTCAACCTTCTAGCCCTTATACATAGACTGTCATACCTGAGAGCCTTCAAAAATATTCAACTTGCCTTAAAAATATATTCAAACCCTAAAAACACTTATATCACACTTGGATGAGGTCAACACACCTTTATATGCCACAAAGTTAACTTGAAAACACATTGATCCTCATTTGACACCTAGAACCAGTCATTTTGTGTTTGCAGACCCTGTGTACACAGTAATCACTATGCCTAAACACCTTGGAATGAACATGTAAGTATTATGACATCTCCATATCATGTATTATCCTTCTACACACCAAATAAAACTATCCTCTACCATTAGTTAGCTTCATAGACCTCAAAAGTATCAAGTTTGCAAGAAGAGCACACATTAGGTAGTGATCACTAAGCAACATAAATAAACTAAACAAATGATCATTAGAGATACTTGTGATAAATCCAATACATGAAACCTCATGGAATACATTTGGGCAAGTCATTTCCATCCTCCATATCAATCTTACCTTCATAATTCATGATTTGACCATCTAAACCAAGTATCAAAAATTAACAAAAACATGCATTTAGGACCAATGTCCCTAAACATAACTCTTCAAATTTTTCATCACACACCTATAGAGTGAGCTTATGAACTTGTTTATCCCCTTTATCCAATGAATTTATATGATCAACACAAGGCTTGGTAACATAAGATCAACTATATTATACCAAAATGGTATTGGTCTCAAAGACCAAGCAGCAACTTTGCATACCTCTGTACTTTGTTCATCACCTAGAGCACACACACTTGCTTCTACACAAGAAATATGTCTCCCAAGAAGCATAGGTAGAGACACCCTTATGTCATAGAGAGACTAAAGGTCCCAAAACTTAGGATACTTCCACATCTCCATACTCTCCCTTGACTTGCAGTAATGTCTCATCATCAAATTGATTTTGCTCATGTTCTTTCCTTCATTGTTTCCTTTTGACTCAAAATCTTTCTTGACCTTCTTGTCCCCTTGGGAAACTAAGGCTTTATCTTTGATATTTTAACTAGTATGTTATTCTATCATGATAAAAAAACCATTTTTCACTTACTTCTCATTCACTTCTTTGAGTTTCCATCTCCATTTGTTATGGCTCCTTTTCTTCATGCTAAGATTGACAATTTTTGAGGTAGAATTCTAATCATACCTATAGAACCTTGCTATGTGACCTCTTTCATGACATTTGAAACAAATGAAGTTTATGTGATTGTATATGCATTTTGTATGGGATACATGATTACTCCTTGAATTTTCATTATCCTATTCATATATTTGATCATTTGGTCTACTTATGAAGGCATTGTAGTATCTTGCAATATGACCAATCCCTCTACACCTATAGCACAAGATGTCATGATTTCCTTGGTGACTTTTTTACTATCTTGATTGATAATATTCTTTATTATTGTTATTATCTTTCCCATAATTCCATATAAATTCATTATTTGAGGGTCCTCTGCATTCCCTTAACCTATGACCAAACTAATTGCAAGAGTAACAATGATCGTTGAAATTGGCATACCTCATAGCATTTGGTTATCTGATAAGATTAATTTTTGATCTAATATCACCATCATTATTTAATTGATCATTGATATTTAATGTCTAATTCTTCTTTTTCATATTGACACTCTCTTTGTCTTTACTAGCATTTTCCTTAGCATGATTAATCTTTTGATCCATCATCATTGTTTTCTAAATATTCTTATCCTTTTGATCATCTTCATGGAACCCCAGGCCTAATTTATCATTTGAGGCCTTTTAATTTCTCAATAGATCATTAAGATCAACTATACTTTTCTCAAATTTATGGTATGTTTCAAGCTTGCTTATAGCTTGATCTAGTTTCACTTGCAAAGATTCTATTTATGATTTGTATGTGACACATTCTTCATCTTTACCTTTTATTTCTTTAGCAAGGATACAAACATGATTTTAAATATTTTGAGTGATCTCATCATGCTCTTTGACTCCATTTCTCAACCTTTCTCTAAATAATCTAATTTTCTCCTCATATGGCTTGATCAAAGATGCTTGCTTTATGTTCTTGCCTTGTACTAGCTTCATTTCTTCTAAGGTATTTAGATATTGATCTTCAAGAGTGAATTTTTCATCTTCTTCCTCTAAGATATCTCCATGAAAGAGATCTATACCTAAATAACATTCACCTTCATCGTCCCCAATAGCCATAAATAGTGTTTGTTTATCTTCATCATGAAATGAATCATCACTATCATATGTGTTTCCTTCTTCAACAGATGACTTATTGTATTCTTCATGGTAAAAAATATTATTGCCTTTGTATGACTCCTTGACATTTCTCATGTTGAATAAATTTTTGTACTTGTAAGGACCCTCAATTTCTTGCTCTTAGACTCATATGACTCCTTATGAGCTTTCTTGTGTTTAAACTTGCCTCTTTATTGGCACTTAGCTATAAAATGACCAACTTTACCACATGAGAAACATTTTAAATGAATCTTCCCTTCATACCTACCTGATCCCACATTTAATTTTCTCGTTATCATGGCTTCAAGTTGATCTTCATTGAGATCAAAGTCTTTAAGACTTAACTTGCTCTTCTTGCATTTTGTCTCCTTGATCACTTTGAAGGATGCTTCCTTGTTTGGTGGTTTGTCCTCATTGACTCTCATCTCATAGGTAGTAAATATTCCATGTAATTCATCCATCTTCATCTTGGTGAGATCATGACTCTCCTCTATAGCATAAATATTTGAGTCAAACTTGACGGTGTGAGACCTTAATACCTTTTGTATAATAGTAGAATCTTCAATCTCCTCTCTGAGACCTTTGATCATGTTAACCACCACATCAACCCTTAGAATATAAGATGCCACATTATTTTCTTCCTTAATTTTGATGCCCTCAAATTGCCTTTGGTAGGTCTATAATTTTTCCAACTTAGCCTTTGAATCTACTTCATAGATGATATGTAGCTTATCCTAGATTTTCTTTGCAAATTTGTAATGGATTACCTTGGTGAACTCATCCTTTGATAAGCCATAAATGATAACATTCATAGATTTAGAATTGTTCTCACTCAACTTCTTGTCATCTGCACTAGTTTGAGTAGGAGGTATGGAATAACCATCCATAATAGATTGTGAAATTTCAAAACATATAGACATGATATAGGTCCTCATCCTTTCACTTCAAAAATCATAGTTGGATCCATTGAAAAATGGTGCTTTTTTAGTAGAGAAACCACCTTGCATTTGATGACTACCCATTATACCTTTGATCACCTTCAAATGGTTAAACTTGTAAATAAGGTATGGATATGATACCAATTATTAGTGGTAAAATCACTAATATGGGGGTTGGATCAATGATTAAAGTAATTCAAATCCAATTCTAAAACTTATAATTTTCAAGAACTCAATCATAAACATTCATGATGCATATAAACCATTCATAAAAAAAGTTATACAAGATCAATGACACATAACACGTGAATTATGTGGGAAACCCTCATGGGGAATAAAACCCACTCTCAAGTATAAAAAAATATGTACGATAGTCCTATAAGATATCATAAATAAGATTCCTTTATTGAAGCACCCACTTCACAAGGAGCACCCACCCTTAAGCATGAACAAACACTAACTTATCCTAGATGTTGAGCACCAACATAATACCTCTAATATCAATAGCTCCAAAAATTTCATTTCCTTTCAATATTATGGAAAAATAATGCATGACACCTCTCTTCAATCCTTCACACTATCTCAAGCCTTCACACATAATTAATGCATCCAAAACACCCTTTTGGATCACGCTATACTTCTTATCTCATCTTTAATATTTAACCCTATAAGAACACTATTATAAAAATAAAAATATGAATTATATGTCATGCATGCATTCTTAAATATTATCTTATCTTTAACCCATCCAAAAATCACACTCACACTTCACTATTCTTTGTATATTGACTCTAGAAACCTTCACCTTTAATTTTGCTCTTTATAGAGTCTACATGATCATCACCTTCTTGGTTAGTCATAAAACTTTACTTAACCCTTAAAGATTCTATCACACTTGGAATAATATAAAAACCACATTAATAGGTCATCCATAGCTTTGATAGACTACCCTTAAGCATCAACACATTTCAACTAGGCCTAAGAAGCTCTTTTAGGTCCATGGAGGCCTATTCACCCTTTTAGCACCTCACCAAGAAAAACTAGGAACATAAGACCACTTCAAATCACATAAGTCCATGACACATGACCCATAAGCCATATTTAAATGATTAAATTCATACCTACACACCTTTTCATATGTAAAACCTATCAAACATTTACCTTGTACATGAAATCACCATGAACAAACCAAAATTCAACTTGTAAGCAATTATTCCTATTGAATATGGATTTTTCAAACCACAAAAATACATATAAATGATACTCAGGGAGTCTATAACACTCTCCAATGGATAATTCAGCTTGAAACATCTAAATACCATCAATAAAAACTCAAACATCCTTCTCGATTCATTTGTATAAGAAGGTCAAACCCTTAGTTAACTTTGAACTGCAATTAATGAAAGTTTACAACTAGTCAAACCTCCAAATTATTTTTTCTAGATTTCCCTTAACATTCTCTACCACTTTGATTTTTATAAAACCATAAAAATTTTCCAACATTAAAATTTATATCCAAAACAATTAGGGTTGGTTTTCCTTTGTAAATTCAAATATTTGAATTCCAACGGTCACTTTTAATGTAAATTTGGCAATGGAAAATAGAGAAATATGCCTGAGAGACCAAATTTGCACTACCATAAATTTTTATTGACACCATTTCAATACCTAAAATTTTAACCACATTATCTAGGCACAAACCTAAACAAACCCATATGACTATTTTATTTTTAAACCTTCACACATACAAATGTTAACATCATCAATCTACTCACTCAACCTGATTTGCCAATAGACCAACTAGGCTTAGATGACCAAAAGGATGAACCAAATGGAAAAATTACAATTCCACAAGAACTATAAGCACTCTTTATACCCCATAGGGCCTCTACAACATGATCACATCATTAAAAACATCCATCAACCTACCTATCCAACCAAACACTTAAGGTCCGTGCATGACTACTAAAGCACACTTTGTCACTGGATAGTTAGTAACCTTGACACCTTATGAACACTCTTTACCACATAATGGACATTCTAGGACACCTTGGATACATCATTGAGAACACCTTAACATGATAATGAAGATGTATCTTGTAGACGACTTCCTTTCACCTTGCTTGATGTGACCTATGATTGGTTCCTTAACTTGCCCAAAGATTCAATAAGAAGTTAGAGTTAGTTGATTAGCACATTCTTAGCCCATTTTGGTCAAGTGGTAGACCCCAATGTTTTATACCTATAGTTTTATTCATGATAAGATATTCCAATGAAACTATATGTAATTTAATGTCCATTTTCGAAAGATATATAGTAGGGTGACAACCATATATAGACCAGATGATCATTTCACATTGAAAATGTTTTAAAATGTTTTGGACCCATGAATAGCCATGTTCTTGAGGAGATATCCAACTCTCATGAATTTTCCCCTAGCTTATATATAGGTAATAAAAGTGGATAGGTGTTTCAATCTATAAGAACAAATGTTGGCCCCTTATTCATAATGTCCTCCTAAACATGTCAGCATTAAATCCAATCCCTCTTGAAAATCAAAATGTCCCAATGTTATAGCCTCTCCCAATCATGGATCAACTTCCTCTACTCCGAATTGTTTCAAATCATATTTTGGGATTTATAAATTATGTTGGTAATGAGGTTATACCATGGGATTATAACTAGGTTATAATCCTAGTTATGACTAATAACACGTAGACTTCTAATCAAGAATCATCCAACTTGAGTTATATGCAATCCAAAGGATGGTCTAAAATTTGGGAAATTATTTTCTTAGTTTGAAAAAATAGGTGGGTAATTCAAGAAATATAAATTCTACCTCAAACTTCACCTACCAATGTAATTATAGACCCAACAACATGTAAGGCAAGCAAGTTGTGTCTCCATCTAATAGAATATCTGAAATCAACATCATGGAGATCATCATACCCAATTGGTGTCATGTGCATAATATAGCCCATCATGGGGAACATAACTATGTTGAGTTTTATAATACCTTAAAAATATTATAAAATGAGATTGATGAATATGAGGTTGTTCTAAATAACCAAAATATTGTGAGTCACCCTTATGTTCCTAGTTCATCAAAATCACCTAACATAACCATGGTTTTGGAGACCAGATATTTTTTTAGTGAGAGATACAATGAACCTAAGAATAATACCAATGATATTCAAGTTGTGTAGTAGTTATATAGGGTAAATTATATCCTTAGGAGTATGGAACACCAACCCTCAACAACATCAACACCACCCAACAACATTACTACTCGTGACCCAAAAGCTAGGAATGATCCACCCCCACCACATTCAGGAAATAGTTAATGATATGAAAAATATAAAAACCAATATAACCTTCCATGAATTGGCATAAATTACTAAATAGAGATATTTTTTGTTAAGTCTCTTATAGATAAGAGCACTCAACCCAAAAATAAAGTCATGGTTAATACCAATGTTGTGATAAACAAGGATAAAACTAAGGTTCTACCCTTCTTACTTATGGTCCATATCTTTGGTAATAATTTACACAATTACCTAGTTGATTTAGGTGCCTCAATAAATGTCATGCCTAAAGGAATTTACAGGAAACTAAGACCAGCCCCTATAAAATTAGATAAGGTAGTGGTCAAATTAGATAAATATGAAGTCAAAGTTGTAGGAAAGTTGTTGAATGTTCGTATGCAATTATAGGATGATCTAAGAATTCAGTAGTTCATAGACATACAAGTGGTTGAAATTATAAAGGCATATGGCATGCTTTTGAGTAGAGATTGGTCTAAATCTTGTAATGGTTATATGACAATGGACTTCTCCCATATGTGACTACCATGGAGAGGAATAAAAAATTAGATAATAATTGACAGGTATCCGTGCATGTAATTGATGATTACATAATACAATTCAGTCAATGAACAAGTCAATTTTACCTCCATAGATTTAGGTGTCTATATTCTGACCACCATACTAGCAAACAAATCAAAACCCATCCAAGACTAGAATTCAGGTATGTGGTCTTTATATTTTGATGGAGCATGATCTAAGAAAGGATCAATAGTAGGCATTATATTTATTGATCTCTATCATAAAAAAAATAGTTGCATGTAGATTGTAATTCCATTGTACTAATAACATAGTAGAATATGAGGTGAGAATATTAAGATTGCAATTCACACTAAGGAATAATGTCCATAAAATAAAGGTATATGGTGATTCTAAATTATTCATCAATCAAATAAGGAATAAATTCTAATGTAATATATATCATTTGAATAAGTATAATCATTATGCTTGGGATTTGATAGAATCCTTCGATGCATTTAACATTGTTGTCATTACTAGAATTGGCAATGCCATGGTAGACTCACTAGTTATTTTTAATGCTAACCTTATAAATTTGGAGAAGATGGATCTGTAAAAAATTTCTATCAAATTGGTTTCATGTCCATTTGTACCTAATAACATGAAGAAATTTCAAGTATTTGATGATGACAGACACATTCTATATTTTTTTCTAATTCCAATGTTTTTGATGTACATGTGGTTGACTAAGATGAGAGGAGTGATTGAATGAATAACATTATGATGTTGATGGAGTTCTAAACCTTAAGGACAATCAAATTCAAAATGGAATGATATCATTGGAAAGGTTATTTGACTTATAAAGGCCTACAACTTATTAGGATCTATGTCAAAATTGAAAGATTAATATTTAAAATATAACAAATAATACATTAAATGAAACAATATTACATTACAAAGAAGATCAAACTACAAATCTGAAATAAGAAATTTGATAAGTGGAAAACCCATCGAATAGTGAAAAAACCTCACAATCTATTAGAATCTTGTAATAATAATCACTTCAAATACAATAGCATGTAAAATCTTAGGATAAGAATGCTCTTAGGCCAAAAGAGAATCAAAAATTCAAAAGAAAGACTTAGAACAATAAGAATGAGTTGTGTGTTAAGAGTGTAGTCAGAAGTGTTGAAAAATAGGAGAGGATATTTCTTTATAAAGAACTAAAAGAGAAAATGAGTTACAAGTGCAAGCTTCATCATATATTCCATGTGTTCCTAATCCTCTTACAAATAGAGAGGATGTGTGTGTCATGTGGTGAGAGAGAAGTTACAATAAATTAATTCTAAATCCAACAAGTGGACAAGAAAAGTGAGTGCCACCTCATAAATCTAGATTAAATACATTTATAACTATAATAAATACATACACATAACTAGACTTAGGATAAGCCTAGAAACCTATAGGAAGGACCCAAATTAAGGTTAATTATCTAACGCTATCCTTTAAACTTAATTTGAGGTTATAAAAATGGAGAAAACCTTTTACAAATAAAGAAGGAAGTTGAAATTATATAATACTCCCCCTTCATAAAAACTTTCTTTAAGAGGAATTTAAAAAGTTTAGAGAAAAAAGAAGAGAAGTTGCCTCTAAAAGTTACAAGGAATAAAGTGTGATCACCAAGAATCTCCTTCATATAATGTGGTCGAGCTACAATGGAAAAAAGACCAATAAAAGGAGAAATGATCCACAAACCTATAAAACAAACTAACTAACACCAATCTTTCAAGTTAAGTAACCAATATGCCATATAGAATGTAATAAAATTAGATGTCACCAATTTCACGTTTGAGAGCAAGAATTTATTCATTTTTAAAATTGATTTGATGCAAATAATTTTGAAATATTTAAGAAATCACTAATTTGAATACCATAAAAACAAAATCTAAACTAAAAAAATAATGATCCTTAATAAATGTGCTTGCCAAAGATGATTTTAAGATTAGTCAATTTGTAAATGTGAATCCACGCTAAAAATTACCAATTTGATTTGGAAAATTAAATTAAGATAAATCTTTAAAAACTTTGATTTAAACGAAATTAACTTGAAAATGTAATCCCACATCAAAATTTTCAAAACAAAAGAAGCATGAAATTTGTATTTAGATTGAATTAAACGTGATGAAGATGAAATTTGACAAAGAATCACCACTAAATGTTGAAAAGGCACTTAACTAAGGAAAGATACAAATGTATATAAATAGTAAATTACACATTTAATTTGAGTGAATAAAAAGTAAGGAAGGTTTATTAATATCATAAAAAATTTATAAAAAAAATCCTTTTGGTAAAAAAATCAAAATGCCACTTAAGATTTTTGAATTATTTCCAAAAACATTAGTTTATATGATATGTCAAAATATATATATATATATATATATAATGAATTCCACATGGAAAAAAAATTATGATTTTTATTTTGAAAAAAAAAATTGAAAAGGTAAATGATTATTATGAATTTAAATAATACCAAAAGAAATACGCTTTAAAAAATAGCAAATTGAATCTAAAATGCCATACAATATTAAGGCATTTGATCACATTTTTTGAAAAATTAGAATCACAATTTTGATGATTTCTCTCAAACTGTGATCTAGATTTTTTTGAAATTTTGACATAATAATCTTAGATGGCAGATTAACAAAAATTAGAAAAAAATTAGACTTTATAATTTATAATAAAAAATCATGGGTCCTATTTTAGACGGATTTTTAATGTGACAGGTTTCTTAAAAAATATTTAAAATTTCAAAGAAAAATGAGCAATATTTAGTGTTCAAGAACAACTAGAATACATATTAAAATTTGATTATTATGCCAAAGGTGAAAGAAACCTATTTAAATATTATTTAATGAAAAAAAAATAGAAAGTTAGAAGATAAAAAAAAACTTATTTTCCATTTCCAAATATATAAATTTCTCAACATTCAATGTTAAAAAAAGTTGTAGCTCTGATACCATATTAGGATTTATGTCAAAATTGAAATATTAACATTAAAAATATAGTAAATAATGTATGAAATGAAAAAATGTTATCTTGAAAAGTAGATTAAACCATAAATCTAAGACAAGAGATCTAATAAATAAGGAAAATTGTCGAATGGTGAAAAAATCTACAATTTATTAGAACCTTACAACAAGAATCACTCCAAATATAATAACATGTAACAATTTAGAATAAGAATGGCCTTGGTCAAAAGAGTATCAAAAATTTAAAATTAAGACTTATAAAAACAAGAATGATTTATGTGTTGAGGTGTAGTCACAAGTGTTGAAGAAGAGGAGAGGAGAGCTCTTTATAAAGAGCTAAGAGAGAAAAGGAATTACAAGTGCAAGTTATAGCATGTGTTCCACGTGTCCCTAATCCTCTTATAAGTGGAGAGGTTGTATATGCCATGTGGTGGGAGAGAATTTACATGTAATTAACTTCAAATCTAACAAGTGGATAAGAGAGGTGAGTGTTACCTTATAAATCTAGGTTAAATGTATTTATAAATATAATAAATGTACACATATAACTAGACTTAAGATAAGCCTAGAATCAAATTAAGGTTAATTCTCCAACATAGCTAAACCTGAAAGAGTTGTTCACTCAATCAAATATCATGAGTTATTAACATGGGAATGTTTGATCATCTTAGAAACATCATTGTAGAGCCAAAATGTAGCAATGAATAAATTTAGAGTCTACAAAAGATGTTAATATGTTACCAAGTCATCATTGATTGGACTTATGTTGATCTGAAGGTGTTTAATCCCAGTGTCATGATACATAATATTATCTTAAAACCTAATAAGAATTCATTTAGATAGTGTTACAGACCATTTAACCATGTTCTTGAATCACTCATCTTGAAGGAAGTTTAGAATTTGTTGTCACTTGGAATGATATTTTCTATGTGACATTCAACAGGGGTAGCTAATTAAGTACCAATTAAAAAAAATATTGGAGAGATCCATCTCTATGTTGATTTTAGGAATTTAAATAAAGCTTAAAATAAGGATATTTATCCACTACCATCCCTAGATGAAGTCATCCAAAACATCAGTGAATCTAAGATGATGTCTTTCTTAGAAATATTCTCAAGCCATAATCAAATTTTAGTTGATAAGGAAGACCGATCTAAGATAACCTTCACCACAAAGTTGAGAACATTTGTTTATAAGAAAATACCCTTTGGTCTGATCAAATTTGGTGCCACTTTCTAAAAATCCATGGACATAGCATTTGAAGGGTTGATTGGTAATTACATTGTTGTGTATATGGATGACTTAATAGTTTTTTCTAAACATAGATCAGACCATAAAACTTATAAAAGATCTTTGAACAATGTCATAAGTTTGGTATTTCACTCAATACAAAGAAATAAATATTTTATACAACTAAAAGTAAGCTCCTTGGTCAAATAATTAATAAATAAGGTATGTTAATTAAACCTTAAAGAGCCAACACCATTTATAAAATTCAATTACCAAATAGTAAGAAGGACCTGAAATATTTCTTTGGTAAAATTAATTTCATACAAAAATTTATTTTACGTTTTGTTGAGATGACTATACCATTAAATGCAATGTTAAAATAGGGAGCTAAAGTAGAATGGAACATTGAATCTAATAAGGCCTTCCAAAACATCAAAGAGGCCATCATGTAGGCTCCAATTCTAATAAGTCTAGACTACACCAAGGATTTCTACCTCTATTATTTTTCTTCTGAGCATACCATCATCATAGTCCTTACTCAAAAACTAAACGATGGAGAGCATTATAAAAATTTCATGAGCACCAATTCGAAGGAAGTTGAATTAAAATAAACTATTTTAGATAATAAATATTATGCATTGGTAAAGGTAGTAAATAAATTCAAACATCACATCTTGAGGAATAAAGTTTATGCGATAATTTCATATCATGTTATCAAAATTATGTTGAGGCAGAACTAACTTGAAGAAATAAGAGGATGTTAGATCTCAAAAATTCAAGAATATGGCATTGAGGTTAGGCCCATGAATTTGGTTTGAGGTTAAGGTATGTCATAATTGATATCTAAAATTGACCCTAGTATTATTGTTATCCAAGTGAATCAGTCTGAACTGAAGCACAGCCTCTGGCATGACTCTATTACTCATTATTTGTATGGTATTCCATTGGCTAGCTTGGGTAGGACACATAAAACAGCATAAATGTTGAAGGTCACCCATTACATGATAAATAAATATGTCCTATTATGTATAAACCATGAAGGAATTTTCCTAAGATGCTCAATAGAAGAGGAAGTACTAGCTATCATGACTTATTTCTATGATAAATTAGATAGTGACCATCCTTTTGGTAGTGTGACATTCCACAACATATTAAGGGTTGCTTATTATTGGCCAACATTGTTAAATGATGCTCATTCTCATGTGAGATATTTTCATCTCTATCAAACTTTTATAAAAAGAGAAAATTATGTTGTTATGCCCCTTCAAATAGTAATTGAGGAGTGTTTCTTTGCTCAATGGGACCTAGATTTCATTGGAGTCATAAATCCAAACTCTTCAGGTGGTCATAGATTCATTATCATAATGACTTACTAATGAAAAATATGGGCTAAAGAAAAAGAAACTAATAATAACATTGCAAAGGAGGTGATTAGATTCATTAAAGTGAATATTACAACTAGGTCTTGCACCCTTGTGGCACTTGTGTGTGATAATTGGCTTGCCTTCAAATTAACTAAGTTTGGATGAGTGGGAATATCAAAATATAATTGCATTAAAGTTATTTTTAAACTATTTTCCATAGATAAATGGTTTGGTTGAGTCCATAAATAAGAACTTATTAAATGTCATTAATAAATTAGTAGAGTAAAATCCACGTAGTTAGCATCTTCTAATCAAATATGGTTTTATGGGTTGATCATACAAGGCACAAGAAAAGTCTAAAGAGCTCCCCTTTCATGTTGATTTATGGCATGGGACCAATATTTCTAATGACACTCAAAAGACACATGTTTTAGTTTATCAATGACTACATGGAAGAAAATGAGATAGGTCAGTCCAAATTATTTGACCTGATATACATGGATGATATGAGATATGAATCCTTAAAAAATTTTACTAAGCACTAGGAATTTTTAAAAATATTTTTTGATATAAAAGCACAAGTAAAATACTTTTGTATTTCAAACTTGGTTTTATTATGGGACAAAGCCCATGAGAAGAAAGGTAAGTATTCAAAGCTAAGTCCACTTTGGATTGGTCCTTCTCAAGTTTTATAATTTCTAATACATAATGATTTTAGATTGAAAGATTTTCAATGGAATGACCTAAAATTTCCAATCAATGAACAGTTTCTAAATAATTACTTCTCAATTGTTCCATCCAACACCATTTTAAAATGAGTTAGGAGGTTTGATGCATGTATTTGATGCATGTATATGATGCATAGTATTTTGTTCTTTCTTAGATTAGGGTTTATGTTTGTTGTTTATTCATTTTATTTTATTTACATTTTTTATTTTTCTTTACCCATAACTCATTTGAGTTGGCTTGTTTCATCTAAGCCCTTGATGTCTTTTTAGAGTGTTTCTCTAAATTAAAACTAATTAGGGCTAATTACTTTTCATATCATAGGAAATCAATTATGTTTTAGGTGATATCTTGACATTGTTATTTTATATCTTCCCTTATATCCCATTGACTATAATTCTATCCAAAAAATAAATCCTATGCACATCTAGAATTGCATCAAAATTAGGTTTGAGAGGAAGTAGAAGACAAAACAACAATATGTTGAAATTGAGATGTTCTTGGGTTGTTTTGGGATAATCACTTTAAATGGTGAGTAAGTACATGAGGATTATTCATATTTTAGAAGTTAAATAGTAATTATCCATTCTTGAATAACTCCATAAAGTGAAAGCAATTCTTTTGTACATTTTTAAGATTCTAAAGGCCAGTGATTCGAAATAGAAATTATAGATTTAACATAGTTTATTTTCTTATCCAAACTATAAATTACACTTAATTGAATAGCTAAGTAAATGGAATAACTAATTTAATTTGAATTCATCTTAGAAATCTAAATTCTCTAAATATATTATTATACGTATGACTTGGTTCCCAACCCTTAATGGATAGAACTACAAAATCTTTTAAGGAAATTTTTTGAAAGAAACTGAATAAAAATGTAAAATCCAAGTCTTCCTTGAAAGGGTGATTCTGTCAATCTCCACCATAGGATTTTTACCCTAGATGGTAGTGGAGAAAGGCCTTGAGTGAGACTATAGGTATCATTATTAAGATATAGATACCTGATTGGTAATAGATCAATGCCCATGCCATTCCCTCCCCCCAAACTGAATAACTAATGTTTTCCCTCTTAGAAGTTTTGTTTGCTTCGATAGGATTGAATTGTGTCATATAAATTCAAGATCTATAAAATAATAAATCACTTTTACAAACATTGATGGTCTAAGGCTAAATTAAAACTTCATCTATCACATGTTGAATCAATCTTGAGTGCCTTCATATTTGTGATTTTTTCTAACAAATTATTTGTAGTCATGTTTTTTATCCAGGTGTGAATATTTTCAATATAGGTTCTAAATTTTGATGCACCATTAACCATATAGAGGTCAGCAGCTATTGGTTTTAATGCGTCCCATTTTAGATTCCAAAAAGGGACCCTCTTGTTCTAGTTTAGTCTTTGGTTTGCATTTTTATAAATGTGAAGTTATATCATCTGAATGCTTCATTGATATTAACCAAGTCTAAATTCAAGCCTTTTAAACATAATAAATTCCATGTTTGATCCGCTCCAATCTAAATTGTACTTCTAAAAAAATTTATTTCTATATGAAAGTGACCAAGTCTTTGTAATTTCCCATTATAAATACTCAATTGATATTTGATTTTAGATTTAGATATTCAAAAAAAAATTGAACTTTGAAGATGATGTAAATTGATTGTTTTGGAGTGATGAATCATATAATGTGTTCAAGCTCAGAAGCTGGACTTTGTTTTATGCCTTGGTGGATTTTCTTACTTTTTAATCTAACTTACTAATGACTTCATTTGCCTTAGTTATTTTGTTGTCTTATCTTTTATATAGGTTTTGAGGACTTCTCGAGGTCTCCTAGATATTTCCACATGTCTAAATCTCATTGATGCATAGCTTCAGAGTCAAATATTTTGGAAAAAATGACTAGGTATTCTTAATCCCCAAGGCCCCAATATCATGCCACATGGCACAATCTTGATGACCCAGCTTGACAAAGAGTTGAAGGCATTATAAAAAGTTTAGAATATCATAACCTTGAATTCTCAGACCTTGGAGGCATTAGGAAATTATCTTAGAACCTTAGGACTTTGGGGGTATTACAGTATTAACCTAAAAACTCAAGAGTTAAACAACATTGGCAAAGGCCCGTGGCCATGAGATTTTGAGGAGATACCACTTGGTACCCTCTTAAGAGCCTAGGAGCCCAAGTTATTTACATCATTAGTCCAAAGCATGAAAATCTTGAGAAATTTAGAAGAATCCAAATAGTTATAGTGATGATAGAGGTAAATAATAAAGTAAATCCTAATGGTGATGATAAGTTACCAAGTGGTAAAGTGGGACTTGGTGAGTACATCCAATAGCCTGGCAAAGGAAAAAGAATGTGAAACTAAGAAGAAGCCACATGGCCATAATGATGACAGAGGCAAATAGTAAATTAAAGCCTGGGGGTGAGGATAAGCTACCAAGTGGAAACGTAGGACCTAATAGGCAAATCCAATAGCCTAGTAAAGGAAAAGGAATGTGAAACTAAAAAGAATTCATGTGGCCAATGGATAAGATTTCGAGGCCAAAAATGCAAATAAGTAGACTCGAGGACCTGAGAAGAAGATAACGTGGTCAAGAAACATGTTGAGGAGATTGTGTGTGAGCACCAAATGGCAAAGAGATTCCAAAATCATAAAGTGAAGATATACCCAAACCGTGTCAATTGGCCAACTCATCATAAAAGGCACATAATTAAATTTGATGGCCTATCAAAATGTCATTATGGCCTGAATTGAGGAAAATAGTAAAATAACCAATCAAGCTAACTTTTAAGGGGTCTAAATCCTTAATGGAGGTATGTAGAGTGAATTAAGGGCTTCTTAACCCAAATATTCTCTCGAGTAGGCCAAATAGAAAATTATTCAAAATACTTGGCCCAAAAAGGAAAAATGGGGATATCATTTTAGTTAAATAGGTGTCACATCCATGGATAATATGCAAATAAAATTTGGATTTCCTTTAAGAGTGGAGGTAATATTCTAGCTAAATGTAATCATAATGGCTTGAGGTAGTAATCATGGCCAGAAATGGGAGCCTCACAATACTTGGAGACAAGTCCCGTTCTCTTTTCTTTAAAAGGGTGGTCTACATTCTTGTAAAATGGGGGAGGTGTTGTGAACCAAAACTCTATATAAATTTTGATAGGCCTAGTCCTCTCTTTTTCTTGTTTTATTTTGGCTTGCAATTGTCTACCTAGAGGGCACAATTAAATGCTTTTATAATAACACTAAAATAAATACCAGTCTGATTGGATATTCATGTTGTTCTTTAGTAATGTCCTTCATTTCTTAATGGAATAGAATTGATTAATGCTAAAAATAAGTTGTATTTCTTGTTTACTAATGAATATGCAGTTATATTATGTAATAACTAGTCTAATTGATTCTAAATTTCTATTTTGTTTAACTTGAGGTGTGTCAATCCATTGTGTATAGTAGATACAGGCCTTTTATATGTCTTTATTTAAATAAAATTTTACATTAATATGTTTAGTTAATTCCTTATAATATTACCCATTTAGTTGCTTCGATTTGTGTTACACTTAGACCTAGTACACAATGGTATAATGATGATCAGGCATGCTTTTGATTTTTAGCATTAACAATTTTGTTTCAGTCAAGGAACCACTTGATTTCTTTACCTACTCTTTCTCTCCTTTTATCCTTTTTATGATGAATTTGTTTCCCATTATATTATACTGTGATACCTATGTGAATGAGGAAGTAAAGGACTTAAGCAAACATCAGTAACATTTCTCAAATAATACATAGTGGATTAAACTCCCAATTGTTAATTTCCATTGCTCACCCAGTTAAATGATTGGAAATTTTTCAACCCTTGGATTCAACTAGTTGAATCCTAAAAACTAGGGGGCATTGTGTCCCATGTATTGGTATCTTCCTTTATCCCTTGAGAATAATTAATCCAATAACCATTTTTGTTGTGGGTCACAAATTGAGACCAACATACCTATACACAAATAATAAAACATAAGTGACTTAAATTAAAAGCTTTAATATAGAAATATTAATATCATTTGAAGTATACATGTGCATAAGGGATAAACAAGTCACACTTATATTTAAAGATTTAAAAATATAAGCATATTACGTGAAAATATAAGTGGCATGAAATGGGACACATGGTATCCATCTAATGGTCATATCTTCAAGAGATCACATAGCACCAAAGTGTTCATAATGAAGTCTATGGGTCTATTATAAACTTTATTTGATATTTCCACACATCTAATTTTTTTGTACATAACAAATAAATTATTCCATGATAGTAAATTTAAATAAAATAAATGATATAATATAAGCACCAAATAAATAATGTCACAAACCAAAACATGTGGCCTCTCAATGAAGTGATGGAGTTCACAGAGTCTAAATAAACTCAAATATATAAAGTGACCTCATGGAAGCATCTAAATTATGAATATGAAGTGTGATCGAGTCCATTTATATGTGAAATATCATGTGTGCTAATGGAAAATTAAATGGCATGATATTTAAACTTAGGGACTTAGGATTAATATTCTAAAATGGCCACCAAGTATCTTAAATGGGTTCATGAGGGTGCACAAAGGACTATGTTTGTTATCATTTAGAATCAAGGTTCATTGGGTTTAAGTATTGAATGAACCATCAAAAACCTTGTGAAATCATAAAGGAGAGTCTCCATTTCTTGAAAAATGAGTGGGGGTTCATTGGTCACAACAATTCTCAATGTATTTACCAAGTGCCAATTCCTTAGGCTTGACTTATATTTATATATGACACTTTCATATTCCCCTCATACCCAAGATAAGAAATGTGATTAAGTTTCCCAAAGGGAGACATTTTAATTTGAAAAGTTATAATTAATGGTCCCTAAACACTTATGGTAGAGGAAAACACCAGAGGTAACCACAACTGTATGATTGTTGCCACTGTTATCCAAAAAGGGAAAAATAGTGATATTTAATATGGCAATAGTCTACTTAGGATTATAGATTGTTATTGCATAGACTAGAGGGTACTAAATATGTGTGATATATAATTAGTTTTTATAAGATAATAGATAAGTAAATGAATAGGGAAATGTATGCACAACATTTCAATTAATATGCGCAATTATTATATGTCTAAAAAAGATGTTTTTAAGTGTCTAATACCAAATTTATGTGTCTATAGTTGGTAACTTTAGTACATGTTACTCTCAATGTAGTGAAATATGAATGTTTTGGCTTGTATTTTTTCAAAAAACATACCTTTATATACCTATATACATAAATTTAGGATGGGATGAAAATCAAGTAATGTAAATGGACTATAAATATAGTTTAAGCATCTTTGAAGCAGGGAAACTTACGAGTGGAAAAAAAAATTAAAAGGGATAACTTTAGATAAAAATTATTTGATGTTGAAGAATTCCTTGTGCTATTATTTTATACCTCAGGTTTTTCATTCTCATATGGGAAGTTGGAGATATGCACCATCTATACAACTTGGAGGTATATCTCCAAAATTCAAACCTATATATAGAGTACAATCTTGTTGGTATTAAAAACACCCCCTCTATCAAATTACCTTACCTAATTGTCAAAATTTAATAGCATTCATAATTTCAATATAATAAATCATGATCCTTATGTAGTAATGACTACATTGATTTTAATATTGTAGTGACAATTTATTTTTTGTAGTTTGTCAAATAATATGCATGCCTTCTATATGATGTCATATTTTATAATTGAGATTACATTAAAGGGTTTGTATGTTACATATATAAAGGTTTCTATATAAGGATATGCACTCCATAAAATCATAATCGAGTGTGTATATTTGAAATATTTTTTAGTTGAAAAATATCTTAATGAAATTTGGTAGCATGGATTGCAATGATGGACTTAAGACAAATGTGTGTTTTGAAAAGAGGAAAGGATCTTATCATTATGGCCTAATATGTTCATGATGTTATAATATATTGTTCCCATTCCTTCACTTTGTTATGAAATTGAGATAATTTTATAGTTATGACATTAGGATATCATGTACTAACTATATTCTTTTCTTGAAAAATTTGTGTGCCTTATCTACATTAGTGACACATTTTAGAACCAATTTTGTGTTAGGGTTAACTCACTCATTGCATGAGTAAATATTGAGGTAATAATTATATTAAAATCTTATCATTATGGATTGATATGATTATGGGCTCATATGTTGCCTAATTTCATAGATATTTTTATTAATGGAGAAACATATTAATGTTTCAAATTTCCAAATAAAATTTGTGGCTCATGGCTAAATATTGACGAGCATTTAATATTATTACATGAGGACTATATATGTTTTGGCATTGACATTTTTTAATTTTGACACTTCTTACTAAAATCAATATATTAAATTGTAAAATTATTCACAAAATGTCAAAATTATTAATGCTATGATCCTTTTCTATTTATAAAATGTAATTTCATGCCTTAATTCCATCATTTCAACCCATGGTATCATAATTATAAAAATAAATAGTAATTTTTTATTAAACAATAAAATAAAATTTATATTTGAAGCTCATCTAAGAAGGCCACACTACATAAGGATATTTACATCCATCAAAACATGATTGAATGATGGACTTAGGATAATTACTTTTATTTTATTTAGTATGAAAGGAACTTCACATTATTGTTATATATGTTAATAAATTTAGGACATGTTTTTCTCAATATAGTGATATGTGAATGTTGAAAATTATCAAAGATAATACATTAGAGGGATAATACATTAGAGGGTATGTTGTAAAGATGGTCTCAAACTATTCAAACTAATGAATCCCTATGAAAAATACCCTAACCAACTATGTAATGAATAAATGGTATTTAAAGCATGGGTATATAAAGAATAGCATACATCACATAAAACCTTAATAAAAAACAAATAAAAATAAGAATTTTCTCCATACCAAAATTATTGTAGTCCATGATTACCCTAAAGAGTTTGATAGGTTATAAAATGATGAGATCAACACGCTAAAATGGTAACTTGATGATCCAATTTCAATGATCTCATTTGTAAGACAATAACATAAGAATATTCTCTTGCTAAAAAAATGGTACAAGGATCCAAATTCCAACCTGTTAGGAGTAAATGAAACCACACTTGCAGGAATAAACTAATTTTTATCTTATAAACTATAATTATATTCAATTTTTAATTATTGCCTTATACAACAATTTCAAAGAGTATAATAATATTTTTAATGTATTAAAAATGTTATTGTTATCCTTGTACACCATTAAAGACCTTATTATGATTCTTGATATTATTTTTTTATTAGGGGTAACATTGGGATTTTTTTTACTAGAGACCTGAACCTATACAAGGAAAAAACAAACCAGGCCCCCAAGGCCAAGATAAACAATAGTGTCTAGTAAAGATAAATAAAATACAACATCAAACAAAAAACAATAGGAGAACATCCCAAGAACAACTAGAAAACAACTAAGTATTATGGCTTAAGAAGGCCTCTTCTGAACTTCTAATGCATCTTTTCAGGTCCAAGTCCATCTATTGAAACATTTGGGGGCACAATCCAACATCCTTATCATACTTACTACACTTTTGAACTTGTGAGGATGAGGGCCTAGCTCCTTTCTGCATACTATTCAAAAGAGTTCTAAGAGTCTCGAGACTATTAATACTATCCTTCACTAGTGTCTTTCTAACCTCCAAAAGAGATTTCACATTCTCCTATAGTTCTAAATTCTCCCATTCTAGGCTCAAAACCCTATCCCTCAACCTCTTTAATTGGGTTGTTGTCTCTTTTTACTCATCCACAAGATTTGTTTGGGGTACCAAAGCTATAAGATACTTCATATGTTCCTTTTATTGCTTCTTGACATTATTGTATAAGGAGTTGAATAAGAGTTTTTATTAGATTTAAACTTTACATGATTAAAAATTATTCCATTCCTATGAGTGTGTTTTCATGTACTTCTAGAGGAATATTGAATTATGGAACCTTAGCCTTCATTTGCCTTAGTAGAAGCATATTTATATGTTTCACATTTTATAAATAGGATTGTTGAAGCTAGAATAACAAGATATGTAGGTAGCATCCCCCTAATGTCCTTAATTCCTTCTGTAATGAAAATACCAATACAGATTAAAAAATCCATCCCTTTACACATGCATGATCTCACCATGATGGGTCATATCTTAATCAAGTTGATCCATAATCATTTCAAAAGATGGGGTCATAATTATTTTTATGAGCTCTCGATGGGACTTCCCACCCATTTGTGTCTTACTCATCCATGCTCCATCTAGAATCTTTATCTCCCCCAGCCTGACTTTATATTCTTGGCCCTCATGGGTGGTGATAGGGATCGACTAGAACCAATATCCTGCAAGGAAGTCTGTGAGAAAAAGGAAGTTTGGAAGAATCTCAAAAGGGGGGGCCTCACAGAATTTATGGAATGGGTCACTGAACATAATGCCAAGATTGTTTGAGACTTCATGGCGGCTTGGACAAAGTGGAAGGTTTTTATGCATAGTATTACCATTATGTTTTAGAGGGGTTCATTGGTGACACCATAGGTATGTTATGTGTTTTTTCCAAGAAATTCAAGGGCCATTCAAAAAAGTAAGAGTCCCTACAATGGTTCTTTAGAACAAACAATTTTGTGCATAAGGACAAGAAAGGGTTCTCAAAGGCTGACCTCCAGCATTACTAGCTAGAAATTTGCCTTCAGATCATGTGATATATGATGTTATAAGGTAAATATACACTAATATTCTCGCACCATTTTCTACTTCTAAATAATTTTAATGGGTAATAAATTAGTTTTCCCTATTTCTTGCTTAAGTCCCTTGAGAACATGGTCCTGCTTCACCAAGTAAATGATATCAATCTCATTCTACATCAAGGCCTAATCCTCCTCCTTATTAATCATGACCAAACCATTTTAAGCTAGGAGGTTCCCCATAGGGGTTCATCCTCTAGGTAGGACTCCTAGGAGGACTCCCCAAAGGAGGATCATACTAAGGGACCCCACCAGCCTTCCAACCATACCCTCCAGAATAGTTTATCTCAGTCCTCTCTGGATGACCTCCCTCTCAAATTGCTAGTTATTCCCAAACCAAAACTAATTGAGATAGGGACCCCTAAAAAATCAGCCTGGAAAGGGAAGGCCATGGTTACAAAGGAATTGGAAAGAAATAAATAGCTGCTAGAAAATTTTAACACAAAGGTGTAATATGATGGTTCTGGCTTGGCCAAACTTATCTAAATTGGAATGCATTACACAAAGAGGCCGAAGAAATTATACGGACCTTTTTTTACTCTACATAGCCCCTTTAGACCCTTGCTTTATCTTCTCCTAAGGATTTAAAATCCCCCCCCCCTTGAGCTCCCCCAACAAAGTCCCCCACAAACAATCTCCCTTGCAGGTAAAAGGTAAGAAGTGTCCTAAAATGATCTTCCCTAACGAAGTGGTTGAAGGCCCCAAAAATCGTACTTAAGATAAAGTTTCAAAAGACAAACCAACCATCCTAGTAAAGGGCGTTTTTGAAGCTAAAGACCCTCAGGAGGGACAACTCTCTTAATTCTACTATGTTTCCTTGTTTTTTGCTTCCATTCTAAGTATTATTTTTTGCTTTTTGGTTTCTCGGCCCTAGTTTGCCTATTTAAAATTTTGTAATGCACTCTTATAGTTCCAAGTCCCTATAAAACCTGGATTTTAGCATATCAAATAAAAAACAAGATACATTTAAGATGTGTTTATTTCATTAAAATGATTAATATGTTTAATAATCACTAAATATACATAAAATTTTATGGGTAGAGAATGTATAAAAATTCAATGATTGTAGAATATTGTTGGATGTTGGTGGCTCTAGTCTAGAGTAGTATTAGACTTTTAATTATGAATTGATGGATTTTGATGTTTAATATGTTTATTTTAAGTGATTATCTTGTTATGATAAACAATTTATTTGTAAATATATAATTTTGGTTTATTTTTAATCTTCATGTGTCATCATTATTCAATTAAATTTTAAGTCCTTTAAAATTACAAATGTTGCTAATTTTTTGCATTATTTTTCAAGTTGAATACAAAGGGGTATGCCCTTGGTAACCTAATAGATAAAAATATGTATCACCATAGCAACATTCAAAATATTGTGCCAAACACATATTAATGTCTCTTATTTATGATATTGATACTTATGAGGCTATATGTTATAACTTTGTTATTTTATATGTCATTGTATTATGAATATAGAGGTTAGTCGATGATTAGGGTGGGTATGGGTCACCATAGTTGTGTGCATGGGTCCATTCCCCTCTATATTAAAATCATCATGGAGGCTCATTCACATGCTTGTAATATACCTTCAAACTCTTTGAAAAAATCATGGACTGTAATAATTTTTAGGTATGCACAAAATTATTGATTTGGTTTGATTTTTGTTAATATTTTGTGTTTTAGGACATCCTTGTTATAACTATCTTGAGCTTATTAAACATTTATTTTAAAGATTCACTTTTACATACAACCAATATCATTTCATTTTATTTTTAAATCCTTTAAAATTATGTATGCCACTGATGTTAGGTGTTGTTTTACAAGATGAAGATAGAGGGGCCAACCACTAACAATCTAGATTCTTTATCACCATAGTAGTTTCTAAAGGACTGTGCCAAACTCATATTTAAAATACCAAGATTAAGCAATTTTTTTTATGATATTGATATTTGTGAGTCTTTTTGTTGGCACCTTATTTTTTTCTTTGATATAGTATTATGGATATATTAAGTTAGTTGATGGTTTGGATGGGTATGGCCCATAATGGTTGATTATATGGGTTTATTCCCCTTTGACTTGGTATAAATTTGCGGAGGGTATATCACATGCTTGTAAGATGCCTTCAAACTATTTGAGTGAATAATGGACTAAAATAATTATTGGGTATACACAAAATTATTGTTTTTGGTTCATTTTCTATTAAATTTTTATATAATGTAGGTAATCCTTGTTATAATTATATTGAGATGATAACATATTTATTTTTATGCTTCACTTTCACGTATGACCATTACCATTTCATTTTATTTTTAAATCCTTATAAATCCCAGATGTCATTGATCATTTGCCTTAGTAGAAACATATTAATAATATGAGGATTGAAGCCTTTCATATATAATATTGGCACTGGTGAGGCTTTGTGTTAGTACCTTGCTCTTTTCTCTTATGTGTTATTATGGATAAGGAGGTTAGCCAATGGTTAGGTTAGGTATGGGACTACCATGGTTAAGTGCATGGGTTTGTTCCCTTTTATATAGGTAGAATTTTCATAGAGACTCAAACACATACTTGTAATATTCTTTAAACCTCTTTGAAAAAAAAATGGACTTCAATAATTTTTGGGTATGTAAAAAATTATTGTTTCTTTCTTTTTTGGGTTAAGATTTTATGTGTTTTATGCCATCCTAATTATAACTATATTAAAATAATAAAACATCTATTTTTAAGTTTCACTTTCACATGCAACCATTATCATTTATTTTAAGTGTTAATTATAGATATTCTTGATGTTGTGTGTTATTTTGTAAGTTAAATATATGTGTGTGTGGACCCAATAGGATAACCATCTCAATATATAACACCATAGCAATGTTCAAATGATCGTTTCAAACAAATTTTTATAATACAAAGATTGAGACCTTTTATTTATGGTATTAAAATTTGTGAGGCTTTGTGTTGACACCTTGTTCTTTTTTCTAGTATGGTATTATGGATACAGAGATTAGATGATGGTTTGGATGTGTATCTCCCACCATGGTTAGGTGCATGGATATGTTCCCCTTTGTTTTTGAAAATGTTTTTTGGAATCTCAAGCACATGCTTATAAAATGTCCTCACTCTTTGATAAAATCATGAACTACAATAATTATTAGGTATGCACAAAAATACTATTTTATTTTTATTTTGTTAAGGTTTTGTGTGTTGTAGGCCATCTTTGCTATAGTCATGCTTTGAATATCTTGCTATCATTGCGTAAATAAATTAATTTAAAGTAAATTCTTATGGGCATTAGACAAAAATGGTATTGGACATGTGATTTAGTAATAATCTATTCATATGTTGTAGGTAAATTTGAATAATTCTCTCCACCACTATTGTTGGAGAGGACACCTACAAACGTTTGCTACAAAAATCCCACTATCAACTTTTGTATCTTTTCAACACACCCATAATATATGGCATTCTTAAATTCTCTCTTAGGTTGTTAAACACGTCAAATAGAATGACATTATGGTTGTCAAACTAACTATTGATTATATGGTGACTATAGTAATGAAACCAAATGAGTAATGATTATTAGTGCTTGACAATTTCTTGTCAACAATATTCACATTTTTGAAATAGACATTAATTTCTTTAATGGTTTTTTCAAACCTCGTGAATTAATTATGAAAATAAATGATTATATTCTAGAAAAAGTTATTAGTTTTTTGACATTTCATACATTACATCTACATTTTAATATATTTATTTCAGTTAAAAATGTCTAAGTTAAAATTTATAAATGCCTAAATATATATATATAGTCCTCAGCTAAGAATTTCTAATACTAATCAACATTTAGCCATTGCAACAAATTTTATTTATAAAAATACAACATTCATACATCATTGTATTGAGACAAACATATATGAATGTTAATAACATATCATGCCATAAGTAAATGTTATAACAATCTCATGCCTTCAGTTTGATTATGAGATGGAGGGAATTTATCAATTTGATTTTTATAAAATGTGGTCACATAGAGTGCAGTGATGCACTTCAAACATTCATTTACATTTGTGGGCACATTTTGCAATATATATATATATATATATATATATATATATATATATATATATATATATATATATATATATATATATATATATATATATATATATATATATATATATATATATATATATATATATATATATCAGGGTATCATCTAGTATGATATATGACAAATATTTGTTTATGATCATGCTAAATGATGGATGTATATACCCTTATGTAGTATGGCCTACTTGTTTTTGCTCCAAATAGAATTTTTATTATTATTATTTATTATGTATTTTACAAATTATTTGTAAATTATGGCCATGTAGACTATAATCATGGGATTAAGACATTTAACTATGTTTTATAAAAAGGAAAGGATCTTAACATTGTTTTTTTTTCCTGAATTACTTCTACATTTTCAAAGTTTAAAAGTATCAATGCCTAAATATATATTTTCCTTAACTAATAATCTCCATTTCTTGTTAAATTTAGCCATGTGTCACAAATTTGGTTTTAAAAACTGCAACATTAATATTTCATTACACTAAGAGTAATATCTACGAAAGTCAATAACATATCATGCCATAATGCTAAGATCCTTTTATCTTCATCAAATAAGTAAATGTTGTAATGATATTGTGCATTCACATTGGTTATGAAATTGAAGGAATTCTCAATAGTATTTTCACAAAATGTGGTTGCATGGACTACAGTGATGAACTTATGACATTCAATTGTGTTTTATGATCATAATTTATAATAAACATGTCTATCAAGGTGTTTGCTACTATAAAATATGAAAAATATATATTTTTTATAATAATTTGATGGATGTACCTATCCTTATTTAGGTGGCCCTTTTGATTGTGTTTAGAATATAATTTTTATTATATTTATTACCATGCCTTCACCAATTGTTTGACAATTGTGGTCACATGGACTGCAATGAAGGGGTTACAAAATTGTAGTGTACTTTTTGAATGGGAAAGGATCTTGGCATTTATTTATTTTGACATTTCATTAATTATTTATGCAATTCAATATATTTATATCAATAACAAATGTATAAATTCAAAAGTATCAATGTCTAAATATATAACATCCTTAGTAAGAAACTCAAATACTTGTCAACATTTATCCCTATGCCACAAATTATGTTTGGAAATTATAGCATTCATATGCCACTATAGTGAGAGAAAAATCTATAAAATTCAATAACATTTCAAGCCATAATGCTAATATCCTTACGTATTCACCAAACATAAGTAAATGTTGTAATTGTCTTGTACCGTTTAACATGAGAGAATTTCTCAATTATATTTTTGAGAAATGTGATCACATGGACTACAATAATGGACTTAGGACATTTAGCTTTGTTTTGTGGTCACATTTTTCAATATATATATATATAAGGTTGTTTTCAAGTACAACATATGACAAATATTATTTTCTAGTCATGATTTGATGGATGTACATACCTTTATATGGCAACTTAGAATTGTTTGACATACTAATACAATGATAATGTCAAGATGTCCTAATACAATGAGTGAGTTGACATTAATGCAATCTTAATTACAATATGTGGTAGCATAGATAAGCCATGTGAATTATTTTTAAAACTAATGCAATTATTTCAAGATATCATAATGCAGAAAGATGAGAACTACTACTACAACATGGCCTTGATAGCTATGCCAGTATTTTGTTTTTTTAATAATGGACTGACATTGAAATTTTGATGTGTACTACACTAAATCTATATTTCCATGTGTAGGTGCATGTCAAAATGAATGATAACTTGTTGGAATCAACCCCTAATAGAATAATCAACATGATCCAAATTTTTAAATCTTTACATTAAAATTAGGTTGATGAAATTTTAACGTCAAGTTTAAAGTGGAATTTTTAAACCCAAGAGTTTTAACTTGCATTTCCACATTTTTAAGCATCTAAAACCCTAATTTCCACATCTAGACATCAAAATTTTGGTCCAATATAGTAGTGATCTTTTTGTCCCAATTCTTTATAGGTTCTCGTGTACCCTGTTTTGGGCTCTTCCTTGGTTTTATTCTAATATTTTTTTCATTTTTCTATTTTGTCCTTGCGGGTTTGCTTCCTCTTTCTCATGCAAGAGTTTTCATTATGTTTGAAATTTTGGAAAATCTTGGAAACCTAGTGTTCTTATGGAAAAAAATTAGTAGTTTGGATTTTATTTTATTTTTAGGAATATTGCCTTGGTCGTTTCTCTCAAGGGTGTTCAATTCAAATTGAGTATCTTTATTCCCTTGTATGGACAAATTGGAAATATTTTTCAAGGTTATGTAAATTTTGTTAATGCATTTGAGAAGATTGTTGGGGTTTAATGCCCTTGTATTAAATGAATAATTTTTTAAACTCCAACACCAACTCCTACATGTTTCCCATATATGTATGAATATTGTGAAATTCTAGGAAATGCAAGTAAACAAATGATAGAAATATCCTTTTATGGTTACATATCTTTTCATTTTTTGGTTGCTGATAGTTTTGATTCTAAATTCATAATGACATCCCCAATGGATCATGACAGGAAAAACTCCAAGGAATTTAGAGAAGGTTTTGGCTCTAGGAGGAACCTCAGAATGGTCAAAGGCATAGAATCCTAAGAAAGGATTGTTCAAGGCCAAAATGAGAAAATGGTGAATTACTACTCTTTGAAAGATGATCCTCTACCTATAATGGATTAGTGGATAATTTAAAATTAATACAACCATGATGTGTTACTCATTGATAATTGCTTAACAAGAAATGGAATACTAGAAGAATGAGCTAGCTAAGGACATAAAAAACCCTAAACTATTGAAATGGGCCAGTGCTAATTTTTTTAGAGCTCAATTTTGTATGAGATTGGGTGAGGGTTCCTCTATGGATTGTAACTTTTCTTAGATCCATGAAGGATCCTGGCTAATCTAATCCCCACCTAAATGTTATGAAGGAAGACCATTCGATCAGAGTGCAAACACTTGCTTATTGCCTTTAACATTGTCCAATCATGAGGATCTTGAATAGAACAAATTTAGGGTGATCTCAATGTTGGAAAAGATATGAAAGCTTCAAAATGTTGAAGCTTATGAAAGAGAATAAAATTTAAATTTAATAACTAATCCCAAGGCTAACAAACTTTAGGAGTAGAGGGTGTTGAGTCTAGGGGAGAATCTGAAATGAGAGTAGGGAAAAGTTACATTAAGGTCCTTGACTCTAGATAGGAGGCAAGGGACCATTTTTCTCTATGGATGGTCATTATTTCATGGGAAAAAAAAATTGGATACCACAGACTCTTTTTAAGTTTATTTTCCCAATAGCATCCCTTTGTATGGTTGCCTAATTTAGTAATTGATGCCAGCTCATCTCTTGTAGATAACAAGATCCTTTTGGCCTAGTTATTCATGAGACAAAGACATAAGAGTGACATTTTTTGCTTCACATGAAAGGAGTGGAACCAAATCTTGAAGAATAAACCTACATTTGTTTACAACCCTAGTTTTTAAGTTTTCGTAGTATTAGCATGTATAGCCACTATATTGTTGTAACTTGGGTAGAAAAAAATCATGTAATGGTTTAATTTTACATCAGACCATATCAAAAAAATTGACATATGATTAAAAACCTAGTGGAAGGTAAAAATGTTGATGGTTCAGAGAAGGACTAGCTTGCATCATCTTAGGTGTGAGACATGTAAGTGGACAACACGTAAAGAGGATTGGGAAATGACAACATGATTATTTTGAAATAAGGGGGTGGTGGAGACAAAATGGCACTACATTATAGAGTGCATAACATATAGTTACATATGCATCAAGTAAAACAATAGCCTAAAGGTAGACAACCTAACTTACTTTCTTGAGGAGGCAAGGTTAGATAAAACATCAAGTTTTTTATCAAGATTCAAAGTAGAAGATTCCACATTAAAACCAGATTGGAATTTTTGCAAGACTAATAAGGAAACCTTGGTGTCAATTGAATGTGTTAGAACATAATACCTTTGTTACATCTCTTATTCCCATACATTGTTTGGTCTCATGGACATTATTAAAATCATTCATTCATTGAATAAGACTGTTTATGGTAGTTACAAGATAGCATAATCTAATTAGAAGATAGAATTTCTCATAAGGTTTATGTATTCAGAGTTATTATGTGGAATGAAATGTAAAAAATTGATAATTTAAATCTTATAGTTTTGAGGATGCTATTGTGAAAGAGCCTTCAAAAATCACTTTGCTAAGGTTTAGCCATTCAGGGTTTTTGCCTAGCTTGTCAACATGCCATTTTTGAAAAGATACCATTTTTGGCTTAGGTGGTCACATTTATTATGTTGAATTTAATAGTCCACTACCCCTTGGGTGGTGAGTATGTCCATTTTATGGTTGACTCAACACCTTTTGCATCATTTGATGCAAGTGTTTCTAGTAGTGCTTTGAATAACAATGGTGTTGAAACAAGCCATGAAGTTCATTTCAAAAGGCTTGCATGATGTAAAAATCCCTCCCAATTGACTCTTTACCAGCTATTTTATATTACCCTAAGTTTGATAAATCTTGTCATTGGTTTGAAAATTTCACCTTAGTTTCATACTTTTTTGGTTAAATCCCCTCAATGAGTATTGTCAAGACCTAGATGCATAATACATGGTATTCCCTCGGTGTTAAGTTCAAGGGTGTTCAAAATCTAACCAAATATTTTTTCTATTTAAATTTTCTAGTGTTAAGCATTACAATGCAATAATCACTCATGGCCCATGGTTTATCTGAAACACCCAATTTGTCTTCTTCCATTGGACTGGGATTTCATTCTATTTGAAAAATCTAAGCTTAGAATCCTAATTTGAGTTGATTTTCTAGGTTTGCCTTTGCATCTTTTAGGTTTCATAGACCAAAAAATAAATCCCTTGGGTCACTTCATTTGCCATGAACATAACAAATTTTGTGGCTAGACTGAAAAAACATGTTTCTATCAAAGTTGATATTTCCAAGGATGTTAATGAAACCATTGACATTTAAACTAGATATAAACATATCTCCTAACATGTATTTTTTATCAAAGTGCAAAAAACTTGTTTTTGATGTCAAGCCATGCACCATAATATTCATGAATGCCCACTCATGGCTAACTCACATCCACATGTCCTCACCAAAACCTCCCTTCAAGTGAATAAAAATGTTTCCACTTATCCTAATTAGTGGACTATATTCATCAATAGAAATGCTAACCAACAAGCTTGTGAATTGAGAAAAACATTAACTATTATGTATAAACTCATAAGTGGTTTTGTTGTGGCCAACAAAGAGTCAGTCTTTGCCGATACCTAGACTATGTCTCTCATTTCTCACACTCTACAAGAAATGATGATATTTTTAAGTCCATAGAGCCAAGTTATAGCTTCCCAACCATTACATCACCTTGTAGAGGTGAAAGCATAAGGTTTGGTTGATAGTTTGGTTGTCTTTGATCACAAAACAATTCTATATTTCTCTCCAAGCCCATCAACACCTCCAGAGAATGGAGACTATGTTCAATAAAAATGGCATACTTTCCAACTCAAGGACTATATGCATGACAATACACACCTACCTGTCTACTATATTTTTTGATTTTGATAAGGTGAATGGGGAGTCCAAGATGAACCTGGATGCTTCTAAATGATAGTAAATTCTTGGAACATGTGAGGTCTTACTGACACATCATGAAAGTTTATGGTAAGGGACACTTATCAGTGATTTGACAATATGAAATTTTCACATCTATAAGAAGTTAGAATCTCAAGATTCATCCTTCATTCTACCCCCAAATATATTTGGTCAAGAGTAGTTTTCTAGATTTCCAATCATGAGAATGGACATGGGGGAGTGGTAACACTAATTACACATACTTTATCTCCATACATTCTTAGTTAGGGGTTTAACCCCACTCATCAGATTGTGTGGACCCTTTTTCATTTTGATTCCAAACACTTAATTTCAGTGCCAAACCATAGACCATAGGATTCATGAATGTCCTCTCATAGCTAACTCACATCCATTGGTCCTGACCAAAACCTCTCATGAGGTGAACAAAAATGTTTCCAATTAAATGTACTATGATAAACAATATAAAAGGTAACTAGAAAGCTTGTGGAGTGGTATAAACATTGACTACTTTGTATAAACCCACATGTGGCTTTCTTATGGCCAATAATTAGCAAGTCTCTACTTTTACTTGGGCAATGCTACTCATTTCTTACACTTTTCAAGTGACAACAATATTTTTAGGTCCATAGAACTAAGTTAAAACTTCTCAACCATCACAACACCCTATAAAAGTGAAATAATCAGGTTCAAATGATACTTTAATTGTATTTTATTGATAAATTATTTTATGCCACTCTCACAACACATCACAATAGTGTACTTATTGGCTCAGTGACTTTATGCATGGAAATCATCATGCCTACTTGTCTAAAAGTTTTTTTTGTTTTATATGAGGTGGGCAGGGAGTCAAAAATAAAACTTGGTGTTTCCCAATGGTAATATACTCTTGGAATGTGTGAGGCCTGATTGACACACCCTAAAACTTTATGCTAAAGGACACTTGCTAGTTTTTGGATAGTATGAAATTTTTGTGTTTGTAATAAGTTATAATTTTAGGATTTATACTTCAATTTGATGTTAGATCTATTTGTCCAGGAGTAATTTTTCAAATTTCCAATCATAAGAATGGATGTAGGGGAGTGGTAACACTTATTTCACATACTTTATATTTTCACATCATTGTTTAGGGATCTGACCCCACTCATTGGATTATGTGTACCATTTTCAATATTGATGGTCGCTCCCTTTGTATTTCCAATATTTACACCTCCAATGATACTACTAAAAGTGTGGCATTTTTGTAGTGGATTTTAGATATACTTCTAGATTTCGACTAGAATGTGTGTGAAAAAAATTATATGATTAAATCTATGGAAGACAAATAAGGGCTCCACTTGATGCATTTGTGTGTTAATGAAAGAGATGTGTGGGTTTATATGTGCAATAAACTTGGGTTATCTAATCCCAACAACCACTAGAGGCTCCCCTCCACCACCATGTGGTTTACTTGGTCCAAATTTAGACAAGGTGTAAATAGGGTTGTGAAAATATTAGATAAAGTATTAATTTTAAAGCAAAACCTTTTCAATTTTACAAATAATTTTGATTTCATAGTCAATGTTATTTTAGTGGTTATTATTATAGAACATCTCCCTATCACATCTACTATTGAATATCTACAACCTCAAGTAAAAAAGGTCATATCCCAATTATATCTCAAGAATAATCACCAATATGAATGGACTCATACCCATATCATTAAAATTTGGAACCTTGGTCCTTGGTCTAGTGGAGAAACTAAGTTGACTTATTGGTGGGGGGATTCCAACTCTCAAACTTTAGTGTTCCTCTATATAAACAAGAAATAAGTGATTGAATTTTGACATAAATCCCATGAGGCATCATATTTTGAATGCATCTAGTCTTCACAAGAGTTAGAGGTATCTCCTTTAAAATAATATTTTCAAAAGGAAGCTATGAAATGGAGACAAGCTCGAGGTTGAAGGGACCTATCGAGCTCTTGGTGCATATATTTGTGCTCATATGCATTGGTTAAAAATTGTAGACCAGGTTTCTAAGGAATTATTTTTCATTATTCATTCCTAACAGGTAGTTTAAAAAGTGAAGGTGATACATGATGTCAATAAAAGGTTGACCCATCTTATTGATATTTTGAAGATATTTTATTTCTCAATATCATGAAGTTTTTGTCACTCTACCATCTACCCTAGCACATAAGGAGGCCCTCATAAAATTTATACAAATTATTCCTTATAAGATATTTGAGGAATTACAGGTGGCCTCTAATTTATTATTATCAATTGAATAGCTTCAATAAGTTGTAAGGCATATGGTTATTGGTGAAGCCCCTAAAATTTATGCTTTCCCTTACAAGTTTTACAAAATTTGCTTGCATAAATTCTACCATGAGGTTGCTTAGACCAACTCCATTGGAAAATTCATCAATCAAGGTAACATTAAGTTCATTCCTAACATTTTGGACCCATAGCTCATTAACAAATGGTGTTTGATTACTCTTTTAAATGTATCTTACAATATGGTCACTAAATCTCTTGCTCTCAAGATGAGGTACATTTATTGCCTTTCATCATCCACCAAGAGAAAATTAGTTTCATTTACAGTAGATAAATTCTAGATAATGTTATTATAATTTTGGAAGGGATGGAATGTGCTCTCTCTTCACAAAAAAAATAATTATTCATAAAAATTGATTTTTAGAAAGCTTGCAACATAATATAATGGCCCTTTATCTTAGTAATGTTTTAGGATTTAGGGTTTGGGGAAAGATTTATGCAAATAGTTATACTATCTTAGGATGTTAGTACTTATATCACCATTAATTGGGATCAATATAAATAATTTGGTTTGTCCATATCCATTAGGCAAGTTTTCCCTCTAACCCCCTCCCTTTATGTTCTGGTAGCAGAAGGGTCCAGTAACCTCCTTTCTAACTACACCTCTATAGGTTTGGTTAATTGAATTTTCATCCCTCAGTCTTAAAATCAAATGGTCAATGGACACTCTACTAATGATTATTTTATCATTCTCATTAAAGAGGAGGCATTTGTCACCAATTCCATGGAATGGTTGGACATTTCTTATGTATCCTTTGAATCTTCTATTCAATGTAAGAAAACTCAATGCTACATGGAGTGTGACACTCCCCTAGTAGTTTGGTTACAAAAGTACAAGTGGTATTGGATTTAGCCTAGAGAATGGTTCAAATTTTTGGACATCCACTTTGCCTTTTAGGTATCTCCCTCAACTTCTAGAACTATATGGTTTAGAGGGTAGAGAATAAAATTACTTTTGGGGTTGGTAAACCTCTTTCCATTATTATTAAGTTTTGGGTTTGCTCTAAGGTCCTTGTAGCAATTGTAATGAAATTACTTAGATGATTTATAGTAATAAAATAATATATTGCATAATTAAGAACATAATAAGTAGATCAATAGCAATAATTGGTAAAATATCATAATATTTGAATATTATGATAGAGTCACTTCAAGGAGGAAACCTCCAAAATAATTCAATAAGAATAGAATTCATAATATGATGATAAAATACTAACCACTGCCTCCTATATATAATCTACTTATTCATGGTTATTTCAGAAACTGACCATACTAAGAACATCAAGAAATACAATGTGATAATATAAAGTTATGTAAGCTACAAGTCAGCCACACATATCCTTAGATGCACTATAGGTTAAGGGCATAGCATACCCCTCCCCTTCATAACAATGTTGTCCTCAATGTTGAATCAAACTAGGATATTGTTGCAGGAACACTCCATCCTCCCATGTTGATGTTGCATCTTTAGAATGCATAATCTTCTATTTGATCAAATAATCCTTAATCACTTTATTATGCAATTGCTTAGTACATGTGTGAAGGATCTCTTCAGGTTCCATACTGATTCAACCTTATTCATCCAATTCAAGTAACTCATTTTGAGTGGAAACTATGTGTCCAATTACCTTCTTTAGGAAAGATACATGGAATATAAGATGTATGCAAGTGGACAGGGGAAATTCCAACTTGTAGGCCACACTACCAATTTTTTAGCAGATCTGATAAGGGCCATGATACTTAGGAGATAGCTTGTTATCCTTTTTTTTTTAGTTAAGAGACATCTTAATATATGGCTACAAACACATGAAGATTGAATCACCTATGTCATAATGTCATTCATTACATTGTTTATTTTTTTTTACTTTATATTATTATGTGGCATTGCTAAATTCTCTTTCAAACTAGTACTTCCTTTGATGTTGAATGTATTCTTCAATAGCTCAAACCTTGAGATACACCATCAAGGCTGAAATGATGGATGCGGAGTGATACCCATACAATCTCACAAAGGGAGATGTTATGAAATTAATGAGCACCATTGGAGAGGGTTCTTTAGGCTCTCTCCCATTGAGTCACAATATTGGGACAACCCCAAGCTTTGGGTAACCTATGTTGGGGTTAAACCTCTAGAGTAGGCCAGCTTCCTTTTTGATGCTCATCTAAACTAATGCTAAGCTAATGATTCACAAGTATGAGGGTTAGAAAGGGGATAAAATATCCTAATAAAGTTAACCAGGTGATGCACCAAACTTAAAAGGGAAAATCTTATAAACTTGAACCCACACTAGATCAGTAGAATACAATACTAGCTCACACAACCTCAAGATCAAGCTACTTGCATAAGTAGTTCATAGAAGAGGTTCAGAGTATAACAATAATATAAACCTACAAGTAGCATTGAAAACTCCCTAAACAAGTTCATAAAGGATTACAATAGATGAGGAACATTCTCTTTCACATAATGCCATCATACACAACTCACCAAACATAGACCCAAGGCCAGAGATAGGTAAAGAAAGTCCTTATTGCATCAAAGGTAGTTATTACAAATGCTTTATAGGGTTAATCCTAATCAAGGGGAGCATACTTTACAATATCACAAAGAGTATCCATGTCTCCCAAAAAGATAAAAAGTCTAAAATCTGAGAACCCCTTCAATGGGAATGAGACTGGGATATATAGGAGAAGAGAGAGAGAAAGAAAGTATGTGGGAGCATGCCATTAAAAAAAGAACACTTTATCTTGGGTCATTAATTTAACCTAAGCCACCACCTTTTGATCCTTAGCCAGTGAAATCCTTGCCACATTTTGTATCAATCAAGACATTGTTCGTGGCTTGTTGAGTGAAAAAATCCCCAAAGGTTTTGAGCACGTATTGAATACTCCTGGCTACAGTTCTTAACACTAGACCTTTTCTTTGATTCTTCACACCATCTCTCACTTAAGGAAAAAATATCATACTCATAGATCTGACTGGATCATGGACTTATGCTTTTTAGGTAACTGCTTGTTGAGACTATGGCCATGTTGAAGAACAAAGACCCTTTGCATAATCACATCTTTGTTTTATCTTCATGTTTGGATCATAGGTCCATCTATAGGTGGAAAACCAATCTAAGATTATTGGTTTTCCTATATTTATCCATACTTTACTCAATGTCTATCCCTATTTAGCCACCAACTTTATAAACTTTAATCTATATTAGGTATAAAATACCTAATATATCTCTACAAAGCCTTAATGGTGGATCTTGGTCTCAAAATCTTCATTTTGGTTCCATCGAGATCCACATCAAACTTAGTTCCATGTATTTCCACCAACTCAAGTTAAACTTGAGCTTGATTCCTTATATTTGTTTACCTAGGGTCAAAAATTGGCTCACCAATCTCTGTCAAAAATGTCTTGGGCTCGATCCTTTTCCCATTGGTTTTCAGTAATGCAACTCAACTCCATTGACTCCTTGACCTTTGCTCGCTCTATTGATTTTAATTTGTATGATCAAATGTCAGCCATTGATCTTCCCCTTGACTTATCAACTCTATCCTAGTGTGTGCCATGTGTCAAACATGCATTCATTCTCAAGATTCACTATCAATCTAAAATTTTATGTGTTTACACCATGTGTCAACCTCTCACGCCCTTTGACTATTTGACCCATCTCGCACTATTAGATCAAGATGTATGATCAAGTGAGGATCGTAAGATCTATTGGGACCCCTATTTGAACCTAAATGACTAACTCATGAGCTTAAAATTGATGTTCATGCTCCCATCAAATCATGTTCACATGATCATCATTGATATTCACATGACCGTCAAAATTAAGCTCCATTAGATTTCTCTTTCTTATATCTTAAATTTGAAATCTACATGACCATCAAATAAGTTCATGAGCCCATCAAATGATAGGCATGTGAACATCAATTTTAAGCTCTGGTGGTCTTTTTAAATTAAATGGTTATTTTTCGAAGCCTAAATTTTATGTTAGTGCAAATGTTCCACTCTATAAGTCCATCTTCAGAAGCTTATAACTTGAGCTAAAAATCTCATGCGGCCATGAAAATTTTTGAGGATGATCCTGACATGTAGAACTATAATTACACATGATTTGTTAGTTGTGTGAGGCTTTTGAGTGAATATATTAAATTCATAATTTGGTTGTTCCATTTGTTACTATGTAACATCCTAGTGCCTATCATGGTTTAAAATGGCTAAGTATGGAACTTAGCAAATTTTGTCTGAGGAGCCAACTTTGAACATGCATAACTTTTGTCATTCTTAGATGCATGGCCTAAAACTTAGCACATTACAACTAGGGAATAATATGAATAAACCCATATGACCATTTTATCTTGAGACTTCCATACATGTGAGATATAACATTATCAAATTACCTACTCAACTCTATTGGAGATTCTTTGCAAATTGGCTAAGTATGGAAACTTTGCAAATTTTGTTTGAGAGGCCAACTTTGAGTCTTCATATATTCTATTACACTTAGTTGGATGACTTAAAACTTGGTGCATATGTTCTTGGGGATAATATTAATAGACCCATATGACATATTCTTCTTGACTCATCCACACATGGCAATCATGGCATCAACAACTTCCTACTCAAAACAATTTCCACTAGACCCAAAATGTCTAGATGAACACAATGAAGAACTAGATGAATACTATGCACTTGTAAGTCATTCCAAGCACTATTGACATCCCATGGGGTCTCTGTAACTCTAGTCCTATCCTTTTGCTCATCCATTAGCAACTTGATCCATATGGGTACAAGCTTGGTATGTGGGCCAAAATTGGCCAACATCTTTGGTGACTCATAGAGGTTTCATGCCTATCTATGCAAAAAAAACCAAACCATGTGCCTAGTCTAGTTCATTGGGCATGGAGTCTCTACTTGGATCCAACATATTGACCTTGATTTAAAACTAGCTACCAATTATGCTCTATCCTCTCCTTGAAACAAACACAAAGTCCAAAATAAACAAAACAAAATATAGTGCCCAAGGCACTTAGTAAAATAGAAACTAACCTAGAACAAAATGGGGACAACAAACAAAGGTACCAAAAACTGCACCTAGATAAAATTGAACAAAACTAATATAATAGATATAGCCTAAAAGTATGTGTACCTTTCCTCTTGGATCAAAGGAAAAGTTTGATAACCCTTTTGCCTCATGGTATGAGGAATTGAATGAGACATGTAGTTCCTTGACCCTTGGTCTTGATGCCTGCTTCTTCTTTGTTGCAACTATCAACTTTTTTGGCATGATACTTATTGAGAACCAAGAAGCCCCAAATAAGTCAGCTATGTGCATATAGACGGTCTCAATTTCCTCATATGGCTTCTCAATTATAGCCTCTAATGGTGGTTCAAAAATGCATACATTCGTTGTTTCCATGGTATCTTTAATAAGACTGGGCTTCCTCTTTGATTCAAGTTCTTCAAGCTCATCAAGAAGCTCTACATATTCTACCCAATCTTGGTCATTACTCTCCATGGGCAATTCTTTGTCCACCTTCCCAAGTACTTGATTCTTTTCAACAAGAGATATCTCAATCTCATCCATGTCCTTTATTTGTACCAATTTCTCATCAAGACTAGCTTCTCATTTTACATGGGCATCGATAGAGTAGCATTGCCTTCTTGAAGCTCCAAAATATTAATGGAAACCTCAAAAGATTCAACTTACTACACTATCTCATCATTCAAATCTATCATCTTAAGTTCATCAATCTCACCCATGAAATCATGATACAGCTATTGTCAGTGGTCTTCTTCCTATTGGATCTCATCTCCAACTTTCACCTACTCCTACAACTCATCCTCTTTGACCTCATGAAAGACTGAGACATGTTTACTCTCACTAAGTGGTGTCCCAATAATGATATCCTCTTTTGACTCTAACAATTCATCATTATTAGTTATGAGTTCAACATGGAGTTCATTGCTTATTTCTTCAAGGAGTGGCATAGGATATTATTGGGATGACTCCAAGAGAGATGAGACATATGGAACACCTCCTTGGTATAATTATTTGTCTTTAATAGTCATGTTTTCCTCCTTCTTTTGCATGTCACTCTAAATATATTTTCAAGATGGAAATGACCTAAATTTTTGAGGAGGGAGGGATGGGGGTTGAGTAGTTTTGGATATGCTTGACTACATGACTTGGTTCTAATATGGGAAAGATAGAAGTTATCCTTTGACCTTTTGATTTAGGTTCTCCTCCTCTTTCCTTATCTTTATCTCTAACTCTTTGATTTGCTTATCAATATAGGGAACACAAGAAGACTCCTAAGCAGGGATGAGAGAGGTTTTCATTGGTTCATATCCTTCTTTAACTTGGGTCCTCAAATCCATATTTGCCTCACTTTGCCTACCCTGTGACTTTACCACTTGGTTCCAGCTTGGAACCTTGAAAGACTTCATAAGGGGTTCTTGAGGAAGGATGGAGTCTTGGATCATAATAGCAGGTTGTTCCACAACAATCTCCTTATTTCTTTGACATCTCTCTTGGATGTATTTCCAAGAATTAAAGGTTTGAGGAACATATGAATAACTTGGAACATTCAAAGGGTTACTTGGAATGGTCTCTTGAGGAGGAATGGGTGGCACATAAGAAGGTTGAGGTGGTGTATATGAAGGCACATAAGGTTAGCGAGGTTGGACCTATTTTTCCTCAAGGCATTTTAGCTTGTCTTCAATGATTTGAATGTAACCACCTACATCCATCATGTTACCTATGAGATTGTTCCACTTTACTATCTCGATAGGTGTCCATTCTTCTTTTATTTTTTGTAATGACTCTCTCACATGATGAACCAAGTGAGTATGGATATCTTGGTCATAACATTTTTGTGAGAAAAATTCTAGCACATGCTTATCAAGGATCATTAAATTTCACTTAAGTGTTGGTATGGATATCTCATGATAGGGTTGATGAGGAGTAGTATTATGATGGGCTTGTTGTTCATACGAAGGATCAGGGCAATATTCTTGCATATATGACTGAAATAGGTTTGCATGTTGTTGGTGAGGATCATGGGGAAGGTAAGAGCTATTCCCTTGATAATAAGGATCATAAGAAACTTGACAAGGATCCTTATAACTTTGACAAAAATCTTGGTATGGTTGATTAAGATCATATGGATTATGAGGTTTATATTAGAGTTATTGATAAGGAGGTGAATAATAGGAATATTCACCATAACTATTCATATTGACCTCATATGTCAAATGAGATGTAAGAAATAACTAAAAAATTTAATGAGACATACATGATTTTCTCATAACTAGAAGCTTTGATTTGGATTCATCGTTGGTGCTAATTTGCTTACTTCCAAAAGCTAGTCAGAGGAAAGACATGCTAAGATCTTTCCACTCTTTTAGACCTGGTCTCACTGGATGTGCCAAAAAAATATAATGGCATTAATGTGTACCCTTAGAGAGGGTTCTTTAGGCTCTTTCCTATTAATTCATAATATTGGGACAACCCCAGGCTATGGGTAATCTATGTTGGGGTTGAACCTTTGGAGTAGGTTAGTTGCCTCATTGATGCTCACCTAAACTAATGCTAAGCTAATGCTTCATAGAGAAAAGTGTTATAAAGGGGATAAGGGATCATAATAAAGTTAACCAATTGATGCACCAAACTTAAAAGGAAAATCCCATAAACTTGAACCCACACAAGATTAGCAGAGGACAATAGTAGTTCACACAACCTCAAGATCAAGATACTTGCATAAGTATTTCATAGAATAGGCTCATAGTAGAACACTAATCCAGACTTGAAAGCAGCATTGAAAACTCCCTAAACAAGGTCAGAATAGAGGACAATGGATGAGTAAGATTATCCTTCACATAATGTCATCATACACAACTCATTAAACACATACTCAAAGTAAGAGATAAGTAAAGAAAGTCCTTATTGCATCAAGAGGTAGTTATTATAAATACTTTATAGGTTCAAGCCTAATCATGAGGAGCATACTTTATAGTATCTCAAAGAGTATCCCTATCTCCTAGAAAGATAAAAAGTCTAAAATCAGATAACCCCTTCAATGAGAATGAGACTGAGATATATAGGAGAAGAGAGAGAAAGAAAAGATGTTGGAGCACACCATCAAAAAAAGATCACTTTGTCTTAGGTCATTAATTAAACTTGAGCCACCACCTTTTGGTCCTTAGCCAATGAAATCCTCACCACCTTTTTTATCAATCAAGGCACTACCCATGGCTCATTGAGTGAAAAAGTCCCCAAAGGTTCTGAGGATGTATTGAATGTTCCTAGATAAAGTTCCCAACACTAGACCTTTTCTTTAATCCTTCACACCATCTCTCACTTGAGGATAAAAGCTCATGCTCATGGATCTGACCAGATCATGGCTTTGTGATTTTTAGGTGGATACTTATCGAGTCTATGGCCATGCTGAAGGATGAAGACCCTTTGCACTAATCACATCTCTGATTTATCTTCATGTTTGGATCATAAGTCCATCTATAGGTGGAAAATCAATCTAAGATTTTTTTTTTCCTATAGTTATCCATACTCTATCCAATGCATGGTCCTATTTAGCCACCAACTTATCAATCTTTAATCTATATTAGATCTAAAAGACCTAATCTATCTTTGTATATATTTAATAGTGGAACTTGGTCTCAAAATCTTCATTCTGATTCCATTGGGATCCACATCAAACTTGGTTCCATGCATTTCCACTAACTCAGGTTGAACTTGAGCCTGGTTCCTTATATTTATTTACTCAAGGTTGAAAATTGGCTCACCAATATCCATCAAAAATGTCTTGAGTTTGATCCCTTTCCCATTGGTTGTCAGTAATCCAACTCGGCTCCATTGACTCCTTGACCTTTACTCACTCTATTGATTTCAATCTGCATGATCAAACACCAACCATCAATATTCCTCTTGACTTGTCAACTCTATCCCATCTTGTGTTATGTGCCAAACGTGCATTCATTCTCAAGATTCATTGTCAATCTGTAGCTTTATGCACTTACATAATGTGTCAACCTCTTGAGCCCCTTGACTATTTGACCCATCTCATATTATTGGATCAAGATGTATGATCAAATGAGGACTATTAGATCTATTGGGACCCACTATTTGAACCCAAATAGCTAACTCATAAGCTTAAAATTAACATTCATACTCATATCAAATGATGTTCATGTGACTGTCATTGACATTTGCATGACCATAAAATTTAAGTTCCATTATATTTATATTTGATATATCTTAAATTTGATGTATGCATGATCGCTAAATACGTTCATGAGCCCATCAAATGATGGGCACGTAAACGTCAATTTTAAGCTTCAATGGTATTTTTAAAATAAATGGTTATTTTTCAGAACCCAAATTTGATGCAAGTACAAACTTTTCACTTTACAAGTCCATCTTTAAAAGCTTATAACTTGAGTTAAAAATCTTGTGTGAGCATGAAAATTTATGAGGATAATCTTGGCATGTAGAAATACAATTGCACATGATTTGTTGGTTGCATGAGGCTTCTAAGTGAAGATATTAAATGCATAAGTTGGCTGGTCCATTTTCTCCGGTATGACATCTTGGTGCCTGCCATGGTCAAAAATGGCTAAGTATGGAACTTAGTGAGTTATGTCAAAGGAGCCAACTTTGAACATGCATAACTTTTGTCGTGCTTAGACACATAGCCTAAAACTTAATGCATTATAACTAAGGACTAAGATGAACAAACCCATGTAACCATTTTATCTTGAGAATACCATACATGTGATATATAACATTATCAAACTACCTACTCGGCTCTATTTAAGCTTCTTTGAAAATTGGCTAAGTATGAAAACTTAGCAAATTTAATTTGAGAGGCTAACTTTGAGTCTCTATATATTTTACTTTGCTTAGTTGGATGACCTAAAACTTGGCATATATGTTCTTGGGAATAATATGAGTAGACCCATATGACCAATTCTTCTTGACTCATCCACATGTGGCAATGATGGTGTCAGCAACTGCTTACTCAGAATTTCTGCCACTAGACCCAAAATGTCTAGATGAACACAATGAAGAACTAGATGAATGCTATGCACTTGTAAGTCATTCCAATAACTCTTCACATCCCATGGGGTCTTTGAAACTCTATTCCTATCTTTCTAATCATCCATTAGCACCCTGATCTATATGGGTATAAACTTCGTATGTGGGCCAAAATTGGCCAATAGGAGACATGTTGGAAGAAGTGTGAAAATAAGTGTTATACCATAATTCAAAAAGTGGCATCCAATAAACCCATTTATGTTGTTTATTAGAAATAAAATAACGAATATGTCATTTTATACATTTGTTGACTATCTCTATTTGTTCATTAGATTGACGATGATAAGACGAGCTATAAGCTAACTGAGTGTCCAAACATCCAAATAATTTAGTCCAAAAATTACTAGTAAATATAGGATTTTGGTTACTTACAATGATCTTTGGCGTACCATACAATTTTTGAACTATATTGATAAAATTAAAAGCTATTGTAAAGGAAATAAATGCATGTGATAAGGAACAAAAATTAGCATACTTGGTGAATCGATCCATAGTTACCATGATAACATTTTTACCCTTAAATTATAGTAACCCAGTAATGAAATCCATAGAAACCTCCTCCCAATATTGGATAGGGATGGATAAATGTTTCAAAAGACCTAAGGTCTTAATGGTTTCACCTTTGTTTTGTTGACATACCATGCATTCAACCACATATTTCTAGACATCCCCCTTGAGTCTTCCTAAAAGAAATCATGCTTAATTCTATGATCTATTTTCAAAAATCCTGAGTGACCTCCCAATGGAGATGCATGAAGTTCTTGAATGATCTTATGTTTGAGGAGAAAATGCTTACAAAAGTATAATCTATCTTTATACCATAATGCTTTCCCATTCCATGTAAATTTTTTAGATCTCCCATAACCTTGTTGAATATTTTAAATCAAATCATGGGCAGCATTTTCATTATCTCATTATGATCTTACTTCCTCTATCCAATATGCCTTCCAAATAGTCATTACGTATAACAATGCCTCAACTGATTCATCTCTCCAAGATAGTGCATCTACCACCACATTATTTTTTCTTTTCTTATAGACTATTTCAAAATCATAGCCTAACATTTCAGTCACTTTTTTTTTTTATTTTTCAAAAGATAGTCATTGTTCTAAAAAATATTTGAGGATATCATGATCAACATTTCTCTAAAAGTGATGACCCATAAAATAAGGTCTATATTGTTTGACTACAAGTAAAATAGTCATCATCTCTTTCTAATTTATTATTTTTGTAAAAATTAGTGTTTAATTCCTAAATAATAAAAGGGTCTGAGTAAGAGAAAATTAGTAAATAATATTCTAAATTAAAACTACTGATTTGTATAATTTAATTACAATTTGACCTTTTCTAAAAATAGTAGTGAGAGAGAGAAAATTAAATTTATCTTATTATGTGTTGATCAGATTGAGATAGGGTCTAAAAATTTGTGTGCAGGCTTGAGACACTATCACAAATAGAATCCTAAACTTCATTTCTTAATTGGACAAGAGTGTTGGAACTAGACACCCTAGGCTCTAGTGTTATAGTCCTTCTCCAATGATATTGTCCTGAGGATTTAAGCTTTTTGAGTTTTGTTTGTCTGGCTCATGTGAGCCTGTGTATAAAATTTTAGAGCCTCATTTTCAATAGAGCTCCCTATAGAGATGATTATTTGTGTACTTATATCTTCTATGCAATTGAATGAAACTTTGGATAATATAAAAAAGAGATTAATATGTGTAAGATGCACTGGATGTGCTTCATACCTCATATGTGGGCACGTTGCCTGCATACCAATACTCTAAAGATGGATCAAGCCATATGTAGTTCTCTATATCAAGAGTGTTTGGTGTAATAATGAATGAAATGCAAGAAATGTTAAAACTGAGTATGCTTGAGATGACTAGGGAATGGTGTAAGGTCTTAAATTAGCTTGAAAGTGTATAGGCTGGTTGTATGCAGAGAATAAGGAAGATTGATTGAGTGGTCTTGTTTGTATTCTTTCTTGCTTGAGTGATATTTGTCAACCCTTTATAAGTAATTTTTGAATGAGATTATATATAGATCTATTGGTCATGGGTTAAATGAATTCATGTTAGGCTGACATGATTGAAGATAAATATCTAGAAGGAAATGACTATTGGGGTCTAAGATGCACTTGGACAATAATGCTAAAAGTTGGACACCCTAAGGTTCGATGCTACTGTCTAAGTTGAGTGATATTATCCTAAGCTAATGGCACCTAGGAGGATGGATTAGTCATGAAGAGAGTATTTTGGCTCAGCTAGGATCAAGTATGAAATGCCACAGATGATTGGGAATCAGTGAAATTAAGTCTAAGAGGGTCATGAGAGCAAGCAAGAGGGACCTAAGGATTAGGTGTCATTATCCATGCTCAAATTACCATTTTTTACATTTTATATGACTACATTTTCCCCACTTTATTTCAGTGATGCATCAAAGTGAAATACTAAGATAAATAAAAATAAAAAGTGTACCTAAACTTACCTGTAAAGGTGAAGCCCATGAAGCTTGTGTGATGCTAAGTAATGTTAGATAGTGTATACTGAGCACATTATGTAAGTGTGAATATTCAAAATGAAAACAAAGAGTAGATCATTTCTTATTATATGTAATATAAAACAAGAATGTATAAAGGTTGGGTAAGATAGAGAGAGAGAATGATAAAGAAACAAATACACCTCGCTAGGTATACAAATCAATACAAAACATGTTGTGATGTTGAGTAAGGTTGAGTGTGTTGGGTATGTGTTGAATGATGTTGTATCAAAATTTATATCATAAATGGAGTGGAGTGATTAATTATCTAAAAAGTGTCTCAAGAATGCAAAGGCTAGCCCTTCAGCTCCATCACCGCCTATTGAATGAAGCTAGATTATCATATATGTGTTAATCGATGTTTAGATTACATGTCTAATCCCTCTGAATATGTGGCTTAAGAATACAAAGGTTGGCCCTTTAGCTCCATCAATTCCCACTAAGTGAAGATAGGTAGTTATACGTGTGTTGATTGATGTTTGGATTGTGTGTCCAATCCCTCTAAATAGGTGGCTCAAGAATACAAAGGCTAACCCTTTGGCTCCATCATTGCCCCATGAAGTGAAGCTATAAAATGATACCAGTATGAAGAAGTATGTCATATGAGATGGCTCCTAAAGCCCATGAATGCTTTTAAAATATGATAATTTAGTGTGGATAGCCAAATGTGTACTAGAATCTAGGCCAATGTTGACCAACTCAAAAAAGATAGAGATTAGGCTTGTATGAAATCCACTTCAAAACTAAAAATTTGGCTTATATGGAAGCCACTTCAAAACTCAAAAACTTAGGAATGTGAAGGTTAGAATTGTATAAAATCCACTCCAAAATGATGTCAACCACCTGTAGATGGAGTAAGGCACATAACTGCTGAGAATGCTTGGGTAATGTTGAACTCAGAAAGAAAAGAAGCAAAAGTGTTAGGCAATTTGCCCCCAATTATTGGTGTCTAAAACATGTATTCTGATCTAAAAGTTATACCAACTGTCAAATCTAAAATTAGAAATAAGATCCTTAATATCATGCATGATGCCCCTTATATCTGGATTCTCTATGCAAAACTATACTGAAACTGTTGATTCTAGTCTAAACTATAGCTGACAAAAATGTAACTGATCTTACCTTTTTATCTATTTTTGGAAAATATGTATTTTTTACTATTTAGATAGGAGCACTAGAAATGGATAGTACCACCATTGGCATTGTAGTCTAGCCTCGATGTTATTATTCTGAGCTAAAATTGATCATTGTTCTGGAATATTGATTGTCTTTTTAGTATGTTCTGAGTGGTTTGATGACTGGTTATTAATCTAGTTATTCTAAAACTAGATTTTTTGATCGATAGGAGCTCTGATCTTTATATCAAAAACCCCTTGTTTTTTGAACTCTCTTCTGAGGGTAGGAATAGGTACCCTATAATGACTACCCTCAAAAGAAAAAGCCCTACAAGTGTGTGATACTGGAAATATATATGATATAATAATGATAATCAATAAGATTTCTCAAGATATAGCATGATTTAAATTTAGAGATTGTTAAATCAACAATGGTATGCCTAGATAGATATAACAATGTAATAGCATGTGTAATGTACTGAACTAGCATTTAAAAGCTAGAAATTTTAGTTGTTAGTTTGTTAGTTTTTTAGTTTGTTCAAGGAGGGATGGAGCATGATATCCATCATGGCATCCAAGAAAATAGGAAAACTGAATGATGTGGATCATAGCATTGCAAAAATCGAGAAGCAATCAAGCAACAAGCACATAAAGCAATAAGCATACAAGAGTGGCCAAGGGGCAAAGAAAACAAGGGACATGGACACGTGTCACTCAAACTAGAAAGTAAACATACAAGGCATGTTCAAATGTCACATACACATATAAGTGGAGCAAGCAATGTTGGCACAAGGGCCACAAGCACATAAAATAGTACAAACAAAGGATATTGGCAAATGTCCTAAGGCATACACATGAATAGAAGCGAAGGACATTGAAAAATGTCCTAAGGCACATATAGGAGATAAGAAGGAACTAAAAATGCAAGCATATCAATCTATGCTAAGTAAGAAAATAAATCATGTAAAAGATGGAAGGATAATCATATATAACTAATCAAAGCAAGACATGAATGTATGCAAGACATGAGTAGTACAAGACTAGGTATATGCTAATAAATACACAAGTGCTAGATACTAATGAAATGTTGATCAAGTAATATATGTAAGCTAATAAGTAATATACGTCAACATGATAACTAGAGTGTATAGTGTAAAAATAGCATAACCTGGATGGTGTAGTCATGTAATAAATGCCCCCAGTGGGTATGTATATCGATGTGTGTCTCGAATGTATAAGTAGGATACCACCTCAATGGGTAGAGTGAAGCAATCAAGTAGTTGGATGTCATTACACACACTCAAAGAAGATCAAGTGAAGCATGGTAATGTAGATAAATCATCATATAATAACATGAAATACAAAATATAAGTGCTAGCATAATAGTAGTAGTGTAAAGCATAGATGATGCATATAATCAAAATGTTTTTTTTTTTTTTGACATATTTGAATGTTTTTGGATTTTTGAAATATTATATTATTTTTTTATTTTGTCATTTTGTATTGTTTTTGTATTTTTAAATATTTGAGCTATGTATAATCAAGCATAATAAACTATGTACAAGCATTGTTGAGGTGAAATGATGCTAACCAATGAGAATCATGCGAGACTCCCTATCATGGTGTCATGTATTAAGGAGTGAATCATGATGGAAATTTTGGGTATATGGCTATAAATTTTTTATATGTTGTAGATGCTCTAAAATCTTAGAAGTATAAATTGATTGTGGGGTCCCTCTGTAACTATGAGAAGTGGAGACAATTGTAGGGCTCTTAAAGACCCATCTAGAAGTAGGAGAAGCTCTGTAAACATGTACTCTATGTGTAGATGCATGAGATATCAATGAAACTACTATGGGTGTGAATATTGTAGTTGGAAGCTATCTAGAATTTTGAATCTATGTAGGTATATGAACCCTTTATACTAGTGGTGTATGCCTCAACTATGTATGAATAAGAAGTGGGAGAGGAACTGAAACTAGAGGAGATACTGAAACTAGTGGCAAAACAAAAACTGGTGGTGAAACTATAAATAATGAGTGTAAAGTAGATAATGGCTCTGAAGTGGGGAGTGGTAACTCATATGGAACTCTGTCAATTTTAATAATCTAATTAGCATGAATGAATTTCATGCATCTACAAACTGTAGAAGGTATTGCTCAAAGTTTCTGAATCCATGGTCAACCAAGTAACATATCAAAAATCCTTGCATTGGGAACTATAGTGAATGGTGTGGCCACATGTGTAGGACTAACCTATAAAGGAAGTACTATCTCACCTAATAAACTTTGTATATGCCCATTGAAACCATTAATAATTGTGTCTGTCGAAGTTATATCTTGCTCTGAATAACCTAAGTGTTGTAGCAGTGTTGTGGTGCACATGTTGAGACTAGAACCATTATCAATAAGCACACTATGAATAGGTTGATTATGAATGTGAGTCCTGATAAAGAGTGCATGATAATCTGAATCATCCTCGATGATGTCCTACCCTGAGAAGGAGATTGAAGGTCTAGCTGGAACTCTAGAATTGTATACATAAATCATGTTGCTCAAAGGATGTAACTCAATTAAAGGTGCCCTATATGTATCTAGTGGTGGATGTGCATGATATGCATGGTGAACCCCTAATGTGTCCCTGTATCCTATTTTGAATGTTGTGAAAATGGATTTGAGAAGATTTTTAATGCTTTATCTTGTGTTTGCTTTGCCAGTGGAGGCTCAACTGTAGTGTCAAGATCAATAGCATTTGAATCTATTAGGTCTTGTATCTTATGCTTTAAACTAATGCATCTATTTGTCATATGACCTGGTGCCTTGTGGTAGTCAAAAAATGCATATTAATCATATCCCTTTGAAAGAGGCTTTGTTGGATCAACTTCTTGAATAAGAGGGAGAGATATGATATTATAATCCAAAAGATGTTGTAAAACCCTGGTTGGAAGAACTAAGAGATTTTAAAAGTATGTCGAGAGGGTGTTGATAAAACTATTCGTTGAGGAGGATCTGAAGCTACGTTCATTGTAGGTTGATTTTTCCCTTTAGTATCATTGAACTTGACCTTGTATGGAACTTTGTTGTTACTTTTATTAGTTGTCTCTGATGTATTAGTGCACTTTAGTTTGCCCATTGAAATTAGTTTGACTTCTCTTTCCTTTAATGTGTGACATAATTTAGTAAAGAAAGAGAATATTTTGAACATAATTGATTCAAGTAGTGCTAGTAGAAGACTTTGTTTGAAGAGGTCCTTTAACTCTTGATCTGCCATGGGGCTAGTCATCTTAGCCAAGAAGGTCTTATACTAAAGAACATAGTCTGTGAGATAGTCATTTGGTTGTTGTTTCTACTACGCAATTTGAGCATATGAAACCTTATCACCAATGTTGATACTGAAGTGTGATAGGAACATGTAAGCTAAAGGATTAAATGCATTGACCAAATAATTTAATAGACTATAGAACCATTATAAATCATAATATTTTTAACTCCATTGGTAAGTAGCCAATCATTTGGTACATAATCCAAGCATGCTGCATGAAAAGCTCTCAAATGTGTCTCTAAATCACCCTTGTCATCATATAGAGTAATCTTGGGTTGAACAAAACCTTGTAATAAGGGTGTAAAGGCAAGTGGCACGCCAATGGTGTATGTAAAAGAGCAAAATAAACCAAACCCTACGTAGGTCTAGTGGCACCTTGCTCAAGATGTAACACCTTGGATTAAAGAGATCTTATCTCTTGCACAAGGGATGTCACATCAAGAGATATGGATATACTAGATATAATTGGGGGCATAGAGGTAGGTTGGGCTACTATAGGGGTTTATTGAGACATAGTTTCCTTTGTAGTGTCATTTGTAATTGGTTGTTCTATGGTTTGAGGAGATTCAACTTGCTTATCTTTTTTAACTTCCATGATAGATTTCAAGATAAGAGTATGATCTTGGGGCTGGTCCTAAAGTCTTTCTCAAAAAATTTGGAAGATCAAATTTTTATTGAGTAAAACTTCATTATCAACAATGGATGGAAGAGGATCAGTAGTCCAATGTGGTGGAGTATGAGCATCGGTGTGTACATCATCATTGGTATGTTCATGTTGCTCATTTTTTGAATCATTATCATTAAAATTGTTGTAATCTAAATGTGTAAAATCTATAGCTAGATTTTAAACTGGTTGTTTCTCTATAGTAAATGGTTGAGTTGAAGGAATCTGAGTGAATTCAAAAGGATTGCCACTAAATCTTGCACTTTATTTTGAAAGAAGAGATGCAAGGAATTTATGTGGCATAAGGAAAACAAATTGGATAATAATAAAAAATATTAAATGAATATAATCTAAACAAGGAACTGAACTATGCATAAAAAGGATACAAAGCTCACAAACATGTAGGTGATACCTCAAGAAGCAATGGGACCTAGTATGGTTAACTAGGGTTTTTACAATAATATTTTTTTGTAAAATACTATGAATTTTTTAAATTTGAAATAATTTTCTAATTTTAATATGCAATTAAAAATTTATAAAATTAGTGGAAAAGGTTTGATTGAATAGGACCTAGTATGTGTAACTAGGGTTTGGAGAAAAACAAAAAAAAATGAAATTATTATTGAATTTTGAAATTTGAATGGATTTTTTGATTTAAATATGCTAGTAAAAATTCATAAAATGACTGGAAAATTACTGAAAAATTAATGGGACCTAGTTGATGCAACTAGGGTTTGAAATAAAATTATTTTTAAAATTACTATTGAATTTAAAAATTTGAATCAAATTTTTAATTTATATATGCAAGTTAAAATTAGGAAATTATTGGAATAATGCTAAAAATTTACTGGGACCTAGTTGATGCAACTAGGGTTTGAAAAAGAAATTATTTTAAAATGTACTACTAAATTTTAAAATTTTAAATGATTTTATGATTTAAATATTCAAGTGAAAATTAAAAATTTATTAGAAAAATTAGTAGGAATTTTACCCTAGGGTTTATAGGGTTCTTATGTGCAATTCGAAGTAAGTCAGGTTCACCAAATGATTTATTATTTTTGAAGAAATTAGTATTTAATTTTTAAATAATAAAAGGGTTTGAGTAGGAGAAAATTAGTAAATAATATTCCAAATTAAAGCTATTGATTTTGGAAATTTAATTGCAATTTGACCTTTTCTAAAAATAGTAGTGAGAGAGAGAAAATTAAACTTATCTTATTTTGTGTTGATCTGACTGAGATAGGGTCTAAAAATTTGTGTGCAAGCTTAGGACACTATCGCAAATAGAATCCTAAACTTTGTTTCTTGATTAGACAGGAGCGCTAGAACTAGACACCCTGGGCTTTGGTGCTATAGTCCTTCTCTAACACTATTATTTTGAGGATTTAAGCTTTATAGGTTTTATTCATCTGATTAGTGTGAGCCTGTGTACCAAATTTAAGAGCCTCCCTATCAATAGAGCTCCTTGCAGAGTTGATTCTTTATGTACTTATATTTTTTATGTAATTGAATAAAACTTTGGTAAATATAGAAAAGGGGTTAATGTGTGTAAGATGCACTAGACGTGTTTCACACCCTATGTATGAGTATGTTACGTGCATACCAATACTCTAAGGAGGGATCAAGTCATATGTAGTTCTCCTTTTAAGAATGCTTAGTTCAATAGTGAATGAAATGCAAGAAATGTTAAAATTGAGTATGCTTGAGATGAGTAGGGACTGGTGTAAGGTCTTGAAGTGGATTGAAAGTATATAGGTTAGTTGTATACAGAGAATAAGGAAGATTTCTTGAGTGATCTTGTTTGTATTCTTGCTTGCTTGAGTGATATTTGCCAACCCTTTACAAATGATCTTTGAATGGATTTATATATGGATCTATTGGTCATAGGTTAAATAAATTTGTGTTAGTCCAACATGATTGAAGATAAGGTTCTAGAAGGAAATGATCATTGGGGCCTAAGATGTACTTGGATAATAGCACTAAAAGCTAGACACCCTTGGGTCCGATGTTAGTGTCCAATTTGGGTGCTATTATCCTAAGCTAACAGGGCCTAGCGGATGAATTAATCATAAAGAGAGGGTCCTAGCTCAGTTGGGATAAAGTCTAGAAGGTCACAGATGAATGAGAATCAACGAAAGTAAGTTTAAGAGGGTCATGAGAGCAAGCAAGAGGGACCTAAGGATTGGGTATCATTAGCCATGCTTAAGTTATCATTTTTTGTATTTTATATGACTACACTCTGTCATAGATTGGCTTGAGTCTATTTTTTTCCTTCAATTGGTGAGTCTCAAATACAAGTGGTTTGCTTTCTTGCATGAGTACAACCCACAAGTCATATCTTGATACATCATATTTCACAACAAAAAAATTATAAAAATCAAGAGTAGCCAAAATTAGAGTGGTGCACATAGTCATTTTCAACTATTCAAATACCTTGGTAGTTGTATTAGTCCACTGGAAGGGGTTTTTCTTCAACAAAGATGTGAGTGGGGTTGGGGTTTTATCATAATTTTTGATAAAGCCTGCCATAGTAATTAGTCAACCTCAAAAATCGTTAGAGATTCTTGAGTGTCTTGGGAACCTACCACTATATCATCACTTGGATTTTTTAGGATTAACTTTCACTCCATGTGAAATAATATGACCTGAGTATTCCACCTCTCAGACACCAAAAACACATTTAGAAGGTTTTACATAGAGTTGATGTTATTCCAAAATTGAGAGTACTTGTTTCATATGCTTCAAATGGTCCTCTCAATTTTTGTTGTAAATGAGGATGTCATCAAAAAAATACCAACACAAAATTTCTCAAAAATGGCTTGAAAATAGTATTCATCAAACTCTAAAATGTAGATGGTGCATTTTTGAGATCAAAAGGCATGACCATAAACTCATAATAGCCTTTACGAGTTATAAAATTTGTTTAAAGTATGTCCTCTGCTCAAATTTGAATATGATGAAACACAAAGTGAAGGTCTAACTTGTTAAAATAAACTGCACCATCCAATTCAAAAAATCATCAATTATTGGAATAAGAAACTTATCTTTGATGGTGTACTTGTTGAATTCTATGTAGTCTGAGCACATCCTCTAAGTGTCATATTTATTCTGCACTATGACCACTGAAAAGGAATATTCACTTTGGTTGTGTCAAATGATTCTTGCATCCAACATCTCATGCACTATCTTTTCAATTTCACTCTTCTAGGCATAGGGATACTTGTAGGGTTTGATGTTGGGTGGTTTACTTCTGGGAAGTATTATGATGACATAATCATGCACTAGACTTGGTATAAGTCCTTTTGGCATGTCACCAAAAATAATATGATGGTCATCCAACACCATTTATAAATCAGAATGGGTAGAATCCTTGGTTAGTTGAACTTCTATGAAAAACAAGTGTGCCACAAATCTTTTGGCACCTTTTTTGAGAATGTTTGTCATCTAATGAGAACTAACTAGTTATGGAGAATTATCCCATAATCCATGTAGCTCAAATGTCATGTCTTCTGAATGGAAGCGCATGAATAGTTCATGGAAATTCATCTCAATAGTGCCCAACATGGTGAGCCATTGCACTCTCAAAACAATGCCAACCCCTCCCATGGAAATAGTAGACATAGGAAAATCTAACAAGTAGTCTTACATAGTGAGCTTAATATTATAGCATTTTTCAAAATAGTTGATAGTACCACCATCTAAAATCATGACCTAAAATTTTAGAGATAGGAAAATGAAATAGTTCAAACGATAGTCAACTTACTATTGATGAAGTTGTGTGTACTCCCAGAGTCAATCAACATAGTCACCTTCTATTTCTTGAGGAAACCCACCACCTTAAGAGTTTGAGGAGTACTAATACTAAAAAGTACATGATAGGAAATTATAGGTTGAGAATCTTCAAATTTATCTTTGGGCTTGTCTAAACCTATACCTCAGACTTCATCATCTTTGTCAACCTCATTGGTTCCTTTAATGTAAAACAACTTCTTTTCAGTACAACGATGTCCTTTGATACATTTCCTATCACATAAAAAACAAAAACCTTTTGCATGCTTATCCTCAATTTGTTGAGGGGTCAATCATGTAGGTTGAGGAAATGATGGTGTTGGGAAAGTATGTTCACGGTATTTAGTGAAAGATCTTAATTTGAGATGTTTTTTTTCCTCTACCATGCATGTCCTTGGGATGGCTTCAACTACTAAACTGAAACTAAACATGCAAACCTCTAATTAGATGTTATCCTTGAGGCCACCTAAAAAGAGGTCAATCAGATTTTCCTCAATGATGTCTGCCACACATAAGTAAAGATTATGAAATTGATGAATATGATCATTTATAGTCTATGTTTGGCATAGTTTAGCTAGCTAGTTGAAGTAGTTTTTTGAAACATTATTATAATATTTTAGCGGCATCTCTTCATAAAATACATACCAAAAAATTGAGAGACCCTTCTTTTTATTTTGAGTATATAACCATCGATACCAAATGAATTGCTCAGGTTTCAGATATAGAGAGACCATGACCACCTTTTGTGAGCATGGAGTTTAATTTAATTCAAAAAAAATCAATTTGAGTGATCCATGTGAGTAGATCATTACCATCAAACTTGTGCATGTCCACTTTCGGTAACATCGACTTCAGACTAGGATTGGCATTGTGATTGTTTGGAGTAGGAGAACCAAACTAGAGTGGTGGAGGGTTATTTTACAATCACTAAGCTACAAATTTGGCCAATTGCCCTATTATTTGTTGAAATTGATATTGAAATCCATTCAAGTCCCCTCTCAGCGCTGTGATGTCCCCTTTTACTACATCAAGATTATATTTCTGCACCATGACATGCAACTCTAACTTAAGTTGTTGAATCACCTCTGAAATACACTAATCAAAACTTCCAAACTCAATGTCATTCTTGTGAGGATTTTTAGGAGTTTCTTTCCCTTTCGCATGTCTATGAGTGTTAGGACCAACCATGCACAAACCCTAGAGGGTTTCATCCTAAAAAAAAAATATTGGCAGATGAGATCATTATGATCACCTCACCAAGATAAATTTGATGACTGCTAATGCACACAAGGATGAAATTTTTAGCCCAAAAAAGTGTATCGACAAAATACACTATTGTAATCATCTCACAGAGATGAATCTAACAACTGCTAATTTGCACAAGGTTTTAAAAAATTACAAACTTTTTTTTTCAATTTTTTTCTTTTTTAATAAAAAAATCCATGAACAAAACTCTGGTGATTAAAAAATTCAATTCTTCTCGAATCACAAGTTATGTTTTTTCAACCTTTTATTGCTTATGACGCCAAATCTAAAAAATCATGCCACATAAACTTATCCAAATCAAAGATCTGATATTAGTTATAATAAAATTACTTAGATGATTCACAACAATAGAATAATATATCACATAATTAAGAATAGAATAAGTAAATCCACAACAACAATTGGTAAAAGAGCAGAATACTTGAATATTATAACTGAGCCACTTCGAGGGGGTAACCTCCACAACAATACAATAAGAATAGAATTTGCAATATGATGATAAAAGACTAACCACTACCTCCTATATATACATTACTTAGCTATGGTTATTTCATAGGCTGACCATACTAAGAACATTAAGAAATGCAATAAGATAGTATGAAGGTATGTAAGCCACAAGTCAGTCACACATATCCCTAGATGCACTATAGGTTAAGGGCATAGCAACAACTCGTGTCATTACTCTTCCTATTGGGCTCCATCCAAGGATACATATGCTAAACTCAAATGTCTTCTCAGAGACTTTCTTTGAGATAATTTTGAAGGCTCTAAGGGGATTAATAGAATTGTATGGGGTATTAGTTATAGACCTAAAGAAATGGGAGGCCTTGACCTTCTTGATGTCAAACTCCAAGGCTTGTCCTTTGTGTCAAGTGGATCATTCATTCCCTTGAAGGAGATAAGACTTGAAAGATTTTGCTTTGCCATTACATTGCTCAAGGTAGCTTTTTTTGCATGAAGACATGGAAAGGTCTTGGTATTCAATCACTTTTTCTCACTCATGTTAATGTAAGGATTGTAGGGTCTTTTATGGCTCAAATTATTTGGAAAACATGGGAATTGAATAAATCTCACGTAATCTAGGATGGATATGGTTTTAGAATAGGGCTCTCTCTAAACTTTCACTCCCTTTGGTAGTCTCCAGGTATTCATATTATGATGTCCCTTTTGCCATGGTCCCATGGGTAGATTCTCAAACTTTTCAAGAAATGGATAAAATTTATTTTAGACCTATTTTACGAACAATCTAATGATTGGCTCCCTTGGCTTATCATCTATGATACTATCAGGGTAATCAAAGAGATACTTCCTCGGTTATTGAGATTCAAAAAGTTATCCTTAATGAACACCTCCACAAAATTAGATTTCAAACACCCGCCAATGGCGGACTAACTAAAATTTTCTGTTGATACCCCTATCCACTAATACAAACCCCATCTTGGTTATCAATTTCTCTCTCCTCAACACATTTAAGTGAATGCTCTTAATGTTCACTACAAAGTTAATTCTTCTACAGAAAAATGGGGAAGAAAGTTTGTCAAAATATGGAAAGCAAGTATTGAGACCAAATAGGTGCATTTCCTATGGTGCACTAAGGTCTATGTGTTGATAGTTGCCTTATCCATCAAGGTGTCATTAATCCCTTATGCTCGTCTTGCTAAGACCTAGAGTCTCTCAAGCATATTTTTTGGTTTTGCAAGCATACTCAATTAGCATAGAGGTGGATTCATGTCCTTTTTCAACCATTTCGTCTAGAGTTCTTTTCTCAAAAAATGGTGATCTTAGGGGATATGACCATGACACATGCAAAGTATAACCAAATATGGCATATTTTTTGTTCTAAAATTATTTTTCATTTATGGAATGAAAGAAACAATGCAATATTTATTTCGTTATCTCTAGATGGTTGTTTTTCTATTACTAATAATGTTCAAATGATCTCTAATTTAAAGCTACATATTTAAGTGCAAGTGAAGAAAGTCTTTTTGGAGGTGGAGAACCTCTAGACTTTGTTGGACCATTAAAGGAGTGTTCCTTGTACAGTCAATTGAGTCCCCCCAAATTCTCCTCGCCAACACTCAGCTTTTTAGGATCATGGGTTTGGAGCTCATGGTAGGCATCATTCATGAATCATGTACATAAGTATTTTGTTGTGTTCGTGGCACCCGTCACTGGCACACAATTTTAATGGTGGTGGTTGGGCTATATTTTTAAAAATTGGTGGATGGAGGGCATAGTAGCAAGGAAAGTTTCATTGACTGGTCTTAGCCATTTCTCCACCTAGACAAGAGCTAGTAGATGATTAAAATAAAGATAAAACTAATGACAAGTGAGAGCTAGTCCCTAATATGACAAATCTACTTGATGGTAATGGTAGCGTTGAAGTGACAGGTCAAATGATCCTCTAACTTTGTTAGCTTCGTTAATTATTTTTGTTCTTTAATTCTTGTGCCTTGTTATCTTAGTGCCATTTAAACTATTTATCATTTATGTTTTGGAATATGTTCAAATTTTTTATTAAAAATTTGTTAAAATTAACATTTATTTTATTTTATTTAAATTAAAACAATAATTATTTTTCAATCGTGATTAATATGATACATTGAAATATGATGATATACAACTCACGATTAATAATATATTATCTATATTATTAATTTTAAACATTTTTCAATTTTTAAAAAAAAAACTCTAGTCAATTTTTTTTACCAAATCTTCCATTCAATTCTTGATTTAATAAAAGAGTGGGAGGTGGCTTTTGTCGTTGATTAGCTTAATTCATGGGAAACTAGGTTTTTAATACTTTATATGTGAGGTTGAAGGTTTTTTTTAAATTCACATCATCATATATACACATATGCATGCGCGTGGGGAAATTATTAGGGTTTGAATAGGGGTTCTAGTTAATTGATTCCATAGATTATAGAGGTCTTTCCTCTTCTTACACAAGTTTACCATGTCTAGACACAAAAGCTGCAACTTAGATTTTTGAAAAATAAATTCAACATCTCTTTAGTTTTTATCTTATTCTTTTCTTTATTAGACCAAGTGTACCACATAGTAGGAGCAAATTTGCTTCAATGTAAGATCCATTTGACAATTGTATGAATAGTTTGCACTTCTAAACTTTGTATTTCTATTGCCCCCATAATATACTTTTATTAATGATCATTATTATAATTGTAAAAAAGGTAATAGATATTAATTTGAAAAGTTTTGTTAATGTGGGAGTTATTTTCAAAAAGAAAATCACAAGGTCGATGTTGAGTTTTTGAGAGTAAAAGTGGAGTCTTTGATGATTGACGATGTACAATAAATAATAGAGGATTTTCTATTTCGATAAGGTAGAAGAATGTTTGTGACTTGTGAATAAATCTTTGGGCTTTTTATCTTTTGGATTAGTATCACTTTGTTCTTGTGGGCTTTTTCTGTGTAGTTTTTTGTTGATCCTTTGTTGCTCCTTTACCATTCGAGGGGTGCAACAGTAGAAGGGATCTTTTCTCTCTTCTCGAGCTTTTTCTTAGATATATTTTAGTGTTGAATCTTTTTTATTTCGTTATATTCTTGTGACAGTGTGTTTCGCTGCATTGTTGCTTTTTCGAATCATTGTTTAACTGCTACAAAATTGTTATTTTAAAATTGTTTTTATGATTTCTCTTGGTTTTTATGGACTATTTATCTTGTATTTTCTTGTTTTGTTAACCAAATCTATTTATGATAAGTATAACGATCAATTCTCTTTCAAAAAAACTTTACCAATAATAAAAAATAAACATTAATCTTGAAAACAATAAACATTATTATAACACTTTTTATTGCCACACCATTAAATAAAAATTGTGTTTAATCAATATTTTGTGCTTAAAAGATGTACCAAGAACTCCAACAACGAGTGTTGTGTTTGGTACCTATTTATTGCTTGGTGTTGCCACCACTTTTAGTATTGATACCCTCACGCTCATTTAAAAAGTCCCGCTACTTTTTAATCCATATATATACACCCTATTGTGGCTCTCTAAACACATTTCATCAAGTTATATATTTTCTTCCTTGGTTAAGAATTGAAAATGTTTAAGGGGTGGTTACGGTTGGAAATTCTTTGAGAAATGGCCAAGGAAATTTGAGGACAACTTGATCATCCATTCCATCCCATGTTATCTTTTTGTTTGTCATTTGAGAAATAAGAGAGGCGTAAATACAATTATATATTTATCAATCTTTGTAACATTGACTTCAAATTTACATCCATTATTTGGATTAATAGAAAGGTTGGTTTTGGAGACGTCGTTGAATGAATTGACAAATCCTTGATCTTTAATATTGACTAAATTAAAATTGAATCTTTCACTTAAATATTTTAAAAGTTTTAGGGTTTAATCAATTTCATATTTTCTTTATTATCAAAAGAGATAGATATTTTTATGGCAATTGACGTGGTTAAAGGATCCAAATCTGAGAGACTTTATAAAAGACTGGTGGAAAGAACCAACTCTTACAAGGAGCACCAAGATATTTGTTGTAGTTCACACGCTGAAAAATGTTAGACAAGACCTCTGCAAATGGAACAAGAAAGTCTTTGAGAACATCTTTAGGGAAAAGTCTATCATTGACTCTGATACTCAGTGCCTTCAAGATCAAGTGTAGAGGGTTGGTCATGCAAGATCCTCACTTCTTATGGAAAAAAAGCTAAGTGCAAAGCTGAACTTAGTTTTGATAAAAGAGAAAATTTTCTAGGAAAAAAAATCTAAAGAGTGTTGGCTTAAGGAAGGAGATTGTAACACTAAATTATTTCACCAATCAAACCTGGCTACTCGTAATCATAACAAGATCTTGAAACTCAAAACTAACAGTGGTCCTTGTACTAAAGATTTAGATATGATTAAAAATGAGGTCTATTTTCTTTAAACTTCCTTAAGGTTCCCTCCCCAATTTTTGCTTTGGAGCAACAAGAATTTATGAATCTTATTCCAAAAATTATCAATGATAATCAAAACGTCGATGTAATGAGACCATTCTTAAAGAAGAAACCCAGACTGTGCTTTGGGGTATGGACAATGACAAAGCCCCAAGTCCTAATGGGTCCCCTCCAGACTTTTTTAAACGCTTTTGAGAAATTGTAAAAAGGATATTCTCAAAGTAGCCAATGAATCCAAATCATCGATAAAATTATGAAGGATTTTTATTGCACCGTTTCTAGCTCTGATCCCTAAAACGTGGACTATATAGATAGGCTCAAACCTATAACCGTATGCAATACCATTTACAAGATTATCTCAAAAGCCATGGCTAATTATCTTCAAATCTTCCTTCCACTTCTTATTTCAAAACAACAAGGAGGTTTTATCCAAAATAAACAAATCTTCGATGGAGTGGCTATTTTGCACAAGCTAATTCACTTAGCTAAACTAAATAAAGAAGCGATAGTGATCATCAAACTTGATATCATGAAAGCATACGATAGGGTTAACTAAAGCATTTTTTTCAAAATCTTTAAGAAATTTGGGTTCTCTAAGGTTTGGTGTGATTGGATCAAGTCTTGCATTAGATAAAGTGGTTATTTTGCATAAGCTAATTCACTCAACAAAAATAAAGAAGGAAATGACAATGGTCATCAAACTTGATATCAACAAAGCATTGATAGGGTTAACTAGAACTTTATTTTCAAAATCCTAAGAAAATTTGGGTTCTCTAAGACCAGGTGTGATTGGATCAATTCTTGTGTTTCTACTCCTATGTTTTATGTTCCTGTAAACGGAGTCTCGACTGAATTTTCCAATGCTTTAAGAGGTTTCTATCAAGGAGATCTTATATCTCCCTGCATCATCATCATCATGGTAGAAGCCTTGGTTAGAACCTTCCCAAACACAAAAATGCCAAATTTCATTAGCAGCTTCAATATTACTGAGAATGTAAACTTCTCTCATGCTCAGTTTGTGGATGATACAATTCTAGGAAACTTTGCTCACATTTGGGAAGTTAGAGCGCTGAAGAAAATTTAGATTTGTATCAACGTGCTCCAGGTCAGAGGATTAACCTTTTAAAATCTAGCATTTTCTTCCTCCACACTTTGCCCTGTAGACAAAATAAGATAAAGCAAACTCTTTAATTTTCTTTAGGTTTTCCTAACCAATACTTGGTGGCCCCCCTCTTTGATGGGCATTGAAAAAATAATTTTGGGACAAGATGACCACAACCTTCCAAAATAAACTGGCTCAAACTCAATTAATTCAAGTTGTTCTCCAAGTAGTTCCAGTCTATACGATCTCAGTCTCGGAAGCTCCAGTTAGTGTCAAATCTAGATTAACTAACATTATGAAAAAAAATCTATGGATTGGTCATTTTAAGTATAATAAAATTGCTTTAATGAAATGGGAAGAGGTATGCATGCCTAAATCAAAAGATGGGGTTGAAATCAGAAAAATTTGTTCAAGATGAATATAACTCTGGAATTAAAAATATGGAGACTCTATTAGAACAAAGATATCACTTGGAGAATCTTCTTCAAAGAAAGTATCATGATAAGATAGATGATCCAGCGTGTACTTTTAGTACAAAGTATTGGATGTATGGGTCTCACATTTGAAACTTCCTTGAGAAATGTAAAGACATTATCTCTAACTCATTTTGTTGGGATATTAAAAATTGTAGATTTGTTAACATATGGAAGGATACCTGGTATAATGTGGGCCCTCTTTGAAATCATCCTTCCTTCAACATTTAAGAAGAGTATTTTTCAAATCTATGGGATCCTCTAGTTTATAATTATTGAGTTGAAACTCAAAGTTTATGGGCCCCTCAATGAAGATGGAAAAATCCAAGTCTTTTTGCTACCGACCATTCCTTTGATCTTCTACTTTCTTTCAACTTCTTGAACTCTCACCATATCAGCAACTCAGTGAAGACTGATGGATTAAAATGGTCTGGAGAACCCTCCGACAACTTCTCAATGAAACAAGGCAAAAAAAAAGTTGATCTCTAATATTAATACGCGTTTATGGCATGTGGAAAAAATTTGGATTCCTCAGGTTCTTCTTAATGCTAACATAAATATATGGTTTGTAATAAAGAAGAAATCTCTTTTATGGGACAAAATCCAAAGGATTGGTTTTCAGGGGCCCTCCTAATACCTCTTCTATAAAGATAATTCTGAAACCCCAAACCACGTCCTCCATTATACCTTTGCTTGGAGAATTTGGTCTTGATTATTTAAGAAAATGAACAAACTTTGGGTAGCAGCCATATCTATTCATGTATTTTTGATTAATTGGATAGGAAGGGATCGAGTTCAAAATATTTGGGCAATGGCCCTATCTCCAATCATCTGTAGCTTATAGAAATAAAGAAACAATAGTCTTCGAGAATTTGTCCCTTTAAAGATTTCCTCACTCTTAAAATTGAGGCACTCCTTCAAGAGGTCTTTAAGGCTAAAATGTCATCTCCTAAAAATAAAATCACTGGAGAGGACCATCATATTCTCTTCAAATAGAAGTTACTGAAAAACAACTTCATCCTTCCACCCCAAATTAACAAAAGGTTATTGCCCTCTTGGAAGCCTTTAAACAAAAGTTATGTCAAGCTAAATTTCAATGGGGCATCCAAAGGTAAACCAGGGCTTTCTAGTGGAGGAGGAATCTTTAGAGATTATTTGGGACAAGTGATTTCATGTTTTGTCTTCACCATTCCTTGGACTTCTAACATTTTTGTTGAAGCTCTAGCTCTTCTCAAAGGTTTGAGAACTGCTATTAATTCAAATTTCATACAATTATTCGTGAAAGTTGATTCTTTTGATTATCAATGTTGTTAACGAGATCTTATCAGTGACAGCTCAATTCAATCATTCAAGATATTCCCCATGTCATTCTTTTTTTAATGACATTTCTTTCTCCAACAATTATCATGAGACAAACTCGCCAACGGATTTCTTGGCTATCTTTGGAGTTCTTACCTTCCTCCTAATGAAGATTAACATCGTGAAGGCCCCTCCCTGGGAAGAATGTAGAGAATTAATTAGAAAAGACTTGACCCGTTGATAGCTTCCCTTTTTGTCACGACCTCTCTTCCTTCACTGTGGACTCATGCTCATACTTTAAGTTGATTTGGATCTCGTTTAGTATTTTATGTTAGGGTGAGTTGATTATCAAGATAACTTAATTTTTGTGTTGATTTCAAAAATCTATCAGGTTATCGATAGGAAACCGTGAAAGCAAGGTACGATTTAATTTCACTTTCAAATTCCAAAGTTAGGAAATTAAATTGTTAGAATATTAAAGTTATTTTCTTTAACTAGAAATATATGCAATGTTGTCATAAATTACAATTGTGAACGAGGGAAATTAAATGGGATGAATATTTAGTCTTTTCCGTTACTCTCATTGCAAAAATAATTAATCGCCATACGAAAAATAGTTTTATAATAAATAGATTTAATATTTGATGAGAATATTATCAGTTCAATAATATTAGAATACCAAAGGTTGCTTTAAATTAATGGACTTTTCTTTTATTTGGTTGATAATAAATTATATTATTTTAAATAATTTGAAATTTTTAAATAATTACATTTAATTTAACCTAACAAACATTAAGTTAAGACTAATCTAACTTAAACTACCTACCACCCTAAGCCCACGTACCAAATATACCACATGCTACCATGGGCAATAATAAACTTCAGTTCAAATTAAAACTACTCCACCTCTAAAATCGTCGTCGGCCTTAACTCATGCATCAGCGATGCAATCCCTGCCACATCACCGACCACCTAAGTAATAGTTAAGAAAAACCTTAACTGAAGGAAAAGTTGAATGAAAAAAAAAGTTCAATAAGAGATGGATCGACGCTTTAAGATATAGATCAACCCCATACTCTGCCACATCGACTACTTCAAGAGATAGTGATAAACCGTTGAATTCAAGTTAAAAGCATTCAAAACCAGCAGTGACAGCGCAGTGAGGAGGAATTTCCGGGGAAAGAAAAGTTTATAAATATAGAAGCCAACGCTTAAGGGAAAGGAGGGAAAATGAACGCTTAAGGGTGAAGCCAATGCTTGGAAGTAAAAGAGAGGATCAACACTTAGAGCAAGTCGATGCTTTGAGGAAAGAAATGAGGTTTTCAGCTGTCAGAAATAATAAATCAACGCTTTATTAAGGATTGTAAAAAAGGACGCAGATCAACGCTAAAAGGTAGAAGGGAGGTCAAAGCTTTGAAGGGGAGTGCAGAAAGGATCGTTGATTTGAAGGTTAGTTCAATTTCATAATTCATAAATTAAAATCAAATAAGCGCTCTTAGTATTCATTTACCTAACAATAATAAATTGTTATTTTTTAATAAAATAAAATCATAGTATTTATTACCATAAAAATAATGTTATTTGTTTATAAGTTTCATCGAATAAATAACAGGCGTGTTATTTTAGGTAAAATAATAATTGTTTTATAAATATTGTGGATTTGCATGTTCATTTACTTCCTCTGCCCATTTTGAGATGCTACTATAGATTATAATAGTTTAGGAGTCGTGGATTATCTCCATGGTTCTTTGCATGTAAAATTCTTAATCCTAATTTATATTAACACAGGAACTAATCCGATTATAACCCAAATCATATATTTTGTGTTAAAGTTATTAAAGGATTCGACTAGCAATTTAATTAGATTATTACTTTTGTGGGGTTTTACTTTTGCGTGTTTAAGGCATATCAAGATGACCTCTATAAGTAGTCATGATCCTAATGACATTTTTACTAATCTATTTTGAATAATAACCACAAAGCAAAATGATTAACTTAGCACATTTTTTAGGAATAGTTTTGATTCATATTACATATTTGGAAGTATCCTCATACTCCTTAAATTTTGAAATAATTCTCGAAATTAACATTCATAATTAGATCGTATTTCAACCTATCTTACGTTGTGTTAATTAGAAACAAATTCCAATTTCAAAGTGTTGTGTAACTAGAAGTTATTTCTTTTCCAATTTTGCAACGAATTCCTTAGAGATTCGTTATAATCGATTTTATACTTGTAAGTAGAAATGTATTGAAAATTTTTATATTTATATTTACACAGTTGGAAAAATTTATTTAAAAATCTATTTTTGTTTCTTATATATTGGAAATTAAAGTTATTGTTTATTATCATAGAAAATATTATAATATTCTTCATAAAAGATTTATTTAACATAAAAGTCAAGTTCAATATAACATTCTTAAACTCTGTGTGTACAAATTATCTTCTAGAAAAGTTTACATACGTAGACTAAAGATATAATTGTCCAAAATAACATTATGAAAATTGACGTAAAGACTAAATTAGAAGATCATGTCACAAATTTATTTTCTACTTTCCTACTCAAGAATTTGTTTTTGAAATATAAATGCAATAATTTACTTCAAGTATTCTTTACTCAACTTAGACTAATAAATTAATGTTAAACAAAACTACGCAACGTTCAATATAAACGATGCTTTTGACGCACATTTACGGGAATGTCGCCGCGCTTGAGTTACTGCATCCATAGCCTAACACAACTGCAACAACATCTGAGCATCGTCTCTATAAATCGTCGAAGAGAAGTAAGGACCATATCATGTCATTAAGGTCAAGAGGTGGGATAATCCCTTTTGGTCAACAACACTAATTAAGATTAAAAAAAATAACTTTGACCACCTTAAATGATTCTAACTTATGAACTTATGAAACAGAAATGGAGAAAATTCATTTCTTACTCAAAATTCGATATCACCGAAAAAAACAATAAAAACCAGGATTGAGAATATTAAACTAGTTATTATCAAGAAACCACCAACCATATAACTCTCTAATAATAAAATTTTAGCAACAATGATTGTAAAAATTAAGTTGATTAAAGCAAGGATCAAAAACATTGTTGATGTAAATAAAAAGTAGAAATGAAATGTAGCTTGCAAATGTTCATTTCTATATCTTGTTAAAATTTAAGGTTGGTTTAGTTAAAAAAGTATTCAATCACTTTAATTGATATCTTTTACACTCTTGTTTGGGTAGCAATTGCAGAGGCACTGTCTGAGAAACTGGGCTCTAAAAAGCGTTGTATACCCAAACCTACAATGCACATGAAACTTAAAATAGAAAATAGAACCATATGCATACTACACCTTAATTATGTTCGAACACAGGTATGTAGGCAGTCTAGGAAGCGAAGGATGCTTCCAGAATGCAGGTGATTAGGATGGAGTTGGGATTATGTGCTACATAAGATTAAAATTAAATAAAAATGCAAGATCATTATAATAAAGCCCTAGTTTAAATAAACAAAGTAAAGATAAAAATTATGTGATATACTCGGAAGTATTTCGATTGGATCGTCGTAGTTTTTGAAGCTTTAAGTCAAATTTTGAGGCAAAATGTGACTTTTTGTTATATGTTTTATACATGTTACTATCACGACCTCGGTGCTCATCTAATAGAGATGAGCGGTGAACAGTGAGTGACTTAGGATCCGGTTCATCCCAATGAGTCAAGTCTCTAGCCAGAGCATAACCTATTCATATGTAGATGCCTAACTTGTATGGTTAAATGCTTGCCCGTTTGACAAAGGATATTAGATGCCTAACACGTATGGTTAGTTGCTTGCCCGGTTGGCAAAAGATATCCAATAGGATAAAATATAGCCGAATTATATTCACAGAGAAACATTAATTAAACAAAATATGTGTGTGTGTGTGTGTGTGTGTGTGTATGTTTTAAGATTTAGGAAGTGTGTTCTCTGCACTTTTGTTCAAGTTGTCATCAAGGGATTCAATGGTCTAACTTTTGGAGTGTGTATTGTAGTCTCAATGTTTGAAGAACATTCCGATGACTGGTGACCAAGGCTCTTGGTGTTGGTGTCTTCTTGCATCTCAAGAGTGGTCCCTTGGGGGTACTTCCCTCTAACACTCATTCACTGATCTGGGATGTGTAGCTTTTGGTCTCCTCTCTTGTAACTGGGTTGTAATTGTTCGCTCCCTAGCTTTCTATTTTTCCACTTGCCTCCATCTGTTTTTTTGAAGGCTTCTTTTGTCTTTCTTAGTTTGGTCTGCTAACTAGATCCTTTTGTACCATGGGTAAGGGCCCTTTTTCTCTTATTATTATCTATCAAAAACTATACATTCACCAAATGTTGTAGGAGCTACATTAGTTTGTCTTTATTGTCCATTACGTACGTGTTTGTAAGATTCTTCGATTCCCATTTGTTGTTAGATAGAAATCCTAGCATTAGGCACCCAAAGTAACTGTCTAAAGTTACTTGAATATGAAATGGAAAATTAAATTCTCTACCTCTCAATTGTTCTCTTCTTATTATCTATCAACAACTATGCATTCACCAAATGTTGTAGGAGCTGCATTAGTTTGTTTTTATCATCCATTATGTACATGTTTGTAAGATTCTTTGATTCCCATTTGTAGGAAGATAGAAATCCTAGCGTTAGGCACCCAAAGTAGTTGTTTAAAGTTACTTGAATATAAAATGGAAAATTAAATTCTCTACCTATTGCTCTCTTGTTATATGAGTTGTAATTATCTTTTTGCATAGGGCTGTTTACTTTCTCTTTGCAATGAAATTTAATTTCTCATTTATGTTTCTATTTGCTATTTTATAGAGATCTGGGTTTTTGAATAAAATACAAAGAACATTGGCTGCCCTAATCTACCCTATTTTTTACATAGTATCAATGTTGTATATATCTTGAAGACCTAACAATTGGAGAGGCGGCAAGATCAATCAACAATGGCTCTCATCTAGGTAGTAGAGAAGTTTAATAGTGAAATGTCCACACTTAGCACACAAAAACATGACTAAATTTGATTAAAACAGAGTTTAGAATGTGCTAGCCAGCAATAATAGTAAACTTATAGATAGTATTGGCGCTACCAATTGGGAGAATAGGAATGGTAAAGCAAAAACAACCAGAGGTTTGGGCCTATCAAATATGTATAAACATAATTTAAATTTACAAAAATAATGTCATGAAATTTGGGATTTACTAAAAGAGATGTTTGGTTCAACTGAAAACAACAATAAACTAATAAAGTTTTATGGATTGAATATGACTAGAGGTGAAAGTGTTGCTAATCACATAAACTTAATGAGGTATTTGATTAATCAACTTGAAGGAAGAAAAAGAGAAAATTAAAGAAATTAATGCAATGGCAATATTATTAAAATATAAATTCATGAATCATGTCTCTCGGTGCTGAAGAACTGAAATATATTCCTTTTGTTCTAGGGCCTTGCATCTTTTTTGGCTATTCTCTGGCCTTTCTTCGGGGTCTTTCATGTTGTTTTTATTTGTTTCTTTGTTCTCCCTATTTTTTCGGGTCTAGAACCTCTACAGTTTTCACTCTTTGGTATTTTCTCTGTTGGGACGACTTCTCATTCTTAACTGCCCTTTCATCCTTTTGGAATGCTTTTGCATCTGTGAAATGTAATTTCCTATTTTTATTAAAATGAAGTTACGAATTTTTTCTGGGGAAAAAAATATATTAGTCAAATTAATGATGACAAGCGACAGCAATGCAAATTACACATCCCAAATCCTTGACAAAGTAATTGCAGCTCTTTGTGCACAACAAAGGATGAAAAGCGTTGGGGAGGCTACGAAGCGTTTGGGAATTCACAGGTAATATACAAACGTTGTTCATAAAGGGTCAAACATTGGAAAAGAAAAAACCCAACAACAATAGCATACCCAAAAGATGTCATTACTGGGGAAAGATGGGGCACAAAGCTTGAGACATTATAAAAATAATAATAATGGAAGACTTGCCTAAGTAGGATGATAATAGATGATGGAACATACTTTGCAACAACACATGGTTGTGAGTTGTTTTCATTTTTGAGAACCAGTGGTGCATTGAACCATTTTTGTAGCTTAAGGGTCTTTCTTAGTTAGGTAATAAATTTTATGCCAAATTGCAAGCCGTGACTTCGATCATAGGGAAGAGATGCCAGGCCCATTGAGAGATCTATATGTTTCCTGGCTAGACAAGGGGTGTGTGGGGTTTATGATGGGGGATAAAAATTGTATGGTGTCTTCATTGTGGGGGAGTCATTGATGGTTGAATGTTATTCATAGGCGAGTGTCGGAAATACGGCTTTAGATTACTCTTTTTCTATGGTGTCCATTATGTATTAAACTTTAGAGCCAAACGTTTGGTACCCATCTATGTTGTTTTTTTTTTTTTGGATAAAAGATTTAATATATTAATAGAGAACGAGGAAATACAAAACACCTCCAGCAGGACTGTTGAAAGCAGCTGTTGAGGGTATCATCACTAGTACAGAGATGAACAAAGAAAACCAGAGTGAGGTGACCCAGAAGCAACAGCACACAAATTACACTGAATAACAGAGAAAAGAATTCAGAAGAAGTGCGAAAACCAGAGAAGACAGCTGGACTAAGCATAGACTTTGCATAAGATCTGAGAGAACAGAAGATCGCACAAACATCCCACAAAATGTGGCACAGAAACCACAGAGAATTAGACCATACGGTTGCTGGGACCCCACCTATGTTGTATGGCTGTGCTTGCATAAGAAATAGAAAATGAAGTTTTCACCTTCCCAATTGTCATGTGAGATTTTGTAATTACATTTCTATATATTTCTGTCTTTCTCGTCTATACTGTGGGATTCAGCTCCTCGTATATATTCTATTTACTCTTTGCTGGAAATCTGCTTCGTTAAATAACTTACAGGTAACAATGGTTTCCCTGTTCTGCCCTATTTTTAACACCCCACGCCCTAGGGATGCATTCTCCTGATATAGGTGCAGCTTATATCCTTAACAAGCCTAAGGTTTGTAACTTTGTCCATTTATATAATACCTTTGCTCAAGTCGTATATTACAATTTGAAATGACAATATGTTGGCAATAATGGGGCGTTTGTTGATTGCTCGTATAGGGTAAAGACGATATCATCATGAAGCCTAGTTTTAATGGTCCCCTCATGGATTTGGTAGCTATCTATCCACAACAATGGTCTGATGCATGGTTGAAAGTTTCTCTAGATGTTCTCTATGTATCCCGTCATTTCCATGATGTACAATGTAAAATTTTCAATGTTTACAACAATATATCCTCCCAAAATTTAACTTATTCCCACTCTGCAGCTTATGCATGGTATTAAATTAAGAAAATTAAAACCAGTGGGAATTCACATGATTGGAGGTTGACTTTAATTTCCCCAGGGATAGTATATGTTTTTATTTGTTCAGAAACCAGAGGGGAAGAGAACATTATGAAAAATTCACTTGTTACTATTTCATTTGTATTTAACTTACCAGAATTTACTGTTATACACTATATACCGATGGTTTAAATTTAGTATCCACCTAAAATCTGTCTATTAATTTGATAGTCATAACCTAACCAGTGTATGTATTTAAAGATTTTATTACAATAAAGGCTAGAGAACCTCCAGCTTTGATACTCTCAAATATTGTATTTGATATTCTTTGAACAATAATACTTTCACAAATACAAAATTTACTTCTTGATGATGCAAGCAAACTTCATCAATCTCGGAACAGCTGGCTCCTGAAAATATTAATACTATGCAGAAAGCAGCTTCTGAATGTCCTTCTGCATCAGGATGATTGCTTATTATTAACTGATAAAATCAGAGATGGCCTGAATTGAAAATGAAGTACATTATAGGACCATTTGACATACCTTTTTATACATATCAAGCCGACAAGTAAACCATTAAGAGAGCATACTGACCTCAATTTGAAATGGAGAAGTTGTTGGAGGATATCTCTCGACAACCTTCCCATTCCTGTCTACCAGGAATTTTTCAAAGTTCCACTTTACAAGTTCACCTAAAAGTCCACCCTTGCTTGCTTTCAAGAACTTGTAGACTGGAGCTGTACCCGGGCCATTCACATCAACCTGAAAATAGGAGGTAATCAGATTCATAATCAACTCATACTAAAGCAGTATAAAATGGTATCCTCAAGACCCTGGTCAAACCATCGTTGATTTAATAGTAAAGATACCTTATCAAATATAGGGAATTCTGCTTTGTATTTGGTGCATGCAAATTCCTTTATCTCTGCATTCTTACCGGGTTCTTGCCCTCCAAATTGATTGCAAGGGAATGCTAAAATTTCAAACCCTGCATGTCATAAGTTCCCAAGAAAACTTTTAGTCTGCAGCCAACAAGATCACCAATTATAGGGATGCATAAATTTAAAATAATTTTGTTTTGATTTTGTTAAAGTGAACCAATAGAAATTAGAAAAAACAGTGAACCGATAGCACTAAAGTTATAATTTACATAGCAGCAGAATTTGAATCTTACCGTTGTTTTATCTGCTAAATCATTTTGTAGTGTTTTTATGCATTGCAAGATTCTCTAAAGAAATCTCCACCAATTATCTTCTATACTTAGTTTCCTTACAACTCACATAGCAGCAGAATTTGAAACTTCCCAGTGTTTTATCTGCTAAATCATTTTGTAGTGTTTTATGCAGTGCAAGATTCTCTAAGAAATCTCCACCAATTATCTTCTATACTTAGTTTCCTTACAACTCTTGTAACCAAAAGTCAATTTTCCCTCTAAGATATTACTAGGGCAAATTTGAATTTTATAACAATTTTTTCTAATCATACTAAAATCTGCTGCAAGACCTGGCTGTTCTCTGACTCGTGAAAAGAGATATTTGTGACAGTAAAAGAGAGGGAAAATTTACAAAGAAAGTTCAAAACACAAAACGAAGAATTGGGAAGAAAGCATAAAGCGACACATTTTTTTGGTGATTCTATATATTTGATGACCACACAGTATCATTATTACAAGTACTGATATGATTGTGCATAAATCCCAAAAAGATATTTTCCAGCTAAGGCAGCTTCTTACATGCATACCAAAGCTGAATTTGACTAAAACTGCCTTTCTGAATAAGCATGATACAAGGAATAGTGGAAGTACAAAACTAATGCTAATAAACAGATTTATCTGAACCTTCATATTCCTTGGTACTTGACAATAAATTTTAAACTTTATTTTGTTGTTAACCCTTCCATTTTCTATACTTCACATAGAAAAGGTTTAAGTTATTTCTTGCAATTTAGAGTTTCCTATTTTCAACATGTTGAGGGCATGTGCCAAAATCAATTCTGCAGGGCACCTTTGTATGATGGGCAAATACAGTCAGCAATATAAATATCCTTTAATATAGGAAAAGGGAGAACTACAAATGGCTGTGCCGCAAAACAGGGCAGACGCTGAAATCAAGAGTTGTTTGCTAAAGGGGGATCAAGTATATAATTAGGAACCCTATAGAAGGAACTGACGAAATAAAAAACCTAGATCCAAGATGTAAAAGAGGTAAACTAAAGAGAGATAAATGCCATTAGGCAGTAAGCAAAAGATATCTAAACTAAGGGTTGTAACCAAGAGGTATCTAACTAAAGATATCTTGGCATGCAAAGATAACATAAGCTAAGCTAATCATGGAGAAGAAGACAATAATTACTACTCTAGTATATGCATATAAACCAAATAAAAGAAAGGTTTTAGAGATAAAGATACTTACCTTGAATTGTCTTGTCGGCAAATCAATCTTCCCCGTGCCTCAAATGGCATTTTATGAGAGATGTAGGTGAAGACTCAAATGGCAAGGATGAAGACATAAATATCCTTAATTGGGGATTCCAAAGACAAAGGTGTACCTATCTAGTTCAGCTTCCTTCTATTGAACTTCAAAGACCTTGAACAAGACTATACCTCCATGAGAATAAGCTCTTATGCTCCAATTCCACTTCTTCTCCTAAAGGCAGGTTTTCATGTGCAAACAAAGTAGAATGGTGTATGTTTTTACTAAAAATGATGTTGTGTACCTAGACACAACATATATTTATGTGTATGTGTGTGTGTTTTTAGTTAGCATTATTTATGTTATGTTATATTTTGGGTGTCTAGAGTTAGTAAAGGGTTAAGCCATGAGTTAGCCATGGGTTCATTAGGATTTTTAACAATTGAATACAAAAGAGGGAAAAACCCTAAAGAATGTATCTTTTTTTATAATATCAACTTAATGCAAGAGATAGCTGCTACTGTGTGAGAGCTATTTTGTTACAATCGGATTTGCAAGTGCAATCCACCCCTGGGGAAGCATAGGCTCCCATCTTTTTTCATTTATCAGCATTTTACTTTATGTTTTTCAGTTCTTTTTTTGTTATTTGGAGTGCAACAAATGAGATCTAGGAGCCCTATACATAGACTCCTAGATCCAACTCCTAAAAGTGACCTAACAAATATTTTGACGGACTTGATCTGGAAAATATCTAGATAAAACATAGAATTATGTTGGCCATGCCAATATAGTTCAGAATCCCTTTCCAACTATATTGAGTGGGGCCAATATAGTTGGAAAGGGAAACAGGCAGAAACATAAACTACGTCAACCATGGCCGATATAGTGGTGAACACATGGGCCAAAACATAATTAACTCAATCGAATCGAAATAGTTAGGAGAAACCCTGAAACTAGGCAGAAAAAGCGGAATGAATCGAAAAGAGCACTGGAGGAGGCTGGAATGACCGAATAGCAAGATAAAGACTGTCAATAGGTATGTTAGGTGATCAAATGACAACAATCTCTCATAAAGTACCATGAGTTGGCCCAATCCTGATTCCAGGGCACTCCTTAAGACATGCACTCAGGGAGAAAGATGTGCCGATGAGTCCTGCAAAAGAAACTGTTTGTGACAGAAAAATATAGGTGTATACAACCTTCATAACAAAAAGAAAAGATCAAGGAAGTTCTTGATCTTTCGTTAGATGTGCAACACAATTTTACCAAACTTACTTATGTCTTGTTGTTGAATCTTGACAAAAAAATATACCCGTTATCTTGTTCAAGATAGCCACATTCACTCAGGAAAGTATCACAGCATGATCAAACTTATAAGTAGACCCAATATTTGGGATTTACACAAGCTTGTCTTCTTACGTATTTATTATTTAATAGAAAGGTTGTGTTTAGTGAAACTGATTCAGTTCTCAAGGTAAGCTCTACCTATTAAAATCCTATGCTCTTCTCACCATTGCATCTCCCTGTTTGTTATTTTGTTTTTCACCCAACAGCCGATAGATATATACTCTTTTTCATCTGTGTTATCCATAAATTACAAAGCACTTGGCGAAGCACAGAACTGATACATATAAGGTTCAAATTTTGGTGGCATCAATGCCCTTACGATGGTGTTTTCCTTTGTGTTAAAGTGAGACGATAACCGACTTATTCATAATGTAGCCAGTTTGCAATGCAGGATAAGGATTTAAAACAAACAAATGATAATTGTCATTTTGGTCCACATTCCTTATTCACGGTCCAAAAAAACAAAAAGAAGAGATCTACTTCTCAGTTTAATGGAATCTGTAAAAATTTGCATCGACCAAAGGACTACATAGGAACTTCAAAAAACAAGTCTGGAAATTTTTTTGTAGATGAACCAATGCACAATCACGATACACATTATTTCACATAATCGGTTTGTATTTGAAAACATAAGATGTACATTGTATTTGGAGTTAGGATTTTTGCCACGCCACTTCCATCTACTTGCTCTGAAATACCAGTTCTCAAATACAATACTAATCAAAACAAATGATTGAATATTTTCCTTTTTTCAGCATTTTTTATATTTAAACAATGGGCCTTCTTGTCTTTCTTATCAAGCATATTTTTTATTTTCACTTTTCAACTAGAGGGCTATGGCAATTTCGTTTTGGTAGCATAAAGAGACATTGCACATTGTGAACTTTCTTGCAGGAGTGGGATCTCTCATGATCACTGCTGCTTATAGCCAGATCATAGAATATTAACAGAGAGGTTTGCAGTTTGAAGCATAAAGTGAGTACAACTTGTACAAGCAATGTTATCTTTAAGAGTCCCAAGACATGATTTGAAGAACAATGTGAGTATCTGAATGTTCAACATAATGGGCACATCAGTTGTTACATACTGAGGTAAAGGATGTTATAACAAATATACAAGTGAAACAGAAGTAAAACCATTGGAAATTTGGAAGTCACCAAAAATCATTGGGCTACAGAAGCTCTGATAGGAAAATCTACATTCAAGGGAGGTAAGGAGGACATGATTTATTAGCTGATGGAAGGCCCAAAGGAAAGGCTTGTATGGGTCTGTGCTAGTAGTAGTCTATAAAGATTTAATAATCATGATTCATCCTTTACACCCTGATTACGAAACTCTACAAATTTCTGAACCCAAGTTCAGGTTTGAACATACCTTGGGTTTTGTACTTCTCATAGATATGTGAGAGCTCAGTGTAATTGGAACTAGTTAAACCGCTGCACCATAAACACAGACCACTGTTAGCTTCAAGTAGTTAAACAGGCTGCAACCATTTCAAAAGCCCAAGAATTGAAGACCAGAGGCCACTTTCAACAGGTAGATAAATAAATGGAAACTAAACTGAAATCACAATCCATCTTTCAAATGCTGTATTGCACTCCAATGCATTAAGCTCTGTGGAATCTAATCTTGATTTAAATGCTCTGAAATCCCTGGAACTTAAAAATTAGATCAAGCGAATTGTTGAATCCATGAAAATTGCCACTACAAATACTGAATTCAATTTTAACCAAATGACCATTTTCAAGTGACCAAAATTGAGACAAAAAATCAAATTTCTGTAAATATAAACCCAAATCAATTCTAGTAATTTTCCTAATGCAGGTCAAGAGCTAATTGAGCCAACAAATAACTTTATTTTGTTAAAGATTTTAAGCTTCCACAGTCCATTAATTATTGAAGAAAACAATTGGGTTAACAAATAAGCTTATTTTTTTAAAGACTTCAAGCATCCACAGCCCATAATTAGTTGAAGAAAACAATTGAGCTAACAAAGAAGATTATTTGTTAGAGACTTCAAGCTTCCAAGGTCCAAAAATCGTTGAAGAAAACAACTGTGCTAATAAATAAGCTTATTTTGTTAAAACTTCAAGCTTCCCCAGTCCATAAATCATTGAGGAAAAGTTTATGCATGAAAAATAAGTACAAAATTTTAAGAATCAAATTTCAGATCACCCATCATTGACATCAATAATGAATTAAAATTACGAATTTTAACTCCTCATATTGATAAACTCATTACACAAGAAAATGAGGTTGGTGGGACTCTACCCTTAAAACTAAATTAATTAATACACTATTTATCAAAAACAATCTCTAGTGGAAAAAAATGTGCATACACAAGATTAAATTTTGAGCCATTCTTTGTAACCTAAGTAGCAGGTTCGTTTTGGTTACAGGTTTGGGTATGGCGAATTGGGTTTGCTAGTATAGTGATTTGTTTTACCCGGGGTACAGCCATACAAAAACATATGGATATAAATATTCTAGGTAACTGTTGTTTTATGGTATCTTTTTTGAGTTTTTAGCAACTTTCACAGTTTGTAAGTGTGTTTTTTTTTTTTCATTACTTTAAGTTTAATTGCCAAAATTAAAATTATAATTAAAAAAGAGGCAAAAAAAGCTATGGGTTTGCCTGCGGGTTTGCCCCAGGACGGCCAGGACAGTCCAGGTATGCCCGGATTCTTCAGCAGAAGAACATTGGTGTATGCAGACTGTCCTGGCCATACTCAGCGCAAACCAGACCCGAATTGGGTACTGACAGGACTAGTGCCGGGTGTGGAGAGGGAAGGGGCAAATTTGCTACTTAGTTTGTGACCCGTCATTAACCTTAATGATAAGGATTACAAACCGGAGATTTTTATACAGGGAGATCCAATTCATAATCCTTATTACTTATTGTAATGATGGGTAACAAAGAGTCACCCGACACATCGATTTAATCTTTACACAATTTTTTTTGCAAAGCTTGTTTCAAATAATTATTATAGATTGCAGAAGCTTGAAGCCTCTAGACAATTATTCTTCAATCCAGGCCCAAATCCTAAAAAGGTTGCCCAAACTGAGAACCAAGAACAATTGAATAGCAAATTAAAAAAAAGCACTTATTTTGATTTACGCTTAAAATATTTGTTGGTAATTAAATTTTTTCTTGACAAAAGAGGGTGGTGGGATTACCATCTAGAAGCGACATTCACGACCAAGAGAACCTTCCCCTTGTACTTGCTCAGAGCCACCTCACTCCCATCAATATCCTGCACTCAAATTTCCCATATGCTATGTTATTTAAGTATGTTAAGTTAAATCTGTTAAAATATCCCTAAAAAACACTATTGTATTAACATTGGATGTTATGAACTCAGGTGGTATACGTGTCAGGCTTCAATATGGAGCCTCATGTTCAAATTTAAGCAAATGTGCAAGGGGTCTGGTGCAGTTCGTTTCTTTCTATGTAATAGGGATCTTTGAAGCTTTCCACCCAGGTTCAAAATCCCCAGCACACAAAGTCAATGTATATCAAACTAAAAAATAAAAAATCCAAAAGAAAGAAATTGGATAAAACACTACATCCAACCTGCTTCTTGTGGCATACCTCATGGACCAGGTCATGTAACTAAGGCCAAGGTTAGCATATATGAATGACTTGAGATAGCAAGACAATTTTAAAAGTTTCTTGTAAAAGTTTTTATAGTTTTTAGAAGCCGGTTGTTTTGGGGATTTTTTTCGATTTTTAGAGAAAAAAATTAATTTTTTTTTAATATTTTTAAGTTATAGAAGAAAGAGAGAGACAGGATCAATCAACAAAATATATTTACCAGCAATCAATCAACCATTATATTAGAAGAGCCACTTCATGGTATCATAATCCTACTTTTATTGTAATATGGCCCGTTAACATAACTATCATAATATATAAGATTTTAATGTTGCAACGGACCAATATGACATTAAGTTTCTATGTAGAAATGAAAGATTTTAGCAAATGAAAAAATAAATCAATATTGTATTAAGTTATTATCAATTTTGTGATGTTAAGGCAAAGTTATTTTAACTATCTTAACTGAAGATAATAGGGATGGAATACCCAAGGGTTTGCAAAAAGATGAAGAGGAAAGGAATTGGTAACAATGACCTGGACGGTAAAATCGTGAATGCTTTTCTCTGTCACTGCCGCCGCAAACGCAAAACCTGGAAATCTGGCACTTTTGAGAACAACTGCCGACGTATTTCGCGATTTGAGGGAAAATGAGAGACCAAACAGGTGAGGTTTTCGAAGAGCATTTGCAATTTGGGACAAGTGACGAGAGCTGAAGGAGAAATCGTAAGCAGGAAGAACTGGTCCTGTTCTGGAATTGGTGTTGGGAGACAGCACTTTTGAGAAATTGCAGGCAAAAGACGCTGTTGCCATGACTGAATTAGGGACTAATATCTGCGTAGCGCTCTGAAGAGTCGTATATATCCAATAAAATGCCACATCTTTGGGAGAATGACGTGGATATGTGATTTTCTTGTGACTCTTATCTGGGAAACTATCCATTTAACTTGAACTTATTAATACACTTAAAAAAAATCTATGATTATTAATTTTTAATGGATAACGGGATTTCATGAGTAAAATCTACCTTCCTTATCGTTATAATCTAAATTTATGATTATTTTTATTATTAAAAAAATGTTTAAAAATTTAACATTTGTATTTAGTTATAACCTATTTTTTAATTGGAAAAGGAATCAATTTGTTGATATTGAATGCATTAATCATTATACTCAAAAAAATATTATTTAACTATAATTAAATTATGATCTTTCAATCAATTAAATGCTATCGTTTTGCATGTTTTTAAATATGTAAACTTTTTTATAAGTTTTAAGTTTTTTTACTAATAATATATAATAATATTATTTTATGTATATTGATTAGTTGAAAAGTTTATATGTTATTGTCGCCTTCATGTGAATCAACGTAATCAAGACGTAATACAAATTTAAAAATGACATGTATGCACATGTTCGTGCAAAATCATGTGTCTATTAATTTTGTTCCCTTTGAATTGCAACGAGACTCACTTAACTTCAATGTTGTCAATTGTACCTAAGGTGCAATAAATTTTGAGCTTAGCACGCATTAAAGTTGAATTGTGTTACCAAACTATTCGCATTTGGATGAGGGAAGTAGAGAAACTATTTGAGAAGAAAACAGAAGGTCATGGTTTTGAGCCCTATCACCACAAGGTTGTTCCGTTTCTGTGAATATCTTCATTTTGGTCTTTGAAGCAGCGTTACCCTTGTTAACATTTTTGGGTTTTCTAGAGTTGTCTTTAACTTTTACAAAAATTCTAAATTCTGAAAATCTTCAAAAAAAATTATGTTCTCTCAGCGAAGCTCTATAAAGTTGTTATAGTTTGTTAGCACACTAACAAATGTGTTTTGAATGTTTTGAAACTAGGGTTCATCAAATCTCAATGTTTTTGAATTTATTCCTTGTTGTATACAGGGTAGGTTATTTCTCTACCTCTCTCTATTCATATTTCTTGGAAACTAAATTTTATGAGATGGATGGGTACTTAGATGATAGAATGAAGCCATGTTCCAAGTGTTAAATATGAAACAAAATTATTGTTGAGCATGGAGAGTGGTCAATCATTTTTGACAGCGTGTAGAGGAGACAATATAAAGTTATTTGATGTATCAGTGAAAACAACAGACTGTATGCACCCAATTTTTGCATGGTGTGATATGCTTGACATAATAGGTCCAATGATGATGCAATGATCTCCTAAACAGGAACTCTATAAACGTCCCTCCCCCTATTCTTCCTCCTCTCTCTCCTAGACACCCCAAAACCCCTTTTTTGTGGCCTTTGCAGCTTCCCTTGGTCTTGTCTTCAAAATTTCTCATTGATGACGGAACCGCCCTTTATGGTGATAAAATCATCCTTTTGAGTTACAAAATTGCCCTATCCGTGATGGATTCGTCAGGGTAGTTGTGTATATTATCCTGACGAACCCGTCATATAAGGGCGATTTCATTTTAAATGTGAGGCGATTTCATAATATGGAGGGTGGTTTTGTCCTCTAAGGCGGTGGTTGTGCAACCACCCCTATAAATAGTGGTGGTTTTGTCACAACATTTATCTTCCAAAATTAGCTCCTGTAACACCAGTCTTGATGTGTTTTACATGTTTAGTGTCACATTTCTTAATTTTATCACTTTGTGTTCTCCTCCAATCAGGGCCAACTCACTCCCTCTTCTATTTTTAATCATTTTTAGTTCCTCTCAAGTTAAACTTTCAGTTAGACTTAATTGAACTCCCTCATGTAAGCTCCCAACTCTTTCTACAAAAGATTATTTTTTACTTGATTTTAGATCCAAAAATTGTTATTAGAAGTTGTTATTTTGAAGCTCTTATAGCCACAATCTTATTATAATTACCTGAAGATCCAACCTTTATAGTTTTTATGTCGACTAAATTTCCACAGGTGAAGAAGTGTTATTGGTCCATCAACTCAGTATTTGTAAACCAAAGCATTGGTCAACCTTAGTTCAGTTGATCTCAATTTGTGGTTGTGCCTCATCTTCTTCCCCATTTGTAATAGAGCTTGTGAATCCCCCAGTTAGAGAGTTCCTAGAATTTACACAAGTATAAAAGGCATTGGCATACTGAGGATCTTCTTATCAACATACTACATTCATTCCAGTTGATCTATGCCTTGGTCAGATTAGGGTTCTCTTTATTTTGTAGTATTATTTATTTGTTAGATTAGATTAATGTAGTTATTGTATTATATTAATTTCTTTACTTAGAAAAAAGAACAAATTTGATGGGGAGATAAGTTTATTTCTTTTCATTGTCTTTGCTACCAAAAAAGTGGTTAGTTTTGATTGTGTTTGTATTCCAACATATTTGTTTTCTTTCAATTAGCAAAACATTTCATAAATCATCATACAAATATTTTAGTAAAATTTTCCAGCCAACATAGTATTTCATTTCCAAGATCAAAACAAGTCTCTTGCATTTCAAACAACCAACTACTCAATCACAAGAACTTAGGCAACTTTAGGCACACAAGTAGAGCTAGTGTATCTTTTGTTGTTGTTTATTTTGATAGATTAAAAGTGTTTTTATCCTCTTTTGAAAATAGAAAATCTGAATTTACACTATTTGTCTCTTTAACAAATCATTTGAAAAGGTTGCTTGTAGACAAAGAAAGTTAATAGAAAGTGTTGCGACATTGTTGTTTTAAATCAAATTTCATTATACATTGCTTACATACTTAGAAGACATAACATACTTAATACACCCACACACAAACAAAATAAAAACTACAAAAACAACACTACCTAGTTTGCATATAGATAAAGCTAGGAAATATCAACACCTTACATAATAGTGTAGGTTTATTTCTCTTTCCTTTGCATGCATTGTAAAATCATTAAAAAATAGTAAAAAAAAAATTGTTTTCATTTACTTTCAGTTTTGACATTTTTTTACTTATAGCATTACAATTTGAGCAAGCAAACATTTATTTCTATAAACCAAAAAACAAGTCAAAAATAATTTTAAAAAATGAAAGAAAAGTGTCAAGAAGCCTTGCTAACACATGCAAACATCTAGATCTCAATGGAAGCCTTGCCAACACATGCAAGCATCCACGCTCCATCCAATCCTCACCCATCCATGCAGGCACCCTATACAAAGCCTTGCTTAAAACATCACAACAAGTACACACATCAAGCCATTTCCTAAACAAGCTCATACACTTTTACCTTGGCTTTCACCTAACCTCCTTCGGATGACCCTGCTTGAGACACCTAGTCTTATCTACCACGATTTTTTCCTTAGGTTAGAGCACCTGTTTCCATAGTTTCCACACAATCTGATATTAACATCGAGCTAAGATATGAAGTTGTTTGTTCCACCCCGATTCTTCATCTTATTATTGACTCTTTGACTACCTTGGATGAACAAGAAAGAATTACCGATCCTCCTATCATCACCCTTCCTCGTAATAGAGGACGTCAGTATAATGTCATCCAGGCCTAGTTTCTCATTCATACCTCATTATTATCCTTAGATCTAGCATCGTCTTATATCATTCAACCTATTCACACTACCCCATCTCATGCCTCCACCCCTCCTATATAGGAAGTCCTTAGGCCTAATACCAACATGGATCCAAACCAACTCATCAACACCATAGTGAGTTGTATTCCCAACTTGGAGAACTAACAAGCTTGGGGTTGGGGGATGGGCCCAAATTATCCTACACCATCTCATCTCTCTCCACCTCTCATCCAATCACCAACTCACCTAGCCCCACAATAATAAGTTTATATGCTTCTATCATAGCAAGAACTTGTACCTCACCAAACTTAGTCTCTCACCAACCCCTTTAGGATATCCTCACTCATGGGGTCCCCAACCCCGACACCTCTAAAACTCATTCATCTTATCATGAACCCATTCAAACCCCAATGGGAGGTGTATACACTTACACTTCACCTTTACAAAAAGATGTTATAGCCAACAATCTATTATTCTTCATGCTTCTAAGTTATGTGCCTCCCACGTACATTCCTCCTTTGTTGATGGGATATATACCACCTTATGTAGCATCAAGTTATGCACAAACCACATATACCCCACCACAACAAGACTTTACACCTCCCAAGTCTAACAACCTTCCCCCTTACTTTCACATGTATTCAAAATCTGCTTAGTCAGATAACTATTGTTTAGCTTACTCTACTTTGCCTCACCAGGCTATCTCCATTCCTTATGGTGGTTACCAAGCCAACCCCTATATGATCCCACCTTTTCATTTTGGCCCCACTACATTAACAATGGACTTTAACAACATGGGGACTTGTGTTGAGTACCTCAAAGAACCATCAATGCCAACATATGGGGGGTTCCTCTCTCACATCCCCTGCTAGACCTTCCCAATTTCAAAGGGGAAAGATATCCTAACGCACACATCAAATCCTACGCTACAACCATTAGGGAACTCCTCCCTTGGGATGGGGTTGTGATGCAGGGGCATTACTACCCCTTTTGTAAATAATAGTTTAATTGTCATATTTAGGGTCTTGGTAGGTTGTTGTGGTCTTTAGGAGTCTATTGAAGTCCATTTGAGACACACTACTTAACTCATAGTTAGTCATTTGATAAGTTTGATTTTGTGGTGGTTAGGTAGTTAGCACTCTTCCCATACAAGTGGGAGTTATAAGGAAGTTCCAAGTTAGTTTTGGATTTTTTGGAATAAATAATGGTTTCTAGAGTAAAGCGGGTAGGTCATTCAAGTTTGGTAAAGAGAAATGGGGCGTGAATTCAAAGATGTAATGATGTTTAAACCCCAAGGTAAATGAGAAGGATTTCTTGACTTTTGTAATTTATTTTTAGACTTGGTTTTGTTCATTCTGTGTTTGGTAACTAATTCATAAGGTGAATTTAATCTTGTAAATGTGATATTGGAATATATGTAATTGGTGTTAATTTGTTAGATAAATCTAATGCAATTAGGAGGAATGCATGCTATGGTTGAGAGGGAGAATATACAGTATTTTATGAGTTAAAGGAACTTTCATTTCATTATTTTAAAATATGTGTTTATATTTGCTTACCCTACGTGATATGTGCTTGAATAGCAAAAGAGGTAAGCTTTCTGTGTATTATTGAAGGAACCCAAGCATGTGTGAGTGGAGGAAAGGAACATGTGAGAGGGTTCTCAGATGGCACTTTTAATTAATAAATCAATTTTTAATATTCTTTTCAAGTTACTTTGGGGTTCAATCCCTTAGGAAAATTCATTTATAAACAGGATAACCGAACTATGTGTAAACTGTGTGATCATACACAATCATGGCAAAATTGATGTTTCAAAGGTGAAGAGTGTTCTTGCATGATAACTAACTAAATGTGCATGTCAATCTTGTATTCTATGAGTTCTGAGTAAGAAAATAAAGACATGGTATTGGTACATGCAGTCTAGCAATGCCTTGTGGAAATGTGCAATAGAGAAAAGTAAAAGACCCAAAGAATCCCTTCTCAAGCCCAATAATTATATTTAAATATACACTATCTGCTAATATTTTTTAGAAAACGTAAACATAGGTGAAGTTGCATTTATTGCATGTCATGTGGAAGATATTAAAGCGTATAAAGAGCTGGAGCCTGGCACCTGCATGTTCATTTTGAATGCACTATGTGAAATTCACCTAGATCAAGATGATGTTTGTAAGTACATTGATGATTCTTTGAAATACAACACCCCACATTCTACTTTTAGTAAATTATAGATGGGCAGAAATTTATATGGAATATCATACTGGTATAATGGAGATTCCATTATTGGGCATCAGTTATATAGGGAGTAACAAATTGGAGCAAGGACGTTGGATCGAGGACTTATGAATTGGAGGAGGGATATATTCATAATACAAACTTTAGGCATCATTAAAAGATTCTTGAAAGAGTTTTTAACATTTGAAAATGAAATTATTTCCCTCTCGGGCTTGACAGACCTTGCAAATCCTATCTAGGGATTTAAATACAAAAACATGATTTGCAGGAGATTGCACCAATAAACTCAGTCCAAAATTTGTAATTAGATGGAATAACATGTGATTGAAAGGATTTTGGAGATTTTAAAGTGTTTATGTACCAATAGTCATTAAATGCATATTGTGACAATAACTCGTAATCAAGAAAGTGAATATTGAAACAAGACAAATTGAGAGATAAGTACAAGAGTGAAAAAATTTGTAAAACCTCTGCATCATTTTTGGTATCAGAGCGAGAGAGATTTTATAGAGAAGGCCCAATACAAATTTGACTATTTTTTTTAGTTGTGAATTTGATTAATTCAATGAAAGAATGTTAAAGATTGTTTGGAAAGATTGCTTAAAGAGAATAAGTGATTAAGATAGGTTGTGATGAGAATTGGAGGAGCCAATACATATTTAATTCATGCATAGAGAAGCCAAATACACAGAGAGAATTATTTCAACACAAAATATTTTGCATACTCTCTATTCTCTGAATTAATTAATTCAAACATACATACAAGTATATAGGGTAATGTTTCCTATAATAAAGGATTCCCAAATCCCTACAAACTATTAGCCTCTTTTACCCGTATAACATTAATATAATCTAACCTATATTGTAATATTATTTATAGCAATATTACAATTAACCGACATTAATTAACAAATAACCTATTACTATTTACCTCTCGGTAAACACTGAAACTAAAATAATGTAAAATCTAAACTTCCTAACATTCCTCCTCATAGTTTTTAAATGGTGCAAAAATATTCACACTCTTATCTACAGTGTGTTCACCCATTGTAGCATGCCCTATTTGGCTCATGACCTTGATATAAATAGAGCCTCACTCCTCCTATGGTTTTATAGGTTTACTACAAACTTTGACATGAATAGGAATCCATCAATTGTTCATCTCCTGGTGGTTTTTTGGATCTCTACCACAAACCCTTTCAAGATCCATGAACTGACTTACATTGGTGATTTTTGTCCCTTCACAAAGTTTTCACCTTAGGGAATTATGTTTGGAATTACATACAAATTAAAAATCTTGAACAGGCATATTCTTCTCTTCTTATTTCACAAACACACAGTGAAAATGAAAAACACACCACACTAAGTGTCACCACATCATTGTTGCAGCCCCGTCGTTGGTGACTGACGAGAAGTCATTGAAAGACCTCCATTCTCCATGTATCCTCCAACCTCTAGTAGATTATACTCCTTAATCATTTGGTATATTGATGTAGCTCAGGTACATGATTTTTCAAGGGGAATCCCCCCCACAATGTAGACATGATCATCGGATGTTGGGTACGCTAAAAAATGCATCCGTGTACAATTTTGACTTTTGACATTTTTGAAAATGAGTCAACTATAAAATAAGACTATTATTAATGTGACAAATTTGAACTTAGTCTTAATATTAAAACGAATCAAAATGACTCTAGACATAATTAAAGACTCAAAAATGACTTTTTAACTCATTTTTTAACATGACTAATAACTTTATCGATATACTTGATGCTAAATAAATATTTGACAAAAATGACTCTTTGACACTTTTAAGAGTTTTGACTAAATTTTGATAATGGACCTAAATATTGCTTTGAAAAATACACCAATCTTGACTATATATGTCCAAGCTTTAATAAATTAAGTAAAAAACACTTGACTATATTCTATAAATATTTTTCACTAGACTTAAAAGACAAAAGACCACCAATGATCTTTAATTAAAAAAAATATCATTAACTTCTAACCACAACTATAACATATAATAATATAAATACTCAGTAAATAATAAACCACTCAACTTATAATAATACATTACTAACTACCACGTATTGACTCGAAATCTCAACTTTATAAGAAAATTATAAGTGACATATATGACAAAACAAATTCACCACATGATTATCATAAGCATGTTGCATTCACCATAACCCTGTTGCACTCAAGGGAAGCTTTAGGAAATTGAACCATGCATTCACCAATGCAAACTTCAAGTTGTCTTTGATACCACACATATCAAGTAGTTTCCACAATATATGATGCACATTGTCTTGGCAAGATAAATGTACATTACACAATGCACAAGCTTACAAGTGGATAGTCAAAATATTTACAATAGACTTTAAAACATTTAATACACAGATCTGGATTGATCAAGTGATGCATGAATATATCAATGCACTTTAGATCCTTCTTTAGGCTGATAATGATGCATCCAATCCAACTTTACAAATTCGATCAAGTTTTCTAATCTTTTACTTGCACAAATTGGGCAACCTCTCAATGTTTCACTACGTGTCAACCTTCTTCTATCTTGGCTTAACTATTATGAAACATTTAGACTAGATTCATGAATAGTGTTTACGGTTATTGAGGGGATCTACAGTCTTTTCATGTCTAATACTCAAAGTTATAGGATTATCAATTCAAGGTGGATGGGTCTACACGTGCTCAGGATGACATTCAAAAATAAAATAGAGATCTTCTTTGTTGCCTAAAATAACTTCCAAGGCAAATATTTAGACTACATATAAATATCACTAAATCCTAATGGCATGTCGTTAAGCTTTGGTTGGCGTAACAATTTGTGTGAGTTGATGAGATGTAGATACAATTGACATTGGTGTGAAACAAAACCAACAACTAATTCAATTCTTAATAATAGTTTAAAAACTTCTAGATCATCTCAAAGGAGGCATCAAATCTCCTTCAATAGCAGTCAACAATCAAACCAGCTTGCACTTTGAACAAATATCTACCAAAGGTAATAAAAAGACCATATGGAGAAGAGCATGAAATCAAATGCAAATGCTCGCATAAATTAATAGACTCTCATTTCTAATACAATTAATCTAATACCATTGGTGAGAACTGGAGGAGCCAATACAGACTTAATGCATGCACATAGAAGCCAAATATACAGATAGAATTATTTCAACACAAAATATTATGCATACTCCCTATTATCTGAATTAATTCATTTGAACATACATACAAATATATAGGATAATGTTTCCTATAATAGGATATTCCTAAATCCCTACAAACTCTCAACCTCTTTTACCCGTACAACAATAATATAATCTAATCTATATCATAATATTGTTTATAACAATATTAAGATTAACCAAAACTAATTAACAAACAACCTATTACTATTTAGCTCTTGGTAAATACTAAAACTAAAGCAATGTAAAAGTTAAATTTCTTAACAGGTTGGTTAGGCATATTGAAATCCAAGAGAGGCTTGAAGAGAGAGAAAGAGCTAAAGAAGATTAAGAGAAGAGAGCATAGTGATTTTTCAAAAAAATTGATCCAAGGAGATAGCTTGGATGAGGATGGAGCAAGGTGGAAGAGACTTGCTTAAGGTGGATCAAGGTGAAAAAGACTTTCTTAGAAGAATACAACTGCCCAATATGAAGGACCAACAAAGAGAAGAAGAAAGAGGTAAGATAATTTTAGATGACCAAGTGGAAAGATTATTTTCAAATTTGTCAAATCATTTGTCATGCATACAAAAGGAGAGTTTAGATTATTTTGTTGATAATGTGAGCAAGTTGAGGCATTGGCCATGGAAAAGGTAGTCATTGATCAGGTACACAAAAAAGAGGATAAAGAGGTTGCAGAGGTTGAGAGGAATTAAAGAGAGAAGAGGACACAAACAACAAATCCAAGCAACCAAGAGTAAGAGAGTGGTTTACAAGAAAATGAATAAGAAATTATTTTCATTAATTTGTGTGTTCCATGTGTTCCAGGATGGTTGCAAGACAAGAAACAAGTGCTGAATATGATCAAGTTGAAGATCAAAGTGCAAAAGAATGACCTCAAAGGAGAAAGAAAGAAAGAGAAGAATCAAGGAGGAACCAACAAGCATAAGAAAGGTCTATGTATCTCAAATAGGCCATGGGATCCAGGAGGAGGAGCCATTGACCAAAAGGTGGTGCAACAAACATCAAACATCAAGAACTTATAACTTTTAAGGAAAGTTTCCATTTGCTCCTCAGTAGTATGATGCAGGGGCATCACTACCCCTTTTGTAAATAATAATTTAATTTTCATATTTAAGGTCTTGGTAGGTTTTTATGGTCTTTAGGAGTCTATTGAATTCCATTTGAGACACACTAATTAACTAATAGTTAGTCATTTGTTAAGTTTAAGTTTGTGGTGGTTAGGTAATTAGCACTCTTCCTGTACAAGTGGGAGTTATAAGGAAGTTACAAGTTAGTTTTGGATTTTTTGGAATAAATAATGGTTTTTAGAGTAAAGTGGGTAGGTCATTCAATATTGATAAAGAGAAATGGGGCATGAATTTAAAGATGTAATGATGTTTAAACCCCAAGGTAAATGAGAAGGATCTCTTGATTTTTGTAGTTCATTTTCAAACTTGGTTCTATTCCTTAATTATGTCTTTAGTAACTAATTCATAAGGTGAATTTAAACCTGTATATGTGATATTAGAATATATGTAATTGGTGTTAATTTGTTAGAGAAATCTAATGAAATCAGGAGGAACACATATCAGAGATTATACAATATTTTTTGAGTTAAAGGAACTTTCGTTTCATTATTTTAAAATCTATGTTTATATTTGTGTACCCTGTGTGATATGTGCTTGAATAGCGAAAGAGGCAAGCTTTTTGTGTATTATTGAAGGAAATCGAGCATATGTGAGTGGAGGAAAGGAACATGTGAGAGGGTATTCATAAAACACTTTTAATTAATAAATCCATTTTTTTAATATACTTTTCAAGTTGATTTGGGGTTCAACCCCTTAGGAAAATTCATTTATAAATAGGATAACTAAACTATGTGTAAACTATGTGATCATACACAATCATGGCAAAACTAATGTTTCAAAGGTGAAGAGTGTTCTTGCATGATAACTAACCAACTATTCATGGTGATCTTGTATTCTATGAGTTGTGAGTAAGCAAATAAAGACACAGTATTGGTACATGCAGTCTAGCAATGCCTTGTGGAAACATGCAATAGAGAAAAGTAAAAGACCCAAAGAATCCCTTATCGGGCCTAATAGTTATGTTTAAATATATATTGTTTGTTAATATTTTGTGGAGAACATGAATAGAGGTGAAGTTCCACTTGTTGTATGTCATGTCGAGGAGATTGAAGCGTACAAAGAATTGGATCTTGGCACCCACATGTTGATTTTGAAAGCACTCTGTGAAATTCGCTTAAATCAAAATGATGTTTGGAAGTATGTTGATGATTCTGTGAAACACATCACCCCACATTTTACTCTTAGAAAATTAGATATGGGCAGAGATTCAAATGGAAAATCATACTAGTATAATGAAGATTCCATTATTGGGCATCGGTTATATAGGGAGTAACAAATTAGAGCAGGGACATTAGATCGAGGACTTATGAATTAAAGGAGGCATCTATTCATAATACAAACTTTAGTTATCATTCAAAGATTATTGAAAGAGTTTTTAACATTTTAAAGTGAAATTATTTCCCTCTCAGGCTTGACAAACCTTGTATAATCCTATTTAGGGATTTAAATACAAAAACATGATTTGCAAGAGATTGCAGCAGTAAACTCGGTCTAAAATTTGTAATTAGATGGAATAACATGTGATTGAAAGGATTTTGGAGATTTTAAAGTGTTTCCATGCCAATAGTCATTAAATGCATATTGTAACAATAACTCATTATCAAGAAAGTGAACATTGAAACAAGACAAATTGAGAGATAAGGACAAGAGTGAAAAAAATTGTAAAACCTCTGCATTAGGTTGTTACAAAAATATTCCCTAAAACCCTATAAGGGATAGCACTTGATTGGTATTACCAAATCCTTGAGGGGTTTATACATTATTTCTACAAATTCATGGCCAAGTTTGTCAAAGTATTCAATATGAACAAGATCCTGAAGACTATCATATGTGAATTCTTGCACATCAAGAAAGAACACAATGATTAAGTCACCTGTTTCATCATGCGATGGTGACAAATCTTATATTCCTCTGTTGATGCACCCAATATGGATCAATGAAAATTATGTGATCTCTTCCTCCATTTCCTCAATAAGGAGATGAGGGAGGATGTCCATAAATTCACATATTGATCCTATGAATAATCCCTAAAGAATGCCTTATGAATTAACTAGGTAGCTATCAACAGTAGTCAGCAGACTTACAGGACCAATGGGCACATTATCACCCCAAGTCAAAATAATGCAAGATTTTGAAGTTTAAGCCCAAATAATACCAACAACCAAGTTCCATAGGATTCCTCCCATACATAATATGAAATGTTGATTTATACTTCCCATTACTTTCCTAAAACTTTATTCTTATTCTTGTAACTATTGTATATGCTTTATAAATGCTTTTGCATCATCAGTAACTCATTATGTAATTGGTAACTATATCAAATCTAAAACATCCATAGGATTCCTCCCATACATAATATGAAATGTTGATTTTCCTATTGATCTATTCACTGAACTATTATGTGCAAACTCAACTTGTGGTAAAGCTAAGTCCCATTACTTAAGCTTCTCTTTGACTATGCATCTCAACAATTTTTCCAAGATCATGTTTATAAATTTTGTCTATCCATCTATTTGTGGGTGGTATAAACTACTAAATTTTAGCTTGGTTCCCATCTTTTTCCATAAAATCCTCCAAAAATGACTTAAAAATTTCATGTCCCTGTTTGATGTAATGGTTTTTGGAACACCATGTAATCTCACAATATCCTTAAAACAAAGTTTTGTAACTCTAATGGAATAATTGGTTTTCTTACATGAAATAAAATGAACCATCTTAGAAAACCTATCTATAATAACAAAACTTGAATCGTTACCTCTCTAGGTGTTTGGTAATCCCAACATAAAATCCATACTAAAATTTATCTGTAATCCTATTGGAACTGATAATGGCATGTACAACCCTATATTTTATGCATGTCCTTTAGCCACCTGACATATCATGCACCTTGAAATATATCTTATTACATATCTCTTCATCTTTCACCAAAAATACTTCTATTCCACCAAATCTATTGTCTTCATCTTACCAAAATGTCTAGCTAAACCTCCACTGTGCAATTCTCTTATAATATTGTCTCTTAGAGACCCAATTGTAAGACATAATTATTTCCTTTTGGAGAGATAACCATCATGTATAAGATATTCATCATGAATAGTACATGTCTCACTTGTTAATGGATTTATGCATTCTCAATTATCTTTCCAAAATCTAGATTAGTATCATATAATTCTTTAGTAACTTTAAATCTAACTACTTCACTCACCATAGTAGTTAGCAATTCCACTCACCTTCTCAAAGCATCAACTACCTGATTTTGATTTCCTGATTTATGCTTCAACATAAAAGTATATCCCTACAATAAAGACATCGACTTTGCATGCCTACTATTTAACTTCTTTTGAGTTTTTACATACTTTAAGGACTTGTGATCATTAAATAGGATAAACTCCTTAGGCATCATGTAATGGATCCAATGTCTTAATGTTTGTATAATAGCATAAAATTCAACATCATATGTAGAATACTTTGTTCTTACCTCATTCGATTTATCACTAAAATATGTTATTGGTTTTCCTTCTTAACTCAACACAACACCAATTCTCACATATGAAGCATCACAATCAATATCAAACACTTTGCTAAAATTGGGTAATGCTAAAATATGATTTTTTGTAATTTCCTTCTTCAACAACTCAAAGCTTTTATTTTTTACTCTTGTCCATGCAAATTATTTTTCTCTCATACAATATGTTATCAGTGCAACAAGACTATGAAAATTCTTAATGAACTTTCTATAAAAAGTTGCTAGACCATGGAAACTTCTTACCTCTATGATGCTCTTTGAAATAGGCCACTAAATAATTGTCTTTACTTTTTCTTCATCCATTCTTACACCATTTTCTAAACTACAAATGCCAAAATACCAAATTGTTCTACATAAACCTGTGCTTCTTCAAATTTGCATAGAGCTTCTCCTTTCTCAACAATTCTAATACCATTCTCAAATGCCTTAAGTGTTCCTCTTTAGTTTTACTAAATATCAAAATATCATCAAAATAAACTACCAAAAACTTACTAATGTAATCTCATAGTAATGTGTTCATCAGCCTCATAAACGTGTTGGGTGTATTAGATAATTCAAATGGTATCACCATCCACTCATATAAACCATCTCTAGTCTTGAATGTTATTTTTCATTCATCTCCTTCATGAATTTGAATATGATAGTATCCACTACTTAGATCAATTTTGATAAAGTATTTTTCTCCTGAAAGCACATCCATCATTTCATCTAAACAAGGTATAGGAAATCTATATTTGATGGTAATTTTATTGATTTCTATACTAACCACACACATCCTTCACCCTCCATATTTATTCAGAGTTAGCAATGTTGGTGTTGCACATGGACTCATGCTCTCCCTTACTACACCCTTTCTCACTAATTCAATAACCTATTTATTCAATTATGCATGTTATGTTAGACTCATCCTATAAGCTACTTGATTGGGTATAGTTGATCCTGTAATCAAATCAATATGATGTTGAATATCTTTATTTGATGGTAAACCATATAGTAACTCATCATGTATAACATATGCATATCATTTCAACACTAATATTATTTTTACTAGTATTTTCACCACTTCAATGTCTTCTTTTTTCATTACTATTGCACAATAATAACCTACCATCTTCATATCTTTGATAAATTATTTTACATAAATAATGATTTCAACCTTCCCTTTTTATTTAAGAGGTAACGAAACTACCTTCATACCACCTTTCCAAAAATTATATGTGTTCTTTGCTCCATCATGAATTATTTTTCTATCAAATTGTCATGGACTTCCCAATAACACATGACATGCATTCATGGGTATAACATCATACCATATTTCCTCCTTTTAAGTTTTTCCTATAGAAAACTTGATTAAACACATTTTATTCATTTTAACTTCATTTCATTTTTTAAACGATGAAATCCAACAAGGATTAAGATGTTTTTCATACTGCAAATCTAGTTTCTCAATCATGTCTTTAGAAACAATATTTTCACAACTACCACCATTATATATTTACTTTGCATATATTACCTCCTAAAGTACACATTGTTCAAAAAATATTTGTCTATAGCCATGCATCACAACCTTTTCTATTCTATAACCATTCTCTCCTTGGAATAATCATTTTTCTCCTCATCATGAGATTTTCTCTAATATCAACTACTCCAACTTTAGTATTTTGCTCTTATGTCTCAGCCTTAACTAAATTCACTCTTGGGTAATCCTCTTGCCGCCTTTCTTGATATTGGTAGTGCAGACACTCAACACTCTATGTCCTTCTTCTCCACATGTCTATAATAAACACAATATTTGTGTTGATTTGAAAACCATTCTTTACCAACACCATATCCTTGTCCTCTATGAAATCCTCTTCCTCTTTATTAGTATTTAAACCCTTGTTTATTAGCTTCTTGTCTTTGTACACCGTGTGATGATTCTCCTCTAGTGGTATCAAACCCACCTCTATTTGTATTGAATCCACCTAGTTCTCTTATTGGAGGGGATTGTCCTCTTCTTGGATCAATAGATGTTCTTCTGAAATTATGTCTATTTTATTTTTCTTCTACTTTCAAAGCTAATTGATAAGCCTCCTCCATGCATAGTATTTTATGCATGCTTAATTTATCTTGAATAGAAAACTTTAAACCGTTTAAATAACTTATATCCATATATTCTTCTATTTCATCATACTCCACTTGTATGGAAAGCTTGTAAAACTCATTTATATACTCTTGTATACTATGATCTTTCTGCCTCAAATTCTAGAATCTTCTGTATAGGGTTTATACATAATCTATGAGAATAAATTTCTCCTCAAATTATTCTCCATATTTTTACACATCTTGACATTCTCTTTACCTTTTTTCTATCTCTCTTTTTGCATGTGATCCCACCAAATCATTGCATGATCCTTCAATTTTGTGCATGCAAACTTTACCTTCTTGTCTTTTCTCATAGTTTTATATTCGAAAAACTTCTTCATATTATTCATCTAATAAATCAATTCCTATGGTTTTAAAATTCCTCCATAATCTAAAATTTCAACCTTGATTCATTCATTCTATTCCATCTAAAGCCCTAACCATCCTCTCTTCCATTGATGGTAGTTGTTCTTGTTATTCCTCCTCCTTTTAAACTTCTTCATGATTTGTTTCTTCATCTGCATCATCTTTTGCTCTCTTTTGTTTTTGATTTACATTAATTTTGGTTGATTATTCTACTTGTATCTATAGCTCTTGCATATTCTTATTCATCTAATAAATTCCTCCTCATCCTCTTACCATCTCTTACACCTCCAAGATTCAAACTTACTCTGATACCAAATAATGAACCTGAATACTATTAAGGCAAAAATATCTAATTGGCATAATTTTTTTGAAACAATACTCTATATTGATCATATTGATTGAATTAAATAATTACATACACATTCATAACTAAACCTTAACTCATAATTGGATTCGACATGTAAAATTTAAAACTCTAAGAAATAAAAAAAACTTGACCTGCTATTTTTATTAAGTTTTGCATGCAAGAGCGCGCAGCTGTACAAATCTCTTAAAATATTTTGAACGCTAAAATTAACCTATATAACAAATTTCAACTAAAGTTCACATCCAATTGCAAAAATATACAATTTATAAAATTAAAAAAATCTAGGAAAAAATACTAAAATTCATTTTAAGACCTTCAAATGGTCACACATGGCCTTCAAAAAATATCTAAAACATCCATAAATGAATAGGGTCAATTATGGATGCATTAATTTTTTTGAGATAATCATTTTGGCTTGAAGGAGAAGTCAAACATAGATATAGATCAAAATTTATGGCCTCTATAATTTTGGACCCATTTTTTGCATCATCAACATTATACCTAGATCCCCCTCATGCCACTCAGGGTCAGAGTGACCATCTACATCCTATTCTTGATCGATATCTAGGTCCTTATCTAAATAAACATATAATGTATCCTCACCATCTTCATCTCCTAGTCATTGTTGTTGTGCATGATCCTCCTAAGCAAGGTCTTATAATGGTGGTGGTTGTGGAGGGTTGATTTAACCTTTTAGGGTTTTACAAGCGTAATTCCTATGTTTAGATTAAAGGGCTAAGATGTCTAAATTAGTTAAATAAATTATGCAATAATTAATTTCTAATTTTTTTATAGTATTTAAGATTTTTTTACTTTTAAAAAATAGCAATAAATGGGTATACATAGAGACTTATCTAAAAATTGACTGTTATGGATGATCTGGTTTCTACAAGTTATGATACGAGCAGTTCTAAGTGTTGTCAATAGGATTCTAGTGTTCATCTAATCAATAGACAGTAGTGACCAGTATGGATAGTAACATCTATGTGTAGTGTCCTTATTGTGGTGCTAATGTCCCTTTTGTAGGACTATTCTTATTTTTAGGTAGCACTTGACCCTATGTCTGTATGTTTTATTCTTGCATGACCAAAACTTGTAGCTCTATATTATAATTGGAAAACTTGATTTGATGTGAAAACCCTAATCTCCTTACAAGTATGGCATAATAAATAATTTTGTACGTGTTATTAGGATGGATTGGACATCCTCAACACCCTATTGTGTAGAGAGTTGCCTACATACCAATACTTCAAGGAGGGATCAAGTCTGATGTAATTCTCCCACCTAATGCTTGATGTATGTGTAAGTGAATGATACAATGAGAGTGGCCTTGGATACCTTGAATGTGCTTCAGCTTTAAAATGCTTAAAAACTAGACTTAGGGTTATTATATATGGTAGTATGCATAAAGTAGGGTAGAATAAGGATCAAATACCTTAATTTTGCATAACTTTGTCATTGGTTTGAATAAATCTTGCATCTCTTTTCCATATAGTGAATAGAGGTGGATTAGAATTATATTTATAGGGTTTTATTGCTTATGTGGATAATAAAATGAGCTTAGATTTAACTTAGGATGGGCACACATTTGAAAAAGTATATGTTGGGAAGATTTAGCGCTAAGGACAGTAGCACCTAGTTGGGGACACTAGCACTATATTGATGTAGTGTCCTAAAAGTGGTGATAGTGTCCCCTATCTAAATGATTTTTGAGTTTGGTAGATCAAGTCCTATTCTAGTTTTGCTATGAATTTCAGGTTTATGTGATCAATAATTTTTCCTATAGCTCTATTTTTCTTTGAAGACCTTAGGTTTTCATGTTTGTAAGGGTTTGAATGAACACCATGAGAAAAAGGGGGTAGTGGGTCTAAAATGATAATTTAGAACTATGTTTTGGCTAACTGTAAGTGACTATGGTCTACTCAATGACTGGAAAAGTGTGTTTAAAGCTCTTAGAATGGCTCTAGGGCTAACATAGGAATAGGGTAACTTAAGCGACACTCTTAGAATCCAATTACCACTTTTAGGTGATTACATTTGCTCCCCCTTTATGTTAGTAATGTAGCAAAGTGAAATGACTAGTATAAAGGAAAAAAAAAGTGTACCTTGACTTACCTTGGAAGTGAAGTCCGTGTCGCTAAGTTTGAGTTTGTGAATCTGGTTTTACATATGTAGAATATGATCTAAAGCAAAGACCTGTAATGAAACATGCAAAAATTAGTCCTTACTTAAGAGATGATCAAAAGCAAAAGATTATACTGAAATGAAATAACTAAGTAAAACTGAGTAAAGAGAGAGGAAAGAAATGAATACACCTTGTTGGGTATGTGAACCAATACATAAACCTAATGACAACCTATGTGTGTGAGTGTGCATAATGATCATATCATTGAATAAATTAAACTGAGTTTATGGGTTGCTCAATCCTCATATGGGTGGTTCAAGAACTCAATCTAATTTTGACTCCATCATTGGCCACCCATGCTTGATGGATCTTGATCTATGTGAATAAATTGGATAAGATTATAATTATGTTGAAACCTCTCATGTAGGTGGCTCAAGAACTCAAGTAGGCCATGAATACATCATTTACCCCTATGTGAATTAGATGCATCTATGATTATACTATGCAAAGTGTTTAAAGTATCTAATTGAGTAATTTAACTATGAATTCAACTCTATCATCACTCAGGTATATTAAGCGGCTATAGGCCACTCAAAAATGCCAACCACTAAAGATGGAATAAGGCATGAATCTAGTGACAACCTAGAATGACATGGAGTTTTCCATTCTATCTAATTAACTTATCTAAAGTTAAGTATATGAAAACTATGTGTCACGCACATGCCCCCAATCTAGTATCTAAGTATACTAAATCTAAATAAAGTATGTAATAGCTAAACCTCTATAACTAATCTAAATGTATGAGTGATCATGCAATATATGATGCCCCCAAATCTGAATGTGAGTTGAAATGAATGAATATGAGCTAAATCTCAACATAATTACCAAATTAGTGACTATATCTGTGCAAATATGTATTTTACATGTTGTGCTAGTCTAAATGATTTAGATTGTCCTAAATTTGGGGTTACTAGACAATAGTGCCATGTAGTGGATAGTAGCACCCTATGGCACTAGTGTCCCAATCTATGTGCTAATGATTGCCTGGTCTAGTTTTTATGTGATTTGAACTAACTACTAAGTCTCTATTATTTTATGTGTCTACCTTGAGTCTGATATCTAAAACTAAGCCTATGTGTTAAAATGTATTTGTGAAAACCAAAATTGGAGCCAAAAATCTATGACAAACCCTTGTGAATGCCCCATCTTTTGAGGGTAGTTATGAAATCTATGGAATAACTACCCTCTAAAGAAGTAGCTCTGCAAAATGTGTTAGTCGGAGCATGTACAAGATATTCCAATATAATGTAAAACATAACATCAGAATGTAAATGTATCTAAGCATAAGTATGAAATGTAAGATGTATGTTATAATTTAACATTGCACAATCGTGTCAAGATGGATGTAATTAATGTATAACAATAGTAAATATGAGTAACTACCTAGGGGGATGAGGCATGATGTCCATCAAGGCTCCCAAGTGGGAAAGGTATGGCATAAAAAACTGGTGTGTGTGTGTGTGTGTGTGCACGTGTAACAAGCAAATACAAGTGTCATAGTGTAAAAACATACAAGGAAGCAAACATACAAGCACATGAGGCACATAAAAGGTAGGCCAACAGGCCATATACAAGGGACATGGGAACATGTCACTAAATCTAAGAATGAAGACATACGTACATGTTCAAATGTCCACATACATAAACAATAAGTAATTTGACATAGAGCCACATATAAGGACATGTTAAAATATCCACATATAGAAGCATTTAAGAGCACACACAAGGGACATGAGCACATGTCCAAGGCATACAAAAAAAGAAGTGGAGTAGAAGTCAAGGATCAATGGCATATTCAAATGCCCTCGAAGATGGAAGAAGCATAGGAAACACAATCAAGTCTACTCTAGGAACTAGAAATGAAAGCATGTATAACTGTGTAATACAAATCTATGTAAATGCTATGATGCATAAATATTGAGGTGAACTAGTGATAGTTTTTTAAAATTTTGAGAAATGAGGAGAAATGATCAATATCAAGATAAATCAATGCCTAATTAGAATGTTTAGTATGCAAAGGTAAAAATTGGTTATAGAAACTATGAAGGATATGCCTCCAAGTGGGTGGATGTATCAATGTATAAACTTGGATCAGTGTAAATTCCCCCAATGGGTAAATGATAGCTGGTCTGGATCATTGTAGTGGATTGGAGTCCTATCTAATATCTATAAGCACTCAGAAAGAATAAGTGAAGCATATGTGTATGATAAAACTGACTATACTAGGATAACTATCAATATGAAATATTTAGAAAGTAGTAGAAATGCAAACATAATAATGCATAATTTTTTTAAAAAATTATGGTTTTTAAATATTTAAATGTTTTTTATATTTTGACATGTTATATTATTTTTGTGTTTTTTTAGTATAAGCCATGTACAAACAAATAAAAATAAACTATGTACAAGGAGCAAGAGAGAGAAGGAAGTACATACAAGGGTGGGAACCATACTAAAGGGAGACTCATTATCACCATGGCTTATGTCGAATATTTAAATGATAATCTCTCGTGCAGTGTGATTGCTATGTTTTAGTTGAATGTTGTTGTAATATGAATCTAAGTATTATTATATATCATAATCATAATATTATTCCATAACATAATCATAATAACCTAGTGTGATAAAAGGAATTGCCTCATATTGTGGAGTCAACCTTTTTGAATTATGCTTTGGAAGATTGATTTTGCTTTTGCCCTTTAAGACTATGCTTGTTGTAGACATACTGTGTTATGGAGGCTCTTTTACTAAAAAGCCTTATTTGAGAATACTTGTTGGATGAGCATGATTTTGACTTTGTAACTAAAAATATTGCTATTTTTTTAATATTTCCTGTGTATCTAGATGTTTTGTCTTGATAAATGTATCTGTGACTAATGTGCCTTAGGATGTTCAATAAATCCCAAACCTTGTTGACTAATATTATCAACCACTAGAATAGGATAAGTGATGCCTTGAGCCTGTTTGCCTAAATCTTAACCATGATAATTATACTATTGTAAATACTTTTGACCAAACCCATGCACCATATTTAATGTTGAGCCTCCTTTCGGAGAGGTATCTTTGCTTTATTTATTTGTGCTTGTTGTATTGTTTATTAATCTCATTATTTTTTTGAACCTTGTGTTGTTTTGATTTATGCTTTGGTAACCATTTTTATATTATTTCTAAATTTGACCCTTTTTGAATTAATAGATGTGCCATTGTATGTATATATGATGTGTCATTGTGTGAGTCATATGTATCCATTATTTGTCGTATTTTCCTTTTCAATGCTAAACATGAATCTGTGTGGTGACTATGCATTCTATGATATGCATAAAAATATATGGATCTTCTCATTGGGTGTAGAGGAGTTAGGTTGATCAAATTAGCTGTAATAATTTCTCTTTGTGTCTCACTTGAAATCTTATTTGACCTTTGAATGATTTTTAAATCACTAGTTATAAATGTACTTTGTAGTGATTTCATGCTCTGATATGTAACATTATTTGCCACAAGTTGACTAGTTGAAGATGTATAAACATGATTTACACTATTGTGCCATGGAGGACTTTGTCTTGTAAATTGTTTTTACAATATTTTAATAATTTCATGTAATAATTTATTCTAATTTTGTAAATCAGTAATTATCTTTGCTCATACTGATAATTTGATCATATATAGTCTCACAAATGCAAACCCTAACTTTTTTGTTTGAACATGTAGGAACACACCCTATAGGGAAGAACTATGAATATACTGAGTAGGGGGATCAATGATAGTGTTATAAGATGAATCATCTTATGGAGGAATGATAGCATGGAACTGGTTAGAGGGAAAGTAGCTATCATCCTCATGGAGATGAGGAGGAGAAGGAGATTATTTACTGTGCATAAGATATGACACTGAAACCTAAAACATAGTTGTTAATTTATGTGCTAAATGCTCTATATGGGTATAGATTTGCTTGTTAATGTAATTCTACATAGGAGAAAGATAACATGTTATGAAATATGTGAGATGTTGCATTTGATAATAAACATCATCTATACATGTATTGATGCCTTTTCTTAGTTCTTTCTAAATTAAAGGGAATACGCATGCAAATGAAAGTATGAAACTTTGTAATAAAAAGTAACTAATTTATTTTGTCATTATGATCATGATTAGAAGATATATGAATCTAAAATCTAAGTATAAATAAAAAGGACACAAACCCTAAGTGTGTCTAGGGTTAGGGTTTCTAAAGCTAGGGTTTTTTTGCAACAATTTAAATTAGATGTAAAATCAATTGAAACCCTAATGTAAAATTGATATTAATTAGTTGGGTTGTCTAAATAAAATAAAAAAATCATAAGTATTCAACCCTAAATTTATTGCATAAAATTTGTATTAATACAAGCTAAGGTTGGATGCAATATTTGAAGTAAGATGGGTTCACCAAATGATTTAACCTTTCAAGATTTTATAAGTGTAATTCCTATGTTTAGATTAAAGGGATAAGATGTCTAAATTATTTAAATAAATTATGCAATGATTAATTCTTGATTTGTTATATCATTTGACCTTCTTTGATTTTGTAAAAATAGTAATAAATGGGTGTAAATAGAGACTGAACTAAAAACTGACTATCATATATGCTCTAGGTTCTAAAAGTTGAGATCTAGGTAGTTATAAATATTGTCAATAGGATCTTAGTGTTCATCTGGTCAATGGACAATAGCATCTAATATGGACAATAACACCGTTTATGTGTAGTGTCCTCAATGTGGCACTAGTTTCCCCTTTACAAGATTATTCCTATTTTTGGGGAGCACCTGTGCATGTGTCTATATGTTTTGTTCTTACATTACCAAAACTTGTAGTTCTATATTATACATAGAAAACTTGATTTGATGATTAAACCCTAATCTCCTTACAAGTATGACATAATCAATAATTTTGTGTGTGTTAGTAGGATGGACTAGACATCCTCAACACCCATTTATGTAGAGAGTTTCCTACATACCAATAATTTGAGGAGGGATCAAGTCCGATGTAGTTCTCCCACTTAGTGCTTAATGTATATGCAAGTGAATTATAGAATAAGAGTGGCCTTGGATACCTTGAATGTGCTTGAGCTTTAAAATGATTGAAAACTAGACTTAGGGCTATTGTATATGGTAGTATGTAGAAAGTAGTGCAGAATAGGGATAAAATACCTTAATTTTGCACAATTTGTCTTTGATTTGAATAGCTTTTGCATCTCTTTTCCATCTAGTGAATAAAGGTGGATTAGACTTGTATTTATAGGGTTATATTGCTTGTGAGGATAAGAAAATGAGCTTAAGCCAACATTAGGAGGGGAAGATGTTTGAAAAATTATTCATTGGGAAGAGTTAGGGCTAAGAACACTAGTGCCTAGTTGGGGACACTAGTGTCATATTGCTATAGTGTCCTCAAAGTGGTACTAACCCATATTGCCATAGTGTCCTCTTTCTGAATGATTTTTGTGTTTTGTAGATCAGGTCTTGTTCCAATTTTGGTCTAAATTTTAGGTCTAAGTGATCAATAATATTTCCTATAGCTTTATTTTCCTCTAAAAACCTAGATTTTCATGTTTGTAAGAGTTTGAATGAACACCATGAGAAAAAGGGGTTAGTGGATCTGAGATGATAGTTTCAAGACTATGTTTTGGCTAACTATAGGTGACTGTGGTCTACTCAATTACTAGAAAAGTGTGTCTAAAACTCTTAGGATGGCTCGAGGGATAAGCAAGGAATAGGGTAACTCAAACTATACTCTTAGCATCTAGTTACCACTTTTAGGTGATTACAAGAGCCCATCTATTTTTGCCCTACTCTAGCTTGTCCTCCTATTCCTTTGATAACCTACACAGGAGGTATATGTGTTGTTACATATAGAATTGGTTAGGTGATAGGAATCCCTATCATAGGTGGATGCATGCCAACCACCCCAACCTTTTAGATCTCATCTCTCAAATCCCCCTATATATAAATTTAAGGACAAGGAGGTTGCCTACATAGGGCATACCCAATTTTTGGGGCACCCTATCCATAAGGTGAGTCTTAACCTATAAAATCCTATCCCAAACTTGAGTAGCCACACTATCTAATATGAAATAAGCTCCCTCACTAGCCCATTACCCAAACATGTTCTAGTAGGCAAGGCAATTAGGTATGTTATTTTTAAAGACCCCACAACCTAGGGTAAGGCATGGAAGGGTGCTACATCTATCCATTTGGTGGTCTTGATATCTCTTGATGCCCTAATTAGCATTCCCCTATGATAGGGGATCATTCTCTCATAAACCCAACCCATAATAATTGTTGGGTGGCTAATAGAAAGGGATACTATATGAGTCACTCGATAAAGATCCTTGTATGTCCATGCTAACAACTCCTTGTTCTAAGAGTAGCACACACCTCTTTCCTCAATGTTTTGCATGATGATGACCAATTGTACAATAATTTATATGTAACCTTGTCTCCCACTAATTAGGAGCTAAGGATACCAATGATTGCCTTCCTCAGGTTGGGGATCATTGATCCCTCAACCTCAAAAAGCCTCACCTTGCACTTCACACCCACATCAGGTGTGTCAAGGTATCTAAAGTGATCTACCCAATTGAGTGCCTCATTAATACTATCAATGACTCAGATATATACTAATCAACCAATCATGGGAAGACCTATAATCTAATATTCATCTGCAAGAGTGATTGTCCACTTTCATGGGCCTATGGGAACATGAACATGTTCTGATTAGGGTCCTAGTAGGTTATAAGGTCACATAGTACTCAACTAGAGGTAGGGATGATCCTTGCTTGTGATATCCTCAATATCCTTGCTCAATCAAGAACAACCAACTCATTGGTCATCATAAGTACTAAGACTCAGTGGGAGCCACTCCTGATCTCAATCTCTACTCCATCGTATGTAAGCACCTTATAATAACAAGAAGACCCTAAGTCAATCTAGGAATCAATTCTACTCTCTAAAGAAGTCAAATTCCCTTATTGACTCAATATATGGATCCAACTTCATTTGTAGGTGATGGGTGTGAAACCAACCTAAAAGGGTGGTAATGTAACTATGACCATGAAAAGGGAAACAGTTCAGTCACACAAGTGGAAGTTTTGTTTGCTGACAATGTCCCATTCCACACCCCTAAAAAGCACCCCAAATTCACCCAAATTCCCAAAAATTTTACATACTCCTAATCTACATCCTTAATAATCATTTTAAATCCTTTTTTTAAAAAAATTCACTAGATATTAACTAAGTTTTGAACAAGATTTCAAATTTGGGGCAAAAATGAAAAATCCAACAAAACCTACCCAATCGTGTCCATAAGCACCTCCCATTGGCACATTAGCTCAAAATCTCTTAGAACCAAATGGTATAAATAAATTATTTTTGACAAGTTTTTCAATATATTGGGCTCCCAAACTAGTCATTTTAGTTCAAAAACTTTCTAGTTTTGACATATTTTCATATTTTGCATATATTTTATGTTGTTAAGTCATATTGCTGCTAAATTTTATAGTTTACACTCCAAAGCTAATAATTTAACCTATTTCTATCTTTTGTAGCACATTTTTATGATTTTTTAGGTCTATGATGATCCAGTGCCAGACTCAATCCCCTGATGGGATGATTCAGGTAGTATGATATTCCTCGTACATGGTATGTATTCTTATTTGAGTATGATAACATAGCTTATTTTTTTGCTTTCTCATCAAATTACACTTGATTCTTATTTTTTACTCACAGGTTGAGTATATTCTTGATGGGATTTGCATCACCATTTAGGTAAGTAAGATAAGTATTTCTAACCTCTTATTTTCCATCTACAACATCGCTTTCTCAGGACCACACTCTCATCAATCCATGACAAGGCATTTTCTCGAGGGGGCAATATGTATGCACCCAATTTTTGCATGTTGCAATATGCTTGACATAACAGGTCGAGTGATGATGTAATGATCTCCTAAAAAATAAATATTTAAACATCCCTCCCTTATTATTCCTCCTCTATATCCTAGACACCTCAAAACCCCCTTTTGTGGCCTTTGTAGCTTCCTTTGGTCTTGTCTTCAAAAAAATTTGTTGATGACAGAATTGCCATTATTCTGATAAAATAACCCTTTTGAGTTATGAAATTGCCCTATTTGTGATGGATTCATTAGGGAAATTATGTAAACCACCCTAATAAACTTGTCATATAAGGGTAGTTTCATTTAAATGTGAGGCAATTTCATAATATGGAGGGGCATTTTTGTCCTCTAAAGTGAAGGTTATGCAATCACCACCTATAAATAGGGATGACTTTATCATAGATTTTATGTCTTCTAAAATTAGCTCCCAAAACTTCAGTCTTGACATGTTTTGCATATTTAGTGTCGTATTTGTTAATTTTATCACCTTGTGTTCACATCCAATCAAGTCCAACTCACTCCCTCTTCTATTTTTAGTCATTTTAGATCATTTCAAGTTAACTCCCAGTTTGACTTAGTTGAACTCCCTCATGCAAGCTCCCAACTCTTTATATAAAAGACCATTTTTGGCTTAATTTTAAATCTAAAAATTGCCATTAGAAGTTATTATTTTGAAGCTCTTATAGCCACAGTCCTACTACAATTGCCTGAATATTTAGTCTCTATGGTTTTTGTGTCGACTACATTACCACATGTGAAGAAGTGTTATTGGTCTAATAACTGAGTCTTTATAAACTAGAGAATTGGTCAGTCTCAATTTCGCTGCTCTTCATTTGTGGTTATCTCCTATCCTTCCCCATTTATTTTATACCTTGTGCATCCTTAAGTTAAAGAATTTCCATAATTCACACAAGGATAAAAGGAGCTAACATATTGAGGATCCTCTTATTAACATACTACATGCATTCTTATTGATTTGTGCCTTGATCAAGTTGGGGTTCTCTTTGATTTCTAGTATTATTTATTTGTTAGATTAGATTAGTGTAGTTTTTATTGCATTAGATTAATTTCTTTATTCAAAAAAGAGCAAATTTGATAAGGAGAGTAGCTTATTTTTTTTCATAGTCTTTGTTACAAAAAAAGTAGTTAGTTTTGATTGTGTTTGTATTCAAATAGGTCTGTTTTCTTTCAATTAGCAAAACATTTCATAAATCATTAATAGAAAATTTTTAGTAAAATCTCAGAACAATTCCAACCAAAATAGTATTTCATTTCCAAGATCAAAATAATTCTCTTGCGTTTCAAATAACCAACTAGTCAATCACAAGAACTTAGACAACCTTAGGCACACAAGTAGAGCTAACATATCTCTGATTGTTGTTTATGTTGATAGATTAAAAGTGATATTGTCCTCTTTTGAAAACATAAAATCATAATTTGCATTCTTTGTCTCTCTTTAACAAATCATTTGAAAAGCTTGTTTGTAGAGAAAGAAAGTTAATAGAAAGTGTCGTGACTATTTTAGATCAGATTTTATTTTGCATTACTTACATACATAAAAGACATAACATACTTAATCCAACCCCAAACAAGCATAATAAAAAATACAAAAACACCACCACCTAGTTTGCATCTAGATAAAGCTAGTAAAAATCAACACCTTGCATAATAATGTAGGTTTCTTTCTCTTTCCTTTGCATGCATTGTGAATCATTGAAAAAGGTAAAAATAACTTTTTTTCATTTACTTTCAATTTTGTTGTTTCTTTGATTTCAGCATTACAATTTCATCAAGCAAACATTTATTTCCATAAACCCAAAAATAAGTCAAAAAATAACAAAAAATAAAAGAAAAGTGTCAAGAAGCCTTACCAACACACGTAAGCACCTAGATCTCACTAGAAGCCCTCCCAACACATAAAACCATAAACACTCCATCTAAACCTTGTATATCCATGCAATCACCCTATACAAAGCCTTGTTTTAAATATCATATCAAGCACACACAACAAACCATTACCTATACAAGATCATATGCTTTTACCTTGGATTTCACCTAACTTCCTTCAGATGACCTTATCCAAGACACCTAGTCTTGTTTGCCATAGTTTATTCCTTAGGGTTAGAACACCTAGTCCCACAGTTACCATACAATCTGATATTAACACCGAGCTAAGACATGAGGCTTTCCATTTCACCTTGATTCCTCAGTTTATTGTTGACTCCTTGACTACCTTGGATGAACAAGAAAGAATTCTCAATCCACCCATCATCTCCCTTCCTCAAAATAGAGGATGTTAGTATAACATCATCCAAGCCTAGTTTCTCATTCATACCTCCTTCTTCTCCTCAGGTCTAGCCTTGTCTTAGATCATTCACATCTTGTGTATGGCATTAATTGGACATAACCAACTTGACAGAGTAGACCTTTTTCCAGAAGTCATTCAAATCAATCTTCCCCATCTCTTTAGTCTTAGCGTTGACTAAGAGCTTCACCTTATTATGATATCAAAAATCAAAGGACCTTGGATCTCTATTTCAGCATAGTTTGATGCTTTAATGATCATTGAGATGCCACTAAGGTCTTTTGGTTCCATCACAAGAACCAATTGCCACCACCCATTCTAAATCAAATTCCACCTAACAATTATCCAAATTCGTAGCCCATCCATCATGTTAGCTGCCTTGCCATAACCTCAAGGAGTCGAGTGCATAATTTAGCGTGTGTTATTCACGTGCATAAAGGGACCCTTGCTCTTTCTATTACATACCCACTCTAGGATCCCAAGTTAACTACATCAAATGAAACCATACTAGTGAGTTTTATTTTTTCCATGTTCTTTTAATTTCATTTTTTCTCAAAATAAGGTTGTGATTTAATTATTGTTTCATGAAATTTAATGCATATATAATGGGGGGAGGATCAAAAAAATTATTGTGGATGAAGAATAGGAAAAGTGTGATAATTGTGTCACATTTTATTAATGATGGTGGCGATTACATGGATGTAAGTGTAATAAATTCTCTGCATTATCTTTTTGGTTTTTAGTTGTTGTTTCAGATGTAATGGTGTGTTAGGAGCTTTGGCCTAGGTATTTAGAAGATATTGTTAGGGTTTTAGTTAGGGTGGGGTTAATTTCATTAGCATTCCGGAAAATGTGCTACACCAAGATCTTATAAACACAAACTACACATAGTTGAAGTTGTGTGCAACCACATTTAACATATGAATTTCATAAAATTTGTCTCTATGTGGTAATTTTCTTCATCCTAGTTATTGGTTTCCTAATCCATTGACTTGGGGAACTTGGGGTACTTGTGCCCGCAATAACCTAAGTTGGAATCCCGCTTTATTATTTTATGAAAGCCACTATAACCAAATGACAAATATTTGGCATTTCAGGTAAACCCAATAATTATAGACATATGTTGGAACACCTCAAAACACAGAACCCTTATGACCTTAACTTAAATCCTTGCATATTGTCTTATTAGTGCCAAGTGGGTAAATCTCAAATGGTAGACATTCATTCATAAATAAAATATTTTTTTTGGTCCACAAGGCTGTGATATGGCAATACATTCCAATGATCATTGACACGATGATAGGGGTTTTAATTATGGGTTTTAATGTTAAGCATTTACTTCATAAACAATATTTTTGTTTTATCCTATTGCTCTGTGGTCCAACCATGATTTGTAACATGTACACCCATGATAACCCAGGGTCAAATCTTGGTATGTTGTTTGATAATGTCACTATGGTCAAACCACATATATTTGATATTTCATTCATAAATAATATTCTTGTTATAATATGTTTGATTGTTGCCTAATGGTAGTTTGGGGTGCTTATGGCCATGATGACCCAGGTTCCAATCACTGTGTGATGTTTTGTCAATACCACCATGGCCAAATATAAAATGTTAGGCATATCATTCAGAAACATCATTTTTGTTTTAGTTCATTGGGCTATGTTCTAGCAGTATGTTGGAGTGCTTATGTTCATGATGTTCCAGAATCAAATCTTGTCAGGGATGGTGGTTGTAATTATGCAGTTGTACTTGAATTCGAGTGTGTTGCATAGTTAAATATCCTATACAAGATTCAAATGGGTTTACCTATAAAGAAACACATTTTTTTTATTTTACCCAATATATATCGAAGTCTTAGCATATCGAATTTTGTATTGAATACTTCTCTAAAGTATATAAAAAATGAATACATTGGAAATTTTCCAAATTATATAATCAAAATTCTCCAAATTATTTAAGCAAATATATACATTATTTGCCTAATCTTGTATTCTTTGATGCTAGTTGATGCACACTTTCGATTGTAAAGTAGGGCAATCATTACACTTTAAAGTGCACGTTGAATGTTTATTCCAGAGTCTCAATGAATTACACAAGCAGATAGCTTTCAAAAAGAAAGAATAGAAAATGGTATGGAAAGGACTTGGTCTTCCAATTTTTTTTACAATGGATTCAAGCATTGCAAACACATATTACTGTCAATCATTGACATACATTTGCTTGTAATTGCACTAAATGCACCCATCTTTCATTAAGATGTATTACGACTTTTTATGAATGAAAACCAATATTTGTGAATAAAATAATGCAAAAAACCCTATTGGACAAGAGCCCTGTCACCACAAAAAACATTACATGCAATAGGGATTTCATTACAACACCAAGATCTCAAGCCAATAAGCATAAGAAAAATAGGTAATAGAAACATTGTCCGAGTAATTATGAGGTAAGCACTTGCATATTTTAAACTTGATGCAAGGATGATTTAGAATCAAGAATATAGTTGATTGCTTGCTTACTAAATAGGCATGATATTAGGCTAATGCTCTATTATTGAACATTTTCCTCTTGCAAAATATGTATTCAATATTAGGGAAATAGTCTTAAAATAACCTTTTTTTGTTCAATGTCATATTAGTTTATGTCGAGCCTTTACTTCTTCCTTTTCTACCAATTTTTGTATTGTTCAAAAGTTTTCTTATAATATCTATAGATTTGAGGGGTTAATTGGAAGTCATGTTGTGTTACATTAGATTCTCTCTATGTAACGAGCTTATTTTCATTTGGATTATCATTTGGGGGGTTATTTGAAACATGACCAACTTGGTAGTTTGTAGGCACCCATAACCTTAGTTCTATTGTTTTGACATGTCTTGTAAAGTAGGGCTTCTTGTTGTGTCATGCTATTGATAATTTGCAAAGGAACATGATTACATTACATTGTGAAAAACTTTTGGTATGGTTTGTTTAGATCTTTCAAACAGATAAAAGAATGACATATGAGTTGGAATAGTAATGACTATGGTTTCAATGTTTGCAACATGGACATGCATGATTTATGCTATCATGCTGTGATGCAGAACTTAGCTATGATTGTACAACAAACACCTTTCAAGCAAAGTATGTTGGTTACTTTACTCTAAAACTTATCCATTGCATTTCTAAGGAAGACTTCATTTTTCTCTTTGTTAGTGTATCAAGGTTTCAATCTCCTCTTATAATATTGTTTTATGATATAATGGAAAATTTACCCAATAGTATGTGCTCCAAATTCACAACTGAGTTATTAAGCCATAATCCTATAGTTTAAAATAGTTGTAGGGTATCGTATTCAATTTGTTTCTGCATGTGAGAGCCGGTAGTAATTGTTCTTACATAAATGTTTTTGTTGATTTTGTAGAGTTAAAAATTTCTTGCTGATGTCAGAGTAATCTGAAGAGCAGTTCACCAAAATTTTGACACATTGCAGGGTCAAAATGTTTATCCCTACAGTTTTCAAATGTAAAAGACAACTTGATTATACATAAGTGTAACTCTTATAGAACACTTTGCTAAGGTCAATTAGTTATTGGATGGTCATATAACAACTATGTTGGTTTGCTTATAGTTGAATCTATTTAACTGTTAAAGTAAAATATTTATGCCTTTGAAAATAGCCATGCTAGCTTTGAATTATTATCCCTCAATCATAACTGTACATAACTCTCGTAGGGACTTGGTGCTTGACACCCTTGTTATTTAAAAGATACCTAAACATATTTAGTTATAATTTGTTTTTTGAAAATTAGGGAACAAATCAATTTGCTAATATTGGCACAAAATTGGCTTATTTTCAAGGTAAGGGTATTTAATCACTATAGTCTTAAAGGTGCAAGTTATTCGCGAGAGATGTAATTGTCTATATTGGTAAAGTGAGGTTTCGTAAAGCAAGTGTGTTAATTCACAATCGTACATCTCAAAGCCTATGACCAATAAACCCAATCTCACCTTTTTGTATATGAAAAGTTAAGCGATAATAATAATATATCTTTGGTGGAGGTGACAGTGAAAAATGAGATTGTGTTTTCTTTCATATGATGGAGAAATGAATTGTGTAGGGAGAAGATGTTTTGTTTCGTGGTGAGTTTGAGCAATAACAAAATACTGGGGAAGGGCAAGATCATATAAAACATATAAATGATGAAAGATTTGAAAATACACTATGTATATATAATATAATAAAAAATAGATATTATATATAATATTATAATAATAGTAAATATTTAACTAACAATAATAAATTATGTGTAGTAGTAACATTAATAAACTGGATGGACAGAGTGTAGCGGATGGAGGTCACGCTTTGATGTACAAAGGAGGCAGCATCCATCAGTCATGGTTGTGCCCACATATTGTAGATTGATGCAAGTAACCAATGCCCTTAGGGTACGCAGGGCCGGAATAGGCCTTGCTTCCCTACAAAAACCCTAATCGTCGATTTCCTTCTGTGCTCAACAATTGGTCTAATATCATATTTTAAAGCATGTTTATAGGGATTAGAGATGAAATTTTTACATTTAATTTAATTTAAATCTTAACATCCACTAAAAGTTAAGAATGGTTTATGAAACAGAAAAGATAATACATGAACCGATACATAAAAAGAATGCTAAAAACAATTCAAAAAATTAAAATTAAAATTAAAAATAACAAATTAATTAGCAAAAAGTTGAAGAACTTAAAACCAATAAAATATACGTAATTTAACAGATCTAAACCAAATTATCTTTGCATGAAATCTCTTAAAATCATACAGAAATCTCTTAAAATACCAGAAATCAATTATCTAAAAATAAAAACTAATATTCCTGTAATTATTTGTATCCAAAAACTTCAATTTGAATATTCTTTATCGAAATTAGAATGTCTAACGAAATAGTTAATCTTTCACACTCAGATACCCGCAGTTAGCCGGTAGTGCTCTGTTTTTTCCCGTTTTGTTTTTTCGGTTTGTTCCCTACATGGATCCTCTGGCATTTTGCGGACTTTTGGGCGCGGATTCTGACATAAGTACTGACAGTTGGCGGTTTATTTTGAATTGGTGTCAACGGTTCGCGGACGGCGGCCCCGAAGCTTTGCTCGAACAGGTATTGGACTCCAGTTATTGTTCGTGCAGGCCTCGGACTCCGATTGGCATCCTGACCGATCTCCGGATTCGATATATTTTTTTTCAGCAGATTTTGACGGATGCTCCGACATGTGGCGGAACCCGGTGCTTGCTTCATCAAGTCAGACTGACGGATGCTCGGACTCCGGTGACCCACTATGCAGTCGCTGCTTATTTGATTGATTGGCTCGACTTGTTGCCGCACAGCATATCGCTCCTCCTTCCTTGAGGGGTGTTGGCCTTCATCTATGGGTACATGTTTCTCCTCTTCTTTTATAATATCAAATTATTTGATTAATATAATATAGTAAAAATAGAAGACTACTTGACTAGAATTTGTAAGAGTGGATTCAAGTTTAACAAAGAAATTGAGGAAAGGTAGAAGTAGTAGTGTCGTGTAGTGTATTTGGTATCTTATCCGTTGGTTTTGCTTTTGGATCCCATACGTTGATTGGCCTTGTGGAGGTTATTAAAAACTTTTATTCATTCATTTCCTACAATCTCTGTTTCGATTTCATTTTTTGTTCTCTTGGAGACGTGCCTTCATTATCAACATCTGTGCCATTGTGGGTCCTTGCAGTTGTAAGGTTATTCTACATCGATCTTAGTTGTGGCTTCTAGATCTAGTAATTATCTATGATCTCCACTTGTGTAAGTTTATTGTTTGTAAAGGTCCAATCTCAGTCGATGTTCATTTTATCTGTCCATTAAGAAGAAGGTTTGGATTGATGTCAAGATCAAGGATGTTTTTGTTTGATTCGTGAACCAAGGGTCTCGAAGTTATGACTAGGGTCAAGTTTTGCAGAACTGTTTCATATATACGTTTTATCCCTCTTTTCACTTCTACACGTTTTTTGTTTCATGGACATAGAGGATGGCAGAGGTCTTTGTACTTAGTGTATGGAGGCATGTGATAGGTAGCAAGTGTTGGTGGATTATTCAAAGATCCTTACGAAGGTACTACAATCTTCACAAATGATACTTGCTCATATAAACTTATGAGGGAATGTTTTGGATATCTTTCTCTGTTAAACATGGGGAGGAAGTGCCCACTAGGTCACATGATTCTTCTTCGTTTTTGGTAGCTTTGTAAGGTATTTTCAGTGGATGTGGAATGTTTTCCAAAGGTTTTGAGATGATGGCAACAACAAATGTTGGAGTGATAAGAGATAAAATCTCTAACAAAGATAAGGTGAAGCTATTTCATTGTTTACAGGGCCTTGTGAACTTTTGGGCGGGGAGGACATCCTGTCATTGCAGAGGGATGTAGAGATCTGTCAGAACTATATATGGCTTCCAAAGAAGAGGGGACACATATTAGTGGGAAGAATGAGAGGTCCTTAGATGGGGTTGTCAGATTTCTAGATACTGAGGGTTTTTGTTCCAAAGATCTTCAGATCCTAGGGTCAGAGGGGAGATGTGGCATGATTAATGAGGCAACGAGGGGTTTGTGGGTTCTCCCAAATTGATCTTTGGGAGGAAAGGTCAGATGTGTATTAAACTTCACAAAAATAGGGTTACATTGGTATTGGGAGAGGATTTGAAATTAGACCAAGTGTTGTATTTATGTAATACAACTCTGACTAAATGTTTTTTTGGAAGGAAAATCTCAGAGAAAACTTTAGAACTTTGAATTACTCGTGTTTGGTAGTTAGTACTCGGTTATTCTCATGTCTTCCATATCTTAGTTATAGGTTGGCTTGCATTCATTTTTAATTTTGTCGCGAATGTTGAGAAGATTATGGGTAAGAGATGGTTCTGGGAAGAGGCTCCATTATCTTTAAAAAAGAGGACGCTTAGGTTTGATCATCCTCAGACGAGATCTTTGATTCTTCTTATTTGGGTTAAGTTTCTAGGTTTACCCCTCTAATTTTGGTCATTGGAGGTTTTTAAGGTTATAGGAGATAGTATGGGGACTTTCTTAGAGGAAGATGAGAGTGTTGCATCTCGATTCCTCACTAAACAAACTATTTGACTATTCATAGATATTTATAGTGGACACATATGATATTGGTTTATATTTCTAATTAAGCTTGAGATTTATGATATTATGGGATAGTAGAATGTTGTTTAGTTAGATGATGATACATGATTGCTTACTATGAGTTGGTTAATGTATGTGGTTACATTTTAAGCATACTAATGTATTGTTTCAGTTATACTATTGCTTTATGCTTAACATATGATATAATCTAATTGCTTTCCTGTTGTGAGATGGATGCAGAGGAATTCATCCCTTGAGCGTGTTAGAGGGAGAGCATCATCAGAGAGGGTGATGTAGATGGAAATATCGAAGGTCTACAAAGAGCTAGCGAAACCCTGCGCATACACACAATAGTTAGTCATGGTAGAAATGCATTTAATTTCTTACGATGTGTTTGGTGCATGTTTGAAGTGTTGTTTTCTATGATTTGCTTGAGTAGGTAAAATTATAGAAATGAATTCTTTTACATATAAATAGCGCGTTGTGCCATTAATACACGTAGAAACAATTTTAGTAAATGTAAAGTTAAAATACAAGCTATTTATGAATTTTAGAATTTGTTATTGAAATTGCTTAAATATAGTTAAATACTAATTTGATTTAATTAAAAATATGAAATTGTATATTTCATATTAAAATATAAAAAAATGATTTATTTTGGGATGAGCCGTAGTCATTTATTTAAAAGCTTAGTCCTTGGTGAATTTTATATATATTTATGATTTAAAAGCTTAATTATATATAAGCTAAAGGTTGGATTATAGTGTGGAATTATATTATCAAATTCCTTATGTGTTAGGCATACCCTGAATGTTCACCTATTCCAAGGGATTAAGAGTTAAAAAAAAATAAAAAATTAAAGAGCCATGTGTTTTACCTTTTAAAATATGTATGAATCTTTAAAAGTTTGATATTTAATATAATATCAAACACAGAAAAAGATATATATATATATATATGGCCATTTAAATTATTGGATATATGGGAGTATATTCAGGCAACTGGGCATATAAAAATTGGTAAATTAAAATGTGTAGGCATAAAAGTAATATAAAAATGAGTTATGAGATGCCCAATGAAAAATAAAAAACATAATGGTTGAACAATTTCATAAAATCTCCCTTGAGAATATTGACATCCATAGGTATCTACACAACATATAACATACCTATATGCTTAGGGGCGTGTTTCCATAGTTTCATTGCTCAAGGGGATTATGATAAAATAACAAATACTAGTTTATAATTTCCTCTATGGTTGCGGAAAATGGATTTTAATGATTTAAGCAGTTATATTTGATTATATGTTTCTATATATTAAAGACTACTTTACTAGCTTGGTAGCAGAATCTAGTAATTATACTTGAAAACACTGAAATGTGGTAATATGGGTTGCCATAGGGTGTAGTTAATTGGAAAAAAAAATGAATTGTTGAACTTTGAAGTTAATTGTGTTTTTACCCAGGGTGTGGGGGTATAACTATAATCATTATTTCTAGTATGGGATAACATATAATATACTAAGGACTCACAGAGTAAGAAGAATGAAACAGTGAAAGGGAAAGAAAAAGTTAAACCCGAATCCTCTAGCTTTAAAAAACAGACTGTTGATGAGGAAACAGAGTGGGAAAGCACTGCAAGTTCTGAGGAGGAGAGTATGGAGGAAGACGAAGGAACGGAGAGTGGAAATTCTAGCTCTAATGAGGAAGGAGAAGATAAAAGTAAGAATGAAAATGAAGGGGACACTATAGAGGATAAAACTAATCAGAATAACTATGATCTTGAGGAAAATCAACAAATGCTAAGGGAAATTGAAAAAGAAATGGATGTTTTAATTGAGGATCCTGCTTCGAAAATAGAGAAGGAAAATTTAGTGAAGGATGCCTATCATGCAATGGAAACTAGAGAACAAGTAAAGGATGATCTTATCCACAACGAAAGCCCTGTTGAAACTAAAGAACATAAAAGACTGGAAAGGGAGGGTCATACTGAAAAGAATGAAGACAATCCAAATGAGAACACAGAAGATTTAAGTGATGTTTGGCAGAATGACAGGAGGCATCCCTTTATGAATTCGGCCAAATGCAAAGCAGACGCTATCCTTCAAGTTGACTCGTGGATGTATAAGGAAATACTGGGCCTTAAGAAAAAAATGGAAATTATGGAACATAATCAGGAAGCCGACCGATACAAAATCAACAACCTAGAAATGTAGATGAGGGATATTCCTATCAAACTTAAAGACTATGAGAACAATCTAAGGAGGCTCATTAAAAAAAGCAAAATGAAGATGGAGGAGGTTACTTCTAGCATATGTGCAGCTAATGCAAACATTGGAAAATGGGCAAATGAGGAAATAAAATCTTTGGAGGGGCCTAGTAAGAGGACTAGATAGAGCTCAAGGAAGAAAGCAATGCAAGAGGTAGCCACGTCGGTGGCAATATCTATACAGGACACTGCTGTGATTGGAAAGGAAGCGGTGAAGATGATTATGGAATTAGAAGAATATGATCTTTTAGTTCTTACTGTCCTGGTCCTTTTAGTTGGATATTATAATTGGTTCCATTTTCTGGTTCGTTGCTTAACACTTGAGTTTCCAGGTCTCTGTAAAACTTGGGGTCTGTCTTTTGATGATCTTGAATTGTGGTTACAGGTCCCTGTAAAACCTGTTTTTGATACTACTCAGCAGTAGGTGTTAGGTTTGTTTTCTCCTATGGACGTTATTGTTATATCTTTCTTCCTTTGTTTCAGGGTTTCAAGGCCCCTTCAAAACCTGTTTTTACCTTAATCTAAAACATATAATATAAGATTTATGTATATGTTTGACAGATTCAAATGTATGATGTTGTTACTCCTATATTTAGCATGTCATGTGTTGTATTTGTTAGTAGGATGTAATTTATGAAAATCTTGTGGTTGAATTTTATTTGACCAATTTGCATTGCTAATATGGAGTAAGGAGTGAGATGAGCTTCATTGGCTTACTAGTATTGTAATCCCAGATGAAGACAGTCTGATCAAGTGGTGTGTATGAATTTGATTGATTTATAGATTAGTTTTTGTTACTATTTGTAAAGCTTTGGTCAAAGTATGTTTAGCGAGAAATTATCATTTTATCGATATCTTGCAATAGATTGAGTTCTCTATTATACACTACATATTTAGTTTAGTTAGAAATCATACAACACATGAGTAATTACTTGTCTCTTTGGATTTTCACACTGTCACTATCTACTCATTTGTGAAGGGAGGGCCATTCCCTGATGGGATTAGTATGGGGGATCATTGATTCATGGTTGGTGTGAAAAAGTGATTAGATGATGCTTTGCGTCCCCATAATACTACTACTTATTGAGATGACACTTGAGATTGCCACATATACCTGAAGTTTAGGAACTATGCTCCAAAAAAGCCATGCATCTTATTTGTACATTGTATTATATTGTACATGTTACTGAAAATTGTCATGAAGAGTTATAATTATATATTGATGCACATTGATAGTGGTGAATGTGTATTTGGATTAACTGAGATTGAAATGTCATAATTATTTTCCATATTATGGATGTCATACTCTCATGATATTAGAGATCTATAATTTGTGATGTAATATGAATTGTTATCATGATTGCTTATGAATACTTTTAATGATCTCAGATAGATTCTCGAGATGTAATCTATATTTGGTAGATGTGTTTAATTAATAAAAAATACGCATTTCTAGCTAGATCCCAGTGGGGATGTTACATGTGGTATCAGAGCTATGGTTCAAACTTTATAGCCTAATGAGTCCACTTACATTTTTATATCCTTTTGTTTATAGAAAGGAGGATGGTGAAATCAAGAGTTTTTGGAGAGGATCTTTCAAATGTTAATGGTAGTAACCCTCCGTTTGATCGTAGCCGATTTATTGTTGAGTAGTCAGTGAAGATGGAATAGATTCTCATAGTTATGAATGAGACCAGAGATTGGATTTCAGCTCTAAAGCAGGAGGTTCATGGCCATAAAGATGAGGAACAACAAGATGAATTTGAAGAGCATCCAACTGAGCAAGAAAATCCTTAGGATGCTAGAGCACAGGTTACTGTAGAGTTGGCTAGAGGCATGAAGAAGGTGAACCCACCTAAGTTTGATGGGACTAATCTGGGTGACAGACTTGAGGCATGGTAGATAGAGATGGATAAGTATTTCAAAATTTAAAACTACTTCAAGGTCACCAAGATAGTATGGAGAACATACCAGTTAGTTGGCAAGGTAGCTACGTGGTGGACCAACAAAAGGTTGAAAATAAATATAAATTTGACCACCACCACTTGAGATCAGTTTGTGGCTTTATTTAGATCATGGTGGCTCCCACAACTATATTTTGATTAGAAGCTCACAAATTTTTAGAATCTAAAGTAGGGTGATATGTTAGTGAATGAGTACTGTGAGTAGTTCACTAAACTACTGAAGTATATACCTTAGTATCAGGGAGATGAGTGGTTCAAGATCAAGAATTTTATCATGGGTTTGAGGCCCTAGATTGGTGGAGAGGTAGATGTTCATGGACCTTCCAGCATGGACCAAGTCTCGAGAAAGTGGTCAAACAAGAGCAGAAGTTGAGGTCTCTTTTGTAGATTAAGGATAAGTTCAAAAAAAGGTTTGGGAATTCTACGTCAACCTTTAAGAAGAAGAATTGGAAACGGAGAAGTAGAGACTTTAGGAAATAGTTTAAAAATCAGAATGTCAAGTTCAACAATGGTTCAAGCAATAAGAAATAGGACAATGAATCTAAATATGGTTTCAAGGGAAACCAACAGAATGTCAGGAAAGGACCAATAGAAGGGTGTTTAATTTTCAGATAGGATCATTATGCACGTGATTGTCATCAGGGAAAGTCAAAGGGAAAGGGCCCTAATCTTTAGCAGGGTGATTTTCAATAGTGGATTCTTGCACCAGTTGATAACCAATAATCCAAATATCAAGAATTACCTATTGAGCTATCAGGTACTTTATTTGACCATCTAGTTTCCATTTTGATAGATACATGAGTCATTGAATGTTTTATAGCTCTCAGGATGCTTAGTAATTTTACTAGAAGAGCTAGTGTAATGGCAAATGCATGGTCAATATAGTATGGGAATGATGCAAAAGTCATGGTAGATAGGTGTTTAGTCAAAGTAGAGATTAGGCTTTTCAAATTGATAATAGTTTTGGATTTGTATGTAGCACCTTTAAGATCATATGATGTGATCTTAGGAGTCAATTGACTCACAAAATATAAATCCAAGGTTGACTATTGTTTGAATAAGGTTTACTGTCTTGATGATTTTAGGAATCAAACACAAATTCAAGGTGAGAAAAGAGTTGAAGTTTGGGTAGATTTTAGCTATGCAACTTAATAAGTCTCAGGGAAAAGGGTGTCAGGCATTTATTGTCAAGATAAATGAAATAGAGGAACCTAAGGAACCATCTCTCTAAGATTATTCATTTATTAGATATTTTCATGATGTGTTTTTAGAAAAGTTGTCGAGTTTGCCTTCTAGACTGAGTTTGATTTTTCCATCAACATCACACCTAGTTTGGAACCACAATATAACACACTATTTAGGATGACAATTACTGAGTTGTTTGAACCAAATGTTCAACTTTAAGAGTTGTTGACTAAGAGGTTAATTAGGCCAAGTGTGTCACCATGGAGTGCACTGGTTGTCTTTATAAAGATGAAGGATGGTACCCTTTGATTATGTATTGATTACAGAATGTTGAATAAGAAAACCATCAAAAATAGGTATCCGCTACTTCGTATAGATGATCTTTTTGATCAAATGCAAGGAGCAACAATATTTTCTAAGATAGATCTTCAAACATGATACCATCAATTGAGGATTCAGGATGAGGAAATTCCAAAAATAACGTTCAAAACTTGGTACAACCACTATGAATTTACAGTGTTACTATTTGGACTCACTAGTGCTCCAACAACATTCATGAATCTCATGAATAGCATATTCAAAGATTACCTAGACCACTTTGTTCTAGTTTTTTTGGATGACATTCTTATCTATTCAAATAATGAAAATGAACACCTTCAACATTTGGAACTTGTTCTACAATGGTTGCGAAAGCATAAACTATATGGTAAATTATCCAAGCATGTATTTTTTCAAGAAAGGGTGCAGTATTTGGGACATATTATCTCTACAAATGGTATCTATGTAGATTTATGAAAGATTAGAGCTATTATGGAATGACCAACATCTAAGAATGTACATGAGGTTAGAAGCTTCATGGGGTTAGCAGGCTACTATAGAAAGTTCATTCCAAACTTTTCTAAAATAGCTAACCCAATCACTTCCTTGCAATGGAAGAATAACATATTTGTTTCGTTGAAGAAGTGTGAACTAGCTTTCTAGGAGTTGAAGAGAAGGCTTACATTTACACCAGTGTTGAGAGTTCTAGACCTCAATGGTCATTTTTCAATGGTCATAGATACTTCAGATAATGGACTAGGTGGAATCCTTATGCAGGATGGTGCAGTAGTGGCTTATAAGTCACAAAAACTAAATCCATATGAGATGAATTATGCCCCTCATGATTTGGAGCTTACAACGATTGTTCATGGTTTGCAAGTATGGTGGCATTACTTATTGGGAAAACTTTTTGAACTCAAGATAGATAACTTGGGACTCAAGTATATTTTCATCCAAGCTAATTTGAATGTTCATCAAAGATGTTGGCTTGAGTTTTTGTCTGACTACAATTTTGATATCAGTTAGATCAAAGGTAAAGAGAATAGAGTAACTGATGCCCTTAGTTGTAGAAGTTACATTGCATCTATAACTATCATCAGGAGTACCTTTAGAGATTAGGTGAATGAGTTTTCTTCAAGAGATGAATTTTATGATCAAGTCAGAAAAACATTGATAGAGAATGCTCATAATCCTCGATACAAAGGATTCAATTTGGAGAGTGATGGTCTATTATGTTATAATAGATGAATGTATGTGCCAAATCAAGAGAATTTGTGGATCACAGTGCTAAAAGAATTACACAATGCCCTTTATTTGGGACATCTAGGTGTAGTCAAGCTCATGACAGAGCTTAGACCACTACATTTTTAGAAAGGAATCAAGAAAGATGTAGTTGATTATGTGTCACATTATTTGGAGTGTTAGTGAGTGAAAGCTGAGCATGTGCACCTGGCTAGATTATTATATCCACGTGATATCCTAGAATGGAAATGATAGATGATCAACATGGACTTTGTCCAAGGGTTACTGATGTCATGAAATAGGCATGATATGATCTTGGTAGTTGTTGAAAAATTAACCAAGGGGGCTTACTTCATACCAAGTAATTTGACAAATGATGCACCTACCCTTGTGAAGAGATTCATAAAGGAAGTGTATAGGTTGCATGGTTTTCTAGAGAGGATCATTTTAGATCATGATCCAAATATGACTTTGAGGTTTTGGATGACTTTGAATTCAGCTTTAGATAAGTAACTTAATTTTAGTACAACTTAACACCTATATACTGATGAACAGACTAAAAGAGTTAACTAGGTGCTTGAGGATCTTCTCTGAATGTATTGTATGGACCAACAATATAAGTGGGAAGATTATCTTCCATTGGTTGAGTTTGCTTATAACAGCTCATACCAGTCATCATTGAAGATGACATCATTTAAAACACTTTATGGGAGGTGTTATACACCCATTAGTTGGGACAGGTTAAAAGATAGGATAGTTTTTAGATCAGAGATGCTCTTAGAGATGGAAGGGCAAGCTAGACTAATCAGGCAGAGACTGGTCAAAGCCAATGATAGATAGAAGAGTTATGTAGATTTGAAGAGGATGGAAAGACACTTTGTAGTTAGCGATAAAGTGTTTTTGTGGGTAAAATTGTAAAAGAGATTAATTAAATTTGGGAAGTCTGTAAAATTGTCACCAAGATATGTGGGACCCTTCAAAGTGTTAGAAGTGATTAATACTATTGCATATAGGCTTGTGTTACCACCATCTCTAACTCTTCTACATAATGTCTTCCATGTTTCATATCTTAAGAAATATATAGTTGATCTTATGTATGTGTTGGATTGGAATGCTTTACAGGTTTTGGATCCCAAGATGGTCACAATAGAACCAATCAGGATAATTGACACACACAAATTTTATTTATGTAATAAAGAGATGTCATAGTGTAAGGTCTAGTGGGACTAATACTCTGAGGATAGTGCTACATGAGAGGACTATGATGAGTTCTTCAGGAGATTTTCACACTTATTTGCTTGATTAGATATTATTATACTATGTTATTTTCAGACAAATATTTTTTTTAGAACACATATTTGAATAAGATTCATCCGAGATGATGACTAGCTTTAGGAAGGAAGGATATTGCATCCCGATTCTTTGCTAAACAAATGTAGTTACATTTTAAACATACTAATGTATTGTTTTAGTTATACTATTGATTTATGCTTAACATGTGATATGATCTAATTACTTACATGTTGTGAGGTGGATGCAGGAGAATTCATCCCTTGAGTGTGCTGAAGGGAGAGCATCATTGAAGAGGGTAATGTAGATGAAAACATCTAAAGTCTACAGAGAGTTGACAAAACCTTGACAAAACCTTGCACACACATAGTAGTTAATCATGGTAGAAATGTATTTAATTTCTTATGATGTGTTTGGTGCTTATTTTAAGTGTTGTTTTTTATGATTTGCCTGAGTAGGTAAAACTATAGAAATGAATTCCTTTACGTATTTAGCATATTGTGCTATTAATACACGTAGAAGCAATTTTAGTAACTATAAAATTAAAATACAGGTTATTTATGAATTTTAGAATTTATCATTGAAATTGCTTAAATATAGTTAAATGCTAATTTGATTTAATTAAAAATATGAAATTGGGCATTTCATATTAAAATATAAAAAAAGGAAATTATTTTGAAAAAAGAAAAAAAAAAATAAAGGTTTTAAATTTAGTAAAAATAAAAAATAAAAATAAAAAGAAAACAAAAAAACAAAAATCCAGAAAAGAAATGCAGTGCCTATTTTTTATATATAGGAAAGTTGGGAGGAAGTTATTTTTCTTATGCTTTAGAGAAGACAAGACTATGGAAGGAGATAAGGGACGCAGGAGTGAAAGAGAACTCAAATAAATTTGCAACAAATTGATAAGTAGGTGGTGTATTTTAGATTTATAATTTATTCTTGGCTTATATAATTAAATTTTGGTAAATTATCTATGTATAGTGGTTGCATATTCTATTTATTTTATGCTTTTAGGTAATGAATTATCTATGAATTTTTACTGTGGAATGTAGAAACCTTTTATATATATATATATATATATATATATATATATATATATATATATATATATATATATATATATATATATATATCATGGATGAGTGAGCTGTACGTCCAACTATAGGGATCGTTTAAACAAGCCCAAACATTGATTGAGATAGGAAAGATTTAATTTGTTGTGCTTTGTTTTATATTATGCACAAGTTTTGCCGTAGCATCACCATAAATTTTTAAGAAAGTCAATAGATCAACAAATTCTATTAAAAACACACTTATCTAGTCATGAAAAGTTGTAGGGATTGACTTTTTATTTTTAGCGAGTCGCTGAAATCAACTGCATGGAAACAAAACCAAAAAATACAGTTTTACTGTTAGTGGGTTGCTACTATCAATATTGATGTCTATTCTATGTTATATCTCAATTTCTCACCAGGCTAACTTGTTAGATTATCCATAGATATCTATAGCTGACAAATTTAGATTTGGTTATTTTTAACCAAGCTTAGATATATACTATTATGGGGCATTATGATATTCCTTTGATTATATGATCATACTACTATAGGTTAGCTATAAGTACATATGTACTTTATGATCATGTTGATTTATCATTTTATCTATATTTTAAGATGAATCTATATCATGATTGTTATGGTCTAACTACCTATTTTATTGTGAGTTGGACGTAAGATAACTCAGCCCTTACAGTGTGATAGAGGGAGAGCATCATCAGAGAGAGTGATGTAGATCGAGATGTCAGAGTTTTGTTGACCCCAAAATTTTAGCTGGGTGTTGTCTAATTTTGGTGTAGAATTGACATGGTATTGAAGGACTATAACATGGAATGACCATGACACATAGCTAATAGGTGCAAAAACACCATGGCATAGAACCTATAGGGTGTAAAAGGACAACAACATAGAGGATTCAGTGTGAGAGGACCTAGTCAGAGGGGAATGGGTCACGAGGAACCCAAGGATGTAGGACTCAAAATAAAATTAGAAGACTAGGAGAGTGTATAGAAAATGAGAGCAATTGAAATAATTGTTCATACAGGTCACCCTGACCCTCTTAGTAGAAATTTTTGCACTAGCTCACAATAAAAAGAACACATGACAATAAATATATAACATAGAGTGAGGATATAGGGGGCATGGAGGCCCAGGTCTTTAGGAAAAAATTAATTGATGAGTGCCATGACTCTCAGTCTATTGAGAGTTTATTGGCCAATTCATCATGCCATTAATGATTATAAACACTTGGTCAGGGTAAAACAAGTATAAATACCCTTGTTGTAAAGCATGATGAGAGAGATTTTTGGAACAAATTTGTGATGAACTTATGTCTTTCTAATGATTAAACTTAATATATGAGATATCAGATTTTATCAAGTTTTTGTGATTTATAATGAACAATGATGTGTGAGTTAAGTGATTAGACTTAAATATGAGTTCTTTCCTATATTTTCTTAGTAACTAATGCTAATATAAGATGATAATATTCTACGTAGTGATATTAATTGAACCTAAAACCCAAAGGATCAAGGTAGTCTATCTCTGAATTTATATAATCTTTATTTAATTTATGTAAAAAGATGAATATGAACAAGTTATTAACACTGTGCAACAAAACCTACAAGAATCAGTCTTTCATTGCATGCTTCAGATGAACGTGTAAGACCTAAATCTTGCATGAAAGGGCCAATGTGCTAGCTCATTGGGATATACTTCAACACTAAAACTAGAACTATCAAAGAAACCCTAACATTTTGGTTTCATTACTGGGACCTATTGTAGCATGGAATTGAACCCTTGCAGGATAGTTTTTTAGGCTCACTCACTTCCAGCTATAAGCATGGAAAAAACCTTAGGATATGGGTATCCTGTAGCGAGGTTGAACCTCCAAAATAGGTCAGTTCCTCTTTGATGCTTGTAGAGAGGATTACAAAGCAAGTTAGTCAAGTATTAGTCCATAAATAATAAAATATGCATAAAGAACTAACTAACCAAGCCTATCTATTCCTATGAGAATTATAAAGGATAACAAGAAATAAATGAAAGAAAGCAACACCATATTACCTTCCCAAATAGATTCACCATACCCATGTGGCTCAAAAACATGTTCTCCCTTGATAAAGCATCCTTGTCTTTGTCAACAATAGTGGTAAGCTCCTCCAATGCCTCAAGAACACTCCATAAAATCTAGGCTCATGATTCCAAATCACTAAACTAGCTTATCAATGAAGCTTGCAAGCAAAATCTATGATCAAATGCAAAACCTTGTGGAAAAAATTTAACATTATAACTTTGTAATATTCTTCAAATATTTAAGCATAATAACTTTGCACCAAAATAGTTTTAAATTCATGTCCATGGCCTCTCTATTTATAAATTTTTGAAATTGGTTAGGATCAACCATGACCATCCATCTCAAGATTGAGATATGTGGCCATGGATAATCCTAATATTTGAAATTAAATCCATAATTATCTTCATCATGACCTTAAAATAATGGGCATTAACGAGGCATGGGAGGCATTAACTAGGCATGGGTGACTCATAATCCTGATATTTGTGGCATTTATGGCCTAGAGATGTCTTCCCAAGAAAAGATGCCACCTGATGATGTAGCTAATAGGAATCAATTTTCAAAAATAAATATTTAACAACTCTCATGGAAAATCCACTTAAGCTCTTGACTTGGATTAATTAGCCTTAAACAAGGTTAATCAATATTTGTGCAATTATTTGAAAATTGGCCCTCAATTAATCCAAATGGTTAGAAAGTCATATTACTGGGTCATAATTTCATTAGAGAGGAATTGGAAGGTGATGTTAGATGCATTAGAGCTGTATTCTCATTTAGGATGTTATCATCACAAAATAACAAAGGTATGTGGCATGTACCAATGAATTAGAAGAAAAAAGTGATCCAGAGCACTAAATGGTGAAATGGTTATTTTAACTCGAAATGATCTGATCAAAGTTAGCTGGCCCATAAAATGCATTACTATATTTAGGGATAATTTTACCTAAATTGACACTTGTAAGTGACAAGTTTGAACTATTTAGGACATTTTATAGATTTTGACCTAAAATGTGCATTTGAGTGCAATTCGAGTAAGATTGACAATTTCAACATAAATGGTGCTAGGAATTAGATGTCTACATTTTCCCCCTACTTGAGAAGGTGTAGCAAGACATTCAAGTGAAGTGATGCCTTTTCAAAGAAAAGAGTTGTCAAGAAGAAATTGGAACAGACCCATGATGCCCCCTCGAGAGGACATACTAGGATGAAAGAGAAAGATGAACTCTCGAAAAGAGAGAGAAAGTGAGAGATTAACCCATGGAATAGATCACATTCAGATGAGCTAATACTTACACACGTGATTACCATCAATGATCAAAATATAATTAGAGGTACAATAGGCCCCAGAGATGGGGGGAATGGGAATGATATAATCCACAAATGTAAAAGACACACTGTAAATGTACTTAATTTGAGAGTATAAGTTGCATGCTTACAACATTGATCAATCTTGAGATAAGTTGCACACTAAAATATTGATATCATGGGATTTAATGTGGATAGCTTGGAATTAGAGGAAAAGAGAGAGCATTCTAATTCAATAAGGGAAGCACCACTAGAATGGGGTCTCTAGAGAGAATATAATAAGTACTCCAGTAGAGTAGATTTGATCATGATAAAATAGTTGTGCCCCAGTAGGGCTAATATTGATCATTGATAAAGAATAAAGAATGATTTTTCCTCTATAAAGATGATTTGATTAGACATGGTTTAGATGTTGGGCCTCAACATGGGCAATTGGCAAGCAAAATAGCGCAAAGATATAACTAAAAATATAGGTTAAAGTGAGCGAGCACAAATGTACATGCAATGGTGTAATGGCTTAGAAAGCCATATAAAACCAAGCATATAAGAATGCACAAAGTGATGGGAGAGATGAAAATAAGAATGGAGATAGCTAAATAGACCTCAATAGGAATTGAACACTGCCTACATAGTTCCATGGACTCATGTTCCAACATGAACTTCAGGCCAATGTAGTTCACCCAAGTTTGGGAGGGAATGGAATGAGGAATGATAAAAAATGACCAAGAATTTATGAGACTCAATGTATGTGAAGAGATGCATGTTTAAGCATAGATAAAGAATCCTAAATGTGTGTTACCTAGAAGCCTAATTCCATATCATGAGCCTAGGTTTTGTAAAGTGTTCTTGAGAATCGTTCATTGGAGCTGATGTTGACGTTAAGACATTGAGACTTAAGCACAAAGTGCTTGCTATGGAAAAAAAAAATTAGGAATCATAAGTATGAATAACTTAGAATTACATTAGATTCTAATTATGTTGAGCCAGTTCAAATGTGAATATCTATAACTAAGGATAATGGTAAAATAATGACCAAAACCAGAGTTACAATGATTTACATTTAAACAAAAAAGCAAAGACAAAGAAAAAGATAAACATAAATGAACCTAACTTGAAATCAAGATATGATCTTAAGTAGGAACAAAATGTTTTTAAAAACAAAAGGTAAGAGTGTCTTAATGACATGAGACCAAGATCTGAATAATCAAGATCCATGTGGACCATCAAGGCATTCTTGAACAAAAAAGAGAAAAACAAAAACAAATATAAAAATAAGACACCAAAAACAATCAAATAAATAAAATGGTCCAAGAACAATGTAATAACACAGGATCAAAATATAAACAATCAAGATCCATGTAAATCATCAAGATGTTCTGAAACACAAAAGAGATAAGCAAAAATAATCAAGGAAACACAAGACCAAGATGAGACAAGAAGTAATAAAAAGAGAAAAGGAGAAGAAATAAAAAGAGAAAAGGAGAATAAATAAAGAGAGAGGTGTGAAAGCACAACAAAACACCAATAAACACAACAAAACACCAAGAAAACTCAAACAAACACACAAACTAAAATTAAGTTAGTGCAGTTTAAAGACAAATTTTCATGCATGTGCGGTAGAGGCGTACTTTCTACCACATCATAATAAAGATCAATGACATGAAAATTGTTCCCTAATTAAAGAGGAACAATGATAGAAGAAATGGGGGAAGAGAAGAAAAAGAAGGGGTTGGTCAAGCTGACTCCAAATGTATAAGACAAGTGGACGATACCTACATAGTTCCATGGATGCATGTTCCAACATGAACTTCAGGCCAAATATAGTTCTCTCAAGAAATAAGATAGAAGAAAAATAATGATCTAACTAGCATGATTAATGTTATAAAAGAAATAGAAGACACGACAAACAAATGAGAATGGTTTAGCAAACAAGAAGCTGATGAGATGAGAAAAAATGATCTTTTAAAATGGCAAGTGTGTGGGACAAGATAAAATGAACTGGTATTTCTGTGCTTGTAAATGGCAAGAGCGTTTAAACTTAACAGTTGTTCTCAAAATGATGAGAGCATGGGATGGTGGAATGGGAATGTATAAATGTTTAGAAACATGAGACAATGTTTTTATTATTTTATGGATCATGTTCTAATGTTTTTGATATTTTCAAAGTATTTCTAATGTTTTTGGGATAAAATATGTAGAAGATGGGACCATATAGTTGAAGAGATACACGTCCTAAGAGTAGAGGTTCCAATAAGATAACTAAGCTAGCTGCAATGGCCCATGCTCATAAATTAGTGAGAGTGAGGTTCTTGATAAAATAAAAAAGAGTAACAAATAATTGAATTGAGAGGATGTAGCTATTCACTTGTTTATAAACTATACAAGATTGTCCTAGTTTAACTATTGTTGAAGATGTTCATAATGTTCATGAGACATAGTCGAGATCATAATTGGTCAAGGGATAAAAAGTGTTTAAGCTTATAACATGCCTTAGACATAACAAAGATGTGCTTATCGAAGAGAGCAATCTAAAATGGGATGAAAAATGTGTTCAAAGTGCCAAGGGTTCAAAGCCTTTACTATCAGGATTCATGAAAAGTGGACTAGGGTAGTATAAAATGTGTTCAAGGTAAGATAAAAGGGTGGGATAAAATTATTATAGCACAAGTTACCCTCAATTTAGGGGTATTCTAGACAATGGTTCAAATATATTCATGTGTAGAATATATTATGGTGTATGATGCTCATGGGATTTGAAAGTTCTTCACCATCAGGGTTAGCCAATCGATATGCTCCTGATCCATAGTTTGCTATGACAATTTATGGTCCTAACCTTAGGCTGAAACTTGCCTTTATTTTTGGGTTGAAAATTCATGTTCTTCTGGTTCTCTTTCAAAACTAAGTCACCAATCTCAAATTCTTGAGGGAGAATGCATTTATTGTAGCTTCTCTACAATCTGTTCTAATAGGATTGCAAGTTTTCTAGGGTAGCCAAACACTTATCATAGAGAAGTTCTAGTTCTTGCAATTGGGAGGCTCTATAGTCTTCATCATCTTCAATGTGCTCTAGTGATATTCTTAATGATGGGATCTCAATCTTGACCAAGATGATAACTTCAGTGCCAAAAATAAGGGAGTATGGAGTAGCTCTAGTTGGGGTGTGATGATTGGTTATATAAGCCCAGAGGGCAGGAAAGAGTTTTAAATGCCAATTATGGCTAACATCATTGACAATCTTTTTAAAGATGGATAGAATGGTTTTATTTGATGCCTTAGCTTGTCCATTGCCTTACAAGTTATATAAAGTGGATTTCTTGTGCTTGATCTTGAATTTTTCACAAAGATATTTCACATCTTGGTTCACAACGAATCCACCATTGTTGGATATAATATGGGTTGGAATGCCATATCGACAGGTGATATGGTAATAAATTAATTTAGCTATTTGTTTCCTGGTCATATAAGTGAGAGGAATGGCCTCAATCCACTTGGTCAAGTAATCGTTTATAGTCAAAATGTGCTTATGTCCATCTAAAGATGTTGGGTTAATTTTCTTAATGAGATCGAGACCCCATATTGAGAATGACCATGGTGTTATAATTGACTGCAATGGTAAGGAAGGTACATATATCAAGTTGCCACGCTGCTGATAAAGAACACATTTCTTTACATAATTACAAGCATCTATCTCCATTTTGGGCCAATAATAGCCTGTTCTGAGAAGTTTCTTTGCTAGGATTACACCATTGGTATGGGCCCCATACATTCCTTTACGATCCTCCTTTAGTGCCAGTTTGGATTATCCCAAAGATAAATAATGAAGAAGCGTTCCATCATAGCCTTTTCAATAAAGCATGTTTCTAAGGAGGATATAATGTGTTAAGCGACGAAGGAAAAGTTTTTGTTGGTTATTGGAAAGGTTGGTGGGAAATACATTACTATGGAAATAGTTATAAAAATCTTGGTACCATGGTAACTCAGATGAGAGATTAGGATCAACAATGGTGCATATCCTCTCTAAATCTAATAGAATATATGCCAATTGAAGAATATTTTCAATCAAGAATTGATACTCTTTATCACTATTATGCATTTCAATCATGAAACCAATTGTTTCCATGGCATCAATAGATTTGTTGTTGACTCACATAACTTGCTCAAACTATAGAGATTTAAAATGTGTTTTGAGGTCATCTTTAATTTTATTTTAAGGAACAATCTTATCATCTCTTGTTTTATATTGATCAGTTGTCTAATTTATGATTAGCTATGAATCTCCATAGACCTTTAAGCTTTGAATGTCTCATTGTATGGCAAGATGGAGCCTTACAACCAATGCCTCATATTCAACCATATTGTTTGTATACTCAAATTATATATGGAATGCTATGGGAATCAAATCCCCCTGTGGCATGATCAACAATATGCCAACTCTAAATCCTTGGGATGTGAAGGATCCATCAAAATAGAGAATCCACTATTCAAGTTCTTATGATGTTTATTCTATTGTCATGATAGAATCATCTAAAAGGTCAAAGTTGAGAGGTTGAGTGGCCATAATAGAAGCTTCTGCAAGTTTGTCTACAAGAACCTGCCCTTTGATTGCCTTTTGATTATAGTACTCAATATCAAACTCACTGAGGATCATAATCCATTTAGCCATGCATCCTTGAAGAGCTGCTTTAGATAAGAGGAACTTGAGAGGATCTACCTTGGTGATAACAATAGTTTTGTTATTTAGCATATAATGTCATAATTTCTGAGTGGCGAACACCATAGCTAAACATGCCTTCTCAATAGGCATACAATTATGTTCATAGGTTACCAATGTGCGACTTAAATAATAAACCATATGTTCCTTACCATGATCATCATGCTGAGCCAAAAGTGCCCCCAATGCATGTTCTGTGGCTGATATATAAAGAAGTAATGGCTTTCCTTGTGTTGGAGGTCATAAGACCGATGGATTGGCCAAGTATGTTTTAAGTCTTGTAAATGCTATCTGATAATCTTCATCCCACTAAAACATTATCCCTTCACTTTAAGAGGTGGGCAAATGGGTGGCACTTATCTTCCAATTGAGAAATGAACCTGCATATAGACTGGACCTTTCCTTGTAGACCTCATAACTATTTAAGATTATTTGGTGGAGGTATTTACATAATAGCATTGACCTTTTCAGGGTTGAATTTGATATCTCACTATGATACAATGAACCCTAACAATTTTCCTGATGTGACTCCAAAGACACATTTCTTAGGATTCGAGCAGACCTTATATGCATGAAGCCTCTCAAATATTCTTTGTAGAATGTCAAGGTGTCTAACTCTTATTCTTGATTTTTATAGTATATCATCAACATAGTCTTCGACAATGTCATGAATCGTGTCATGGAAGATGACAGTCATTGCACACTTATATATGGCTCTAATATTCGATAAACCAAATGGCATGACTTGGTAATGGAATGTCCCCCATGAAGTGGTGAACATAGTCTTATGCTAATCTTCAAGGGATATCTTGATCTGATTATAATAAAAAAATCCATCCATTGAGGATAACATCTCCTATCCAGTAGTTGAGTCGATAATCATGTCGATGTTGAGTAGAGGAAAGTCATCTTTGGGGCATGCTTTGTTGATATCATGAAAATCAGTACAAACACGTATGCCTGTGGCCTTTTTACATACTAGCACTATGTTAAAAATCTATTCAAAGTAGTTTAGTGGTCTGATAAAATTGGATCCTAACAAATTTTCTAACTCAGCCTTAACCAAAAGGGTGATGCGTAGATGCATTTTTCTCAACTTTTGCTTGATTGGTTTAGCATTAGGGTGAATAACAAGATGATGCACAACTACATTTGGGTCCAAGCCTGGCATGTCAGAGTATGCCCATGCAAAGATGTCTATATAATCCTTAATAATGGATATAATATGTTTATGTTCTACTTTAATAAGGGAAACCCCAAGATAAACAATTTTAGGATCGTTATGGGTTCCTAAATTCACTTCTGTTGTTCTCTCTATAAGGAGTATGGATTCATCTTCTAGAATTGTAGGTAATGTATGGTCATGATCCTCTACTTCATCTTCTTGTTTTTCTTCCTAAAGATCTAGATAATATGAATAATAATAATCTACCCTTTTAGGTAAAGGCCAATTGGCAAAAACCTCTAGAAACTCAAGGGCAAGGTGCTCAAATAGTTCATGTTGTTCTGAAGAGATGCTTGTACTAGCTATGGAACTTGGGCTAGATGGACTTTCTATGTCCTGTGGGGATGAGCAAACTTTCCCACTTGAGAGTGCCTAAAATAGGTTTTCACTCAAAGGCTTGCCTTTTTCTTTACTTTTTCCTTGATCAATAAGTGCCTCAAAGAGGTTTTCACCTGAAGATCTCAATGTTTGTTCTTTATTATGACCAAGAAAGTTTGCCTACTCTCTAAAGTAGGCATAAGAATTTAATGAAAAATCAAAACCTTGCTTATGATCACTAATGGGGAATGCATCTCGTAGGCCCATGTATTCTGTAATTGATTCTTCATTTTGAAACTCATCAAGGTAGATGAACAAATTTTGTTGATCCCAATATATGAGTTCAGGATGGCAAAGGCATAGGTTACAATAAGGGGTTGTTTCAGGATGGGAAGCACCAATGGTAAAGATATAATGTCCTACTTCAGGAAGGGAAACACCACTAGGATGGGTTTTTACTTAGGACAAGAAGCTCCAATAGGTGTTATGGTCAATATGGCATTTGAATCAAATAAATCTGAATCAACAAGCTCATCAAAAAGGTTATAATGGGATGTTGTGTCACTACTAGGAGTCTCGTTACTAATTACTTTGGAAGAGTCACTACTAAATGTTATGAGGTCATCTTCTAGTGGTTTAAATCTGAGACCATGATTCCAATTGACAACTCTAGCTGATAAGGTTTCTAAAATTCCTTGTGCCTATGGGCCAAGGCCTTTCCCTATATAGTCAAAATGATCCATTATCCTATTAGGGATAGGATACTTTAGATTCTGAAAAAAATCGGCAAGGCCTCCAAAATATAACCAATCTCCCTTGCTAAAAGCATTTTGATCTTTCTTTGGTGCAATTATAGGTACAAAAACCATAAGAGGTTTTGGTTGCTTCTTCTTTGGTTGCCAAATTTGATCAGGTCTGTTAGGAGTCTGGGAAGTTTTAGGCTTACCAAATGTTTTAGGGAATTTTTGTAATTATACAATATGGAGGACATCCTTTAGATGGTACATGGAAATGTCGGTGTCTTTAATAATAACCTATTTGGCCAGAGCTATAGGACATGGATCAACTGAAGTAGAGGCTAGCTCTATATAATTAGATGGAGATGGATGAGAAATGATGGCTTCGTTCTTCTTTGCAATGAATTTAGAACCTAGGCAATAGTTATAATTATGAAACTCTACTTTAAGATGTTTGCAGTATCGATATGGCTGTTGATAAGTGGAAATAGTAACTTCAATCCCATCATGGGGATACTTAAGGCATTGGTGAAGAGTAGATGGAATTACCTGTACTTCATGGATCCAATGATGACCAAGAAGTATGTTATAAGGAATCTCAATATCCATGATATGGAATAATGTGTGATGAGAAATAGACCCAACCATGATTGAAAACCAAATTGTACTGGATGACTCCCTCTTGATGTTGTCATAAGCCTTGATTGTAATAGTTTTTGGCTAAATGTCTTTATCCATGTAACCCAATCATCACACCAATTTAAGAGATATGATGTTTAGCCCTGAACCATTATCTATAAAAACCTACTTGATCTTGTGATCCATAATGATTATCTCAATGTATAATGGATTATTATGGTTCAAGTCAAGGATGGACATGTCCTTTTGATCAAATGTGATTTACTGAAATGAAGACAAATGTCCAACTAGGTTTTGGAACTGATCAAGGTTTATATCATAAAGCACAATAGACTCTTGTAAAAGTTTATTGAAGATGGTTTTATGGACATCAAATGTTCGTAAGTGTTTTAATATGGAAATTTGTATAGGGGTTTTATCTAATTGATTCGTTAGACTATAAGGCCTTTGAATTGTGGATCGAACTAGTTTAGTATTTTTTGGGATAGTGTTCGACTTTGGAACCATTTGCATAATGTTCTCATTGGGTTTATGGAAAGAAGTGGGTAAAGGGCCCTAAATGGTAACTCATGGGCATCTAGTTATGACTACACAACTTATAGGTGTAAAGGAGTTATTATAATTAGAAGAGGAAGGCAAAGGGCCTTGGATGGTGATTCATGGGTGACTAACCATATTGCTATAATTTTGGGTCAGCGAGGAGCCTTTATAAGGAAGGTACTGTTGTTCAGGATTAGTAACCCATGAAAATGGAGTAGCAACATGATAATGTAAACCCAACATGGTATTACTAGGGGGAGAGGGTGCTAACCCTATAATGATGGGTCCTGTGTTGCAAGGAACATGAGATTGGCCACATGGCTTCATAGTAACAGTGGCAATGTGGCTTGCATAAATGCATCCCATAGTGTTATTATAGTTGTAAGTTACATTATTATAAGCCAAATTATTAGTATGGGCATTATGATCTTGATTATGCTTATTATGATTCTGACCTTGTTGTTGGTTCTAATTTTGCCTCTATCCTTGATTGTGACCATTTTGATTATTTCTTGGTGGTGGTGGATCATATCGAGGAAAGGGGTCTTTGTAGATTCCCATATCTTGATTAGGAGCCAACTTAATTTCCAGCTCACTATTTTCAATAAAGTCCTCAATAATATGTCACAATTAAACACAATGATAGACACTGTAACCAGTAACACGATGAAAGTTACACCATTCATTCTCTTCATACCAATCTAGTTTTGGTTGATCTTGAGGAAATGGCCTTGATATTGGCCATATAATTAAATTAACTATAATGAGCTTTTGTAACATTATTTCAACTGATTCTCGTAACTTGCTAAAAAATCTAAAATTATTATGAAATTTCCTTGGTAGAGGTTGTCTTTGCAAAGTAGGTATTGGATTTGAGGGATTTAATTATACATTTGGAGGAGGCATAACGTGTACCATTTGTACATGTCTTGTTTCCATCACCCCATTTCCAACCATGTTCTTATTTTTGTTAAAGCCCTTAGACTTATCCTACGTAAATATTTTAGGAGTTGATGATTTAGTCTAATTAGATGCTTGACCTTGCACAAAGATCTTAACAAGGCCCCTAACAATAAGAGCTTTCTCAATCTTCACTCCTTTATCGATAATTTCTTTAAATGAGTTAGCATAAGCTAACCGTAGATTATGCGTAACTTGAAGATGCAAATTCTATGCAAAGATATCAACTAACTATTTATCTGGCAAAAGATAAGCATGGAAATTGGGTTACCATGGCTTTGGCTAGTTGTAAAAAGGTCTAGTCCTTTTTATAACCACTACATCCTGCTATTTGCTTAGTGTAGTGTGATGTCCAAATGTAGATACATCCCATGTGCAACTCCAAAGGAGTCAAATGAGGTCAATGCTGGGAGGTGAAACCATGGGTTAAAGCTTCCCTAAAGAATTTACAGGAGGTAATGACATCCCCCTCACAAGCCAAGTTTGCATGAAAAAAAAAAATAGAAAGACTTTAGGGTTGTTTTTAAGATCACCCAAACTTTGGTGAGTTTTTGGGGAGTGCTTTAGGTGACATTCTTTCTAAGCCTTGGACTAGGATATTTGCAATAGGAATGGTGCTTTTGATTCCAAGGGTTCCCTAAAGGGGACAAATGGAAGAACATACACGCAACATTTCTCTTTTTACCACAAAAACCTAAGTAAATAACTATTGCAAACAAGAATTGACAAGTGTGTTCAATTTTAAGCCCAAACAAAATATTTGGTAGTGTTCATTTGATCCCTTGGTCTTAGTTGCAAAATTTTAAAACATTCACCAAAACATCTAAATTCTTTGTTAAACACCAAAACAAAGTTCCTAATTGATTTTTAAGCATGCAAAGGTGATTTAAACATGTTTTTGAGAAAATATTTAGCTTGGTCCTATACAAAAAATGTTAGCATGTCCTTTAACTTTGAAGCTCTTTTTAGCTTGATATAATGAACTTTGGAAAAATAGCTCTCAGGTCTATGTTTTAAGAAAACACAATGACTGATGTCAGTTATTACAATCGATAGTTACTTTGGCTAACCAAGATCTAACTAATGTCAGTTAAGCCAGGTAACTAATATCGGTATTACTTTCTGATGTCGATTACTATGTAAACCCATGGCAAACAAAAATGGCAAAATAAAGTTATAAAATCAATTTGTACAAGTTTTAAGGGTCCAAATGATATTTTAGAGTTACAAAGTGATCTTCTTTAGGTGTGAGATGCACCTAGTCCCATTGGGTGTGCCAAGATGTAGAGAAGATTACAAAGCAAGTTAGTTAAGCATTAGTCCATAAATAATGAAACATGCATAAATAACTAACTAACCAAGCCTATCTATTCCTATGAGAATTACAAAGGATAACAAGAAACAAATGAAAGAAAGCAACACCATATTACCTTCCCAAATAGATTCACCATACCCATGTGGCTCAAAAACATGTTCTCCCTTGATCAAGCATCCTTGTCTTTGTCAAAAATGGCGGTAAGTTCCTCTAATGCCTCAAGAACACTCCATAAAACCTAGGCTCATGATTCCAAATCACTAAACTAGCCTATCAATGAAGCTTGCAAGAAAAATCTATGATCAAATGTAAAACCTTGTGGAAACAATTTAACATTATAACTTTGTAATATTATTCAAATATTTAATTATAATAACTTTGGACCAAAATAGCTTAAAATTCATGTCCATGGCCTCTCTATTTATAGATTTTGAAATTGGTCAGGATCAACCATTACCGTCCATCTCAAGATTGAGATGTGTGGCCATGGTTAATCCTAATATTTGGAATTAAATCCATAATTATCTTCATCATGACCTTAGAATAAGGGGCATTGAAGAGGTATGGGAGGAATTAACTAGGCATGAGTAACCCATAATCTTGATATTTATAACATTTGATGGCCTAGGGATATCTTCCCAAGAAATGATGTCACCTAATGATGTAGATAATAGGAATCAATTTTCAAAAAGAAATATTCAACAACTCTCATGGAAAATTTACTTAATCTCTTGATTTTGATTAATTAGCCTTAAACAAGGTGAATCAATATTTGTGCAATTATTTGAAAATTGGCCTTCAATTAATCAAAATGGTCAAAAAGTCATATTACTGGGTCATAATTTGACTGAAGAGGAATTGGAAGGTGATGTTAGATGCATTGGAGTTGTATACCCATTTAGGATATTGCCAACACAAAATAAAAAAGGTACATGGCGTGTACCAATGAATTAGAAGGAAAAAGTGATCCAGAGTACTAAATGGAAAAATGGTCATTTTGACTCAAAATGATCTGATCAAAGTTAGCTAGCCCATAAAATGCATTGCCCTATTTAGGGATACTTTAACCTAAATTAACACTTGTAAGTGACAAGTTTGAACTATTTAGGATGTTTTATAGATTTTGACCTAAAATGTGCATTTGAGTGCAATTCGATTAAGATTAACAATTTCAACACAAATGGTGCTAGGAATTGGATGTATACAATGCTCACCTAAACTAATGATTCATAGGGAAAAGGGTTAGAAATGAGATAAAGGCTCCTAAGAAAGCTAACCAGGTAATGCACCAAAGTAAAATGGACACTCATATATGCTTTAACCCACACTAGATCAGTCATAAAACAACTATGGTTTAAATAATCTCAAGATCAAGTTGACACGCTACAAGAGGTTCAGGTAGAACACTAATCCAGACCTACAAGAGCTTGAAAATACATTAAAGAGGCAATAATAAGGTTGATAGATTAGGAATAATGTCCTTCACAAATCCACCAAGCATAAACATACTAAGACACTGATCAATGACAAGAGATATGTAAAGAAATCATGTTATTACATCAAGAGGTAGTTCATACAATATACTTGATAGGGTCAAGCCTAATAAAGTAGAGAATACTTTTCAGTGTCTCAATGAATGTTTGTCTTCCAAAAAGATGAAAAGTCTAAAAACTGGGAACCTCTACAATGGCTTGAAAGCCCATATATATAGAAAAAGGGGACAAGAGAGAAGAGGGGCTTGCGTGGGAGAATGAAAAAAGGGGAGAAGTCATTGATGACCAGAGACACTACTATTTCAACTATTTTGACCATGAAATGGACTACCCAAGATCACTGTAAAATCTCCTTGAGCCCTTCATGCATTCAAGTCTTCCTCTTCAGAACTGAGCGAGCCATACCGATGGTAGATGCATGTCTCTACCAATTTTGAGTGTTTTTATCTTTACATTAAAGCTTGGCATGCTATTTTTTGCAACTTAGACTATCCTAATTAGTCTTTACATGTTTGTTTCTCCACCTAGACATGTCTAATCTTTCTTTAACCACTTTGTATGTTATAGATGAAAGGAGAAGTCCTTGCTGTCTGTTGATCTATTGAGCTTGTTGGATGCACTTGTGCCACTTGTCCTTGACTAATGGGCTTTCTAGATTCATTGACCATTGACCTTAATGTTCCATGACCATTTGCTTTCCATGGACCATTTTCCATAATTTTCCTTTTGTAACTTTTCATTGCTCACAACTTACTTTAGACTTCTCTTTCAGACAATTTTCTCGAGTCTCTTTTATTTTTTGCCCTTACTGCTTTTGCCCAAATGTACCTTCCAAAATTTTGAACTGATCCTTTGGATAGAAAAGACCTCTAGAATTTGTTGTCTAGTCCTTTGAAAATGTTGAAGAGATCCCTTTTGCTAAAAAAAGGCCCTTTGACATTTTGAAAATGCCTTTCGGCCTATTTAAAGTATACCTTCAGGTTTTCTTGAAAAGTGCCTTTGGTATTATGAGTGCCCTTCAGAGAAAGGTAATGACCCTTCGTAAATGTGTAAAATGTCCTTTGGGTTTTGTGTTTGGACCACCTTATTTAGAGTTACGCTTGGAGAAGACTTATCTTTTTGAGAAATCAAGAAGCAATTTTAAGACAAAATCGAGCTTTTGATGTCTCATTACTTGCAACTTATTAAATAAAATAAGTCATCCACTGCCAAAAGTTTGAAGTCTTCTAAAGACTTGCCATTTCTTGCTTGAAAGTCTATCTTCTCACACTTAGGAAAAAATTGGTATGTGGGCCAAAAAATGGCCAACATTTTTGGTGACTCATAGGGAAGTATGCCTGATATGCTTTAAAACCCAGCTCATGTTGCCTTGTCTAGTCCATTAGCCATAGAGTATTTACTTTAGTTCAATAAGGCTGACCCTTTCTAGAACCTCCTCTTGAAACAAAAAGGAAAAACAAAACAAAGTGCCCAAGGCACTTATTGAAAGAAAACTAACCTAAAATGAAAAACAAGGACAACAAACAAATGTGCTTAAAATAACACTTGGAGGAATTTGGACAAGACTGATCTAATATATACACCCTAAAACTATGTGCACCTTTTCTCTTGGATTAAAAGGAAAGTTTGATACTTTTATTTCATCATGAGATAAGAGATTGAATAAGGCACGCAACTTTTTGACCCCTGGTCTTGATTCCTGCCTCTTATTTGTTGCAACTATCAGCGCCTTTGTCATCATGCTTAATAAGAACTAAGCAACTCCAAATAGGTTAGCTATGTGAATCTATATAGTCTCAAAATCTTCATATGGCTCCTTAATTACAACCTCCAATAATGGTTCAACAAGGCATACCTCTTTGATTTCTATGGTGTCCTTAGTAGGACTAGGCTTGTTCTTTATTTCATGTTTTTTGGGCTCATCAAGGAGATGATAGCCCATTCTAAAGATTTGAAACAAGTCCCTATTTACAATGGACTCTTTAAGTGGTATATTTTAAAGGCTTCACATTCCATCCCCTTTTATATGCTTGACATGGTTGCCCTCTTTAGCTGCAACCAAGTCATAATTGCCTTGGAAAAGAACATAGCTAGCTCTCAAGATCTCAAACAAGTCCTCAATTGGTGCTTTTGACTGATTGGTAACCTCTAGTTGCTCCACAAGTTCATCAGTTTGATTAGCTATTTCATTCATCTCCTCACCCTTTTTACAACATTATAGTTCATTCAAGGAAGTGACAGCCTCGACCCCCTCATTTTTAACATAAGGTGGTAGCTTTGAATCCTCAATGGTGCACTCTAATTTATGCACAACTACAAAAGAGTCTTTAATAAGCTCTCCTTCATTCAAGAAGGCTGAGTTGATCTTTTGTTCACCAAGGGGGGTCTCTATGGTGATTTATTCCTTGTAGTTACTCATGACATCCTCTTTATCAACCTTTTTGGATGCGTCTTCTTGGTTTGCTTCACAGAGAAGAGGCTCCTTCTCAAGGAGTGGCATAACAAATCCTTGAATATACTCAACAAAGTGAGAAAGGTTTAAGGAAGCTACCATAGGTTCCTAAATTTTTTAAACTTGGATCACCTTCACCTCCTCTTCTTGATTCATTGGATTTTGGATGGCTCTCCATGAAGGAAAGGCTCTGGGATTTTGAGGAGAAAAAAGTGAAGGCTGTAAGGTCTCTTGTCTAACTTCAAGAATCACCACCTCCTCCTCCTTTTTCATACCACTTTAAATGGATTTCAAAGATAGAAAATATAGAGGCTTAGATTATTGAGGGAGGGTTGGGGACTAAGTAGCTTTATGTCCACTTGATTGCATGACTTAGTTTCAATATGGTAAAGCTAAAAGTTCTTGTTTGATCTTCTACTTATGCTTCTCTTCCTGATTCTATGTCTTCAACTCCAACTCTTTGATTTGCTTTGCTATATTCTCTTGAAATAGATCCTCTTTAAGGTGGTTAGGAACACAAGAGGGCTCTTGAAGAGGGATGAGGGATGTTTGAAGAGGTTTAGATTCTTCCTTAACTTGGATCCTCAAATCTAGATTTTTTTCATTTTGCTTACCCCATGACTTCACCATTTGATTCTAGCTTGGAACCTTGAAGGACTTCATAAGGGTTTCTTGAGGAAGAAAGGAGTCTTGAATCTTAATAATAGGCTATTCCACATCAATTCTTTTTTCTTTTTGGCAGTTCTCTTGAACTAAAATCTAGGAAGGGAAACTCTGAGAAACATATGAAGAACCTAGAAAACTCAAAGGAGCACTTGGAATAGTTTGCTGAGGATGAATGGATGCCACATAAGAATATTGAGGTGGCACGTAGGTAGGCACAAAAGGTTGATGAGGTTGCCCCTACTGTTACTCAAGTCCTTTCAACTTGTCCTCAATGCTCTGAATGTAACCACCTATATCCAACATGTCACCTATAAGATTATTCAAATTTGTTCTCTCAACAAGGGTCCATTCTACTTTTATTTTCTGCAATGAGTCCCTCACATAATTGATATGGTGAGTAGGGACATTTTGGACATAATACTTTTGTGAGCACAATTCTAGTGCATGCTTGTCAAGGTTCACTAAAGTTTGCCTAAGTATTGGTATAGATGTCTCATGATAGGGTTGATGAAGAATCGTATTATGATGGGTTGTTGTCCATAGGAAGGACCATGGAAATATTCTTGTATAAATGGATCATGAGAAACTTGCCAAGGTTCGTCATAGCTTTGATAGGGTGGATTAGGCTCATATGGATCATGAGGATCATATTGGGGCTGCTAATAAAGAGATGGTTAATAAGGATATCCGCCAAAGCTATTCATATTAGCCTTGCATGTCAAGTGATATGTAGGAGCTGATTAAAATCTATAAAGAGATAAACCTGGTCTACTTATAACTAAAAGCTTTGATTTGGAGTCACCATTGGTGCTAACTGCTTGCATCTACAAGTTGATCAAAGGAAAGACACACCAAGATCTTCCTCTTTAGATAATGATGATTACATGGTTGGGATACTTTAAACTAGTTGATAAATGCTTGGAGTCACCATTGATGTTTATTGAATACTTCTTAATGCTGATATGTAGAAGAACAATACCAAAAATCCTTCTATTACTTTGGACCTTGGTCCCACCAGGTGTACCAAAAACTATTAGAGCATGGAATTTCACCCTTATGGGAGAATTTTTCAAGCTCTCTCACTTTCAGATACAAGCATGGGAATAACCTCAGGCTATGGGTATTCTATAGTGAGGTTGAACCTTTGGAGTAGGCTAGTTCCTCTTTGATGCTCACCTAAACCAATGATAAACTAATGATTCATATGGAAAAGGGTTAGAAAGGTGTTAAGGGCTCCTAAGAAAGATAATTAGGTGATGCACCAAAGTAAAATGGAGACTTGTCTATGCTTGAACCCACTCTAAATCAGTCATAAGACAACTATGGCTTACACAATCTTGAGATCAAGTTGACACGCTAGAAGAGGATCAAATAGAACACTAATCCAGACCTATAAGAGATTGAAAATAAATTAAAGAGGCAAGTAGAAGGCTAATAGACTAGGAATAATATCTTTCATGAATTGACCAAGCACAAACATACTAAGACACTGATCAATGACAAAAGATAGGCAACTAAATCATCTTATTACATTAGGAGGTAGTTCTTACAATAGACTTGACAAGGTTGAGCCTAATCAAGTAGAGCATAATTTGTAGTGTCTCAATGAATGTCCATCTCTCAGAAAGATAAAATTTCTAAAAATTGGGAACCCTTTACAATGGCTTGAAATCCTGTATATATAGAAGAAGGGGATAAGAGAAATGAAGGACTTGCGTGGGAGAATGAAAAAAGGGGAGAAGTCATTGATGACCAAAGCTACTATTGTTGTGACTATTTTGACCATGAAATAGACTACCCAAGATCACCATAAAATCTCCTCAATCCATTCACACATTCAAGTCTTCCTCTTTGAAATTGAGTGAGCCATACCAGTGGTAGTTGCATGTCTCTACCAAGTTCAAGTGTTTTTATCTTTCCATTAAATCTTGGCATGATCTTTATTATAACTTATACTATCCCAATCAATCCTTTCATGTTTGTTTCTCCACCTAGATGCATCTAATCTTTGTTTGACCACTTTGCATGCTATAGATGAAAGGAGAAGTCCTTACTATCTATTAATTTGCTAAGCTTGTTGGATGCACTTGTGCCACTTGTCCTTGACTGATTAGCCCTTTGGATTCACTAACCATTAAACTTAATGTTCCATGGCCATTTTATTTCCATGGAATATTTTCCAATATTTTCCTTTCAAAACTTTCCATTACTCATAACTTACTTTGGACTTCTCTTTCGAACAATTTTCCTAGGTCTCTTTTATTTTATGCCCTTACTGCTTTTGCCCAAATGTACCTTCCAAAATTTTGAAATGATCCTTTGGATAGAAAAGACCTCCAAAATTTGTTGTTTGGTCCTTTGGAAATGTTGAAAATATCCCTTTTACTGTAAAAAGGCCCTTTTACATTTTGAAAATGCCCTTTGGCCTATTTGAAGTGTACCTTCGGGTTTTCTTAAAAAGTGCCTTTGGTATTGTGATTGCCTTTTGGTGAAAGGTAATGACCCTTCAAAAATGTGCAAAAGGTCCTTTGGGTTTTATGTTTGGACCACCTTCTTTGGAGTTATGTTTGGAGAAGACTTGTCTTTTCAAGAAACTGAGAAGCACTTCTAAGACCAAATCAGGGTTTTGATGTTTCATTACTTGTAACCTATAAAATAAAATAAGTCATTCACTGCTGAAACTTTGAAGTCTTCTAAAGACTTGCCATTTCCTGCTTGAAAGTCTATCTTCTCACACTTAGGCAAAAATTTGTATGTGGGCCAAACAATGGCCAACAAGACCCAAAACACTTGAAGCACAATCATGGAAAATATTTGAACATATTAATTTTGAGAATATAGAAGAATGGATTACCAGTGTTGAAGATAAATTTGCAATTCCCTATTTTGAGCCAGGAATCTCTGCACGATAGTGGGTAGAGTATAATCTCTATAGTGCATTATACAAGACCTTATTTTTAGATGTCCTAGTTCATTTTCATACTTGGTTATTGGCATATGCTCAAGGATGATCAAGGAATCTTGGAAGGAGATAGTCTTGGGCACTAGAATGGAAAATAACTTTAGTAAAACTTGGAGCTTTATGGATGTGAGCAATAAATTTTTTGTGGAAAGGAGTTATAAATAACTACATTTTAGAGCATGCTATAACTACCTATTCATGTCTTGAAGAAATGAAATTCTAGTTCCTTCAATAACCACATGGGAATTATATTAGGCTTTTTGCTTTTGAAATCAAGAAGCTATTTATTGATATTGGACTTGAAACTATACCAATGGAGAGCTAAATCCTCTTTTTCATGAGTCACACATTTAGAAGGGGAGAATAGGAATTGGTAGAAGATTATGGGTTCAAAATGATAGTCAACCATCTTGCATTATGGAATAGAAGTATGATGAAACTTGACAAAGGATTATAGGAGTTACAAGCATGAGAAGGGACTAGGAGAACTCAAAGAGTGCTGTTAGGAGCTGTAGGGAAGTGAAAACACATGAAGACCCCATCAATTTTGAGCCATGATCTATGCCACTTCAATACTACAAAATAAAAACAAGCTGGATGGTATAAATTGAGGAACTAAGTCTGAACCAACTAGTCTACCCCATCATAGTGCATGATCATGCTTTTGAGTTAGATGAAGTACACATACGTAATTAGGATGCAAATGGTTTGGAATCAGAGACTGAACTAGTAATGGATATTGAAGCTAAGCCTTTTGATGCTCATTTAGACTTAATACTTTCTTCCCTTTTCAAGGGAATTCCATGGCATAATCTAGGATGCTTGGTGGACCAAGCCTACAAGGACATACAGGGTCCAATTTGAGAAAGCAACTAGCTGACACATCTCATACCAAAAGCACTACTACTAGAGGTGCTAGAGGTGGACTAGGTGGTGGTATAGGAGGTAGAGGACTTCCTCCTCAATGGACCAGGGCTAGAGTTTCCTAAAAAATACCCATTCAAACACCTCAATTAACTATGATGTATTATGAAATGACCCTGCACTTACTAGAATATCAAAGTATGGAGATTGCAGTTGAGCTTGCCCTCAAATGCAAACTGATTTAGAGGGTGGAAGACATTACCTCCTCTAAATGTAAGGCCACATAGTTTGTCGCTACACTTTTGAAGTGTGCACACAAATGGTATCTAAAGTTCAACCCTCAAAAAATGGTGGTCAACTATGATCAACTTAAGACAACCTTCCTTCAGGAATTTGACATTCTTGAATTTGAGTAACAAAGTATGGAAATACTGAAAGACACACAACAAGGAATTAATGAGAGAGTGTGTGAGTATGACATAAATTTTAAGACCTTTTTGTTTAAATTATCATTTTAAATTAATGCTACTCAACATGCATAATGGTTTGTGGGAGGATGGTTGCTACTTCATCAAACCCTGTCACAGTGGACCTTCACTAGTCCACTTGAAACTTTAGAAGTTGATCTCTATAATGAGTTAGTTGGAAGCATTGATACTAGGATCAATCCATTTATGGAGGTCCAAACAGCCTCAATGGAGTTATATCTTGAGAATTTGACAACCAATAATGCACATGAAACATATAGTGGTGTTTGGTACATAGACTACAAATCTGAAGGACATACATGAAGCAATTGTCTGTGTAAGAACATCCACATGATACTTTAACAAAAATGTGAAATTTATCATGAAGAACATGATATAAGATCTTATCCTTTTCTAAAAGGAGCTATGCACACTAAGGTGTTTAACTATTTTAAGATTTGTGATGTTTATACTCATGACATTAATGACTATCATTTGATTAGTGACATCCATGAAGCTTGAGCATGCAGCACATGCTAAACCTCAGTAGAAAATAATAAAGATATGGTGGATATCATAGATGAGGAAGAGTGTGAGGATGAGGAGGTAGTCATTTCCCACCCAAGACCTATTATGAATGTGGATCTCTAGACTAATATCAAAGGGATTGACTAGACTACCCAACATGTGCTTTCTATAAAAAGGACCATCGACTGGAAGATTGTCTTGAATTATACATGGATATCATCAAGAAATAAAATGAAAAAGGTTTAAGGATGATTAAAATTGATAAATAACATTGGCACACATACCCAACCATCCCTATAGTTCAACAGGTAAACATTACCACTCAAAATGGGGGACAGACCCAATCGACATCTAATCCTATAAAAAAAGTACAATAGGAAGAATTGAGAGAAAGAAAATATCCTAATTTTTAGAAATAGAAAGATGTCTTCTAAGATACGATGGCACTAGTATGAGAATTTCAAGGAAATATTTAGTTCCTAAAAGATAAAGAGATAATGTAGTGAGCTATTGTGCAAAGAGAAGCTGAACCTCAACATATGATGCATGATGACTTTTAAGAGATATGAAAGTGCATTTTGGATGAGGAAATTATTCCAAAACTAAGAGTTTGGCTTAAGAATCAAGCTCAAGTACCAAATTAGGTTCACCCTCAAGTCACTAGGTAGAGTATATATCACTATTTAAATCATGCTCGATGACAGGACACTCCTAGTTCCTCTGTTCCCTTAGAAGATAAAGAAATATTAGTTAATGCTACCATTGATGGATGGGTAATCTAGGACACAATAGTAGACATCGATGCAAAATTCAATGTATTCACCAAGGATTCTTGGCATAAGATGGATAGTCTATCACTAAAACCTTCACCTCATGTCTTATGTATGACAAATAAGACTCACATGCTACTTATTGGGGTCCTCAAGAATGCAACGATTGACATACTTGGAGTACCATTCAAAGCAGATTTTAGGGTTCTAGAGCTAGCTGAAGTTGATTATTACTTAGATTTATTGGGAAGGACTTGGTCCTATGAGAATAATGTAGACTTGAGCTTCAAAAAGTGCTTCATTAGTTTTAAAAACACTGATCAATGTGTTGTAATACCAATAGATCAAGCACAAGGACCCCCTTACATAGAGACTATCAATGTTGATGAAGGTATAAACCATATCTATAACATTACTACAAGGAATGATAAATAAAGAGATCCTACTCCAGATGGCATTCGTTGATGGTCAAATCCTCAGTCCCTTTCTGACACTATAAGCAATGCATGTAATTATTGGGCTCATGGTGACTACGACCTCACTGGTAGAATATGTAGTACCATCAATAGATAGGAGAATATGCCATGCTAATTTAATAAATGATATAGGTTTATTTACCTTATCACCATCCAATTCATGATGGGACCCATCATAAAGACACCACTTGAAATACTTGATGAGGCTCTAAGATTCCATGGGTAGATGGAAGTCTAAAACTTCATTCAGTGCCTTGAAGAGTTTTACCACACTGATGAAGATCATCTTCAATCTTTGGTTCATCTCTTTGATGGCACAACTGCACGATGGTGGTAAACCCATTATGAACAACTCCTCCATTGGGATCAAGTACACTCAACCTTACACCATAGATTCCATCATGATAATAAAGTAAAGGGAGCAATAAGTTACAATAGAGTACAAACACCTGAGTCTCACATCAAAGCTTGTGAAGCAATGTGGCAGAATGATGAGTCTTACTAAATTATTTATGGGTGCATGTAGTTTATGGAAATTTACATGATTTGGCATGATCATGGTACATTAGTAATGAGTGATACATGGGTACCAAGTTTTGACATCTACTGAAAGAGAACATGAACTCAACACTATCCTAGTCTTCACCAAGGATGGATTTGTGCTTCACCCTCCAAGCCATGCGTGAAGTGGTAGTAGGTGATCCATGTACCATGGAAGAATACCTAAGGATTATCCATTAGGATACTAAGGAACCCTTATATTTATTCTATGAACCATTTATAGACCTAGTTTCTACACCCGTACCAGTCCTCGATTAAAACTGACATGAAAAAATTCATTTGGGGAAATAAAAGCTCGTATTACAAGTGGAAAAAGGTGAAGGATCCACTTCACTGAACCTAATGTCCAACCATTTATATGTTCCTATAGACATTGGCATAAGAACTATTTAGGACATAGGTGATGATATGGACAACCCCTAACATGGGCCTATTTAGACTATTCATCATAACATTGGCTCAGAACAAGAACTAAAGATGGCTACAGTAGGAAACTATTAGACTGACACAGAGATTTAATTTTTTTTTGAATTAATAAAAGAATATCAAGATGTCTCTCCAATAAGCTATATTAAAATGAAGGAAGTCCACCTATCCTTGGGGAAGATGCATATCAAGCTAGTTGATGACACTCGACTAGTTATAAAATGCCTATATAGGATGAATCCTAATCTCCAAGTGCACGTCAAAGAAGAAATTAATATTATGATATTCATCAGAGTAGTCACCACAATTGATGAATCTAAGTGGGTCAATTACATGGTGATTAGTATCAAAAAACATAGATGCATCCATATCTATGTGGACTACCAAGTGCTTAATGTATCTTGTGTAACTGATCCCTTTCCAATGCCTTTCATGGAGGAGATCCTTGAAGGTATTGTTGGATGTGAGGTATATACCTTCATGAATGGCTTCTCAAGATACCATTAGGTCTAAATAGCTATTTAAGACCAACTCAAGACAACATTTATCACTAAATGGGGATCATTTACGTGTACTATTATTCTCTTTGGATTGAAAAATGCCCTAGTAGTGTTTTCATGAATAGTAGTTGAAGCCTTTAAGGACTTCATCCATAAATTCCTTCAAGTTTATTTGGATGATTGGACATTATATGGTTTGGTAAAAGACCATTTTTATAACCTTAGACTTATTTTTGAGCATTGTCAAGTCTTACAAATCTCATTAAACTTAAAGAAGTGCTTATTTATGACACTTTTTGGTGTGCTCCTAGGACACTATTT